>JARQTH010000670.1:0-461658 GCA_030142595.1 Trachelus iudaicus
GAGAGAGAGAGAGAGAGAGAGAGAGAGAGAAAGAGAGAGAGAGAGAGAGAGAGAGAGAGAGAGAGAGAGAGAGAGAGCGAGAGAGAGAAAGAGAGAATGGGTCCAAATGTCTCGTAGAAAGATTCACGTTTTCCACTCTTCGTCACGTACATTTTATTCCCCCTCTTCCGTGCCCCCCGCATCCCTTCTTCCCACTCTCACGCGTTACCCAGGTCTTGGAGTCAAATTTTCTTTCTTTTTCTTTTCGAACTTTTTTTTGTTTGGAAACATTTTTTTTACCGTAATCCAGTCTCGGCGTGAAACACAGGATCCGTAATACTCGTGTAACAATTTTGGTAGCCATATAGTACTAGCCTGTACTGACCTGTAGCACATGGATGCGTGAAAAAGCAAAAATGCGATGTAGATTTTACTTTTACGACTTGGCGAAAACTCGAAAGCGGCTAGTTAGAGCGGAATAATTGGGGGCGGCCCGATCGCGGTGAGGTGTGCGTCTTGGGGGTAGGTGAGATTGCTAGCTGTATTTTGTAAGAGTTAAGAAGAAGAAGAAGAAAAAATAAAGAGAAGCAAGAGAAGTCGATTCTTGGATATATACGCTTCTCTTATTCTGATCTTTTTTTTTTTTCTCTTTGGAATTTCATTATCAAAACTAACGTCCATGTGTTGTGGGTCAGAGCACCCTAAAAAAAAAAAAGAAAAAGAATATCAAAGAACACTTCCCAAGAAAACTCCTTGTTCTACGTACCAGCTTGTCTCGAGCCTAGCCCCACCAACGCACCACCGCACTGCGCTACGCGTATGCCGAACAGCATTATTCCCCGAGATCGCGTGGAGCCCTAATGTATTGAGCTAAAGAAAAAACAGAAAAGATAAAAAAAAGAGGAAGGAAGATAATATAAAAGAGAAAAGAGAGAGAGAGAGAGCACGCATTCAAATGCACACACCAATTGGCGCACCTGATGCGTGTCGCATATATGTGTATATATATAATTTTTTTTTTAAATTACACACGAAAAACACATACGCACGACTCTCAACGTTACCGCCTCGATATTTTTGAATGAAAATTTTTATCCGACTTCTTTTTTTTTCCATTTTTGTCTCTTCGTTTATTTCTCGTTATTTTTATTCCCCCTTTTTTTTCATAATTATTTTCCATTTGTCTCTCTATCGTTGTTTTTTTTCTCTTTCCTTCTCTCCCCAATATTATTGTTTCACTCGTCACTCGAATTCTTGTCGAATTGTTCGTTCGGGCCAAACGGATCTTGGTGGAACGCTGTGCGCATACTTGGTAAGGTATCCCTCCCGGGTTTGCCTAACCTTACGTGTAACCGGCCTGGTGTTGGTTGGTTCGCAGGATCAGACCGAGTCAGCAGCCATCCTCAAGATCAAGGAGAGCATGCAAGAGGAGGCCAAGAGGTTTGAGAAGGATTCAGATCACCCAGAATATTTCATGCAATAATTTTTTTTTTTTCCCCTTTCCACGACACCGATTAGTGTGTCCCGCGAGACCAAAACTTTAACGATTGAGAAACGAACAGTTTTACGTCCTTAATTTTAATCTCCAAAGCGACCGCCAACCCCTCACCCGCCCCCCCACCCAACACTACATATTTACCTTTTCACCCCAATACACACGTTCTCCTGGAATATATATACCCATCCTTGATCTCGACGACCCCCTCCCCGCCTCTTGACCCCCTCACCCCACGAAACGTGGCTAATGTTTTTTGCGAATCCTGGTAAGAGAAACGTTTCGCGTCTTGCTCGATGATCATCGAGAACAAAGAAAGAAAGAAAAAGAAAACACAAGAAATCATTCCTATCGCTGCCATGATTCCATGTTTCTTAAATTTTTTGATCACGTGTTTCTCCCCCCCCCCCCTCCCCCCTCCCGCCCCTCCGCCCTTCTTCAGTCCTTGTTCATATACCCTTCCGAAGCATCTCCCAAAAAATCCAAAACCCATCGTCCATTCTTCTCCAGCAGACTCGTCACTCTCTTCCTCTCTAAATAGACGATCTTTGTTCGCTGTGAGTCTCTGTTTCTCGTATCTTTGTCGTTATCCATCCGGGTGATAAAATATCCTGTGCCGGATTGTATTCAATCCGAGATGAGCCTCTTGCCGTGCCGTGATGAACTCTGTGGAAAGATGCTCATGGGATATTTGGTTTATATATATATATATACACATATTATGGAGAGATTTTTCTTTTTAAATTATTTATGACCGTGCGAATGTCGATCGATCTATTTTTTGCTTGCGCATTATCTTTTCTCTTTGCGGCTTGCCCTTTCGTCTCATAGATTTGGATCGTTTTATTGATTCGTTGGTAAAGGACTGTCGAGGCGTCATTTTATATTGCGGGACGGACTTATACTTTGTGTAATTTTTCTTGTTTACTCCGAAATTTTACCCGCGACTGTCAATTGTGTCTTGAAATTTGTAGAAAGAAAAAAGTGGTAATTTTATTCTCTGCATATTAATGTAGTGGTATTTGAATTTCCGATTTTCTTATTTCGCGCTGTTCAGACGGTTACCGCTCTTTTTTTTTTCCCGTTAAGTACTTTACGGTTGCTTGAGGTGTACTTGACGCAAGTACTAGAAGCCTTTGTTTTTATTCATCAGACTCTTGAGGCATTATCAAAAAGAAGAATCTACAGCGAAGAGCTTTGTTTTTGCAGTGAAGGAAAAAAAAAGATATTCTAAAAATTTCATACTTGACGATTCTACAAAATTTTTGCCGAATCGAATTGATCTTTGCGGTTCGATCGATCGTTTTTATTAATCATACACGACCTTAAGATCGGCCCGGTCGTGCGGGGTACCCTGGTTTAATTTTTCAAAAATAAAATGAAAAAACCCTTTTCAAAAGAATCGCGTGCGTCTCGCTCGTATTATAATTAGCAAAAGGGTAGGGGTGTGCATGTCGATAAAATATACGAGAATCACATTCGAGACAGTCAGTAAGATAATTATCAGATGAGGTCGCAAATGCATCCAAAAGAATTGTCCATTGCATTTTTCGACTGTTCATAAATGCACAATCAGAATCTCGTGAGACACAGTGATCGTTCAATCTTATAAATTTATATCCATTTCGTATATCATCAATGACCGATCGTCGATCGGCTGATCGATATTAAAAAAAAAAAAAAGAAAAGAAAAAGCGGCACGGCATCATCTCCATTACGTATTAGAAAGATTGTAACACCGACACAGGCTATAAACGCGAAACTCACTCATCCTTTGAATTCGTGCATAATTATTGACATAATTGTAGGTAAACTATATATAAATATAGTATCAGTAGCGTAAACAATAATTATGAATAATTAAATAAATGTCATCTATCCTACCGACACTGGCTTTGACTGCTTTCCTTTTAATTAACGATCACAATTTATTCGCTACCTCTCGTCAATCTCGAACTGAATTCGCATCGAGTAGCAGCCGCCATGTCGGCTGGAAATTCGCTCCGCGAGAAACGCAGAGACATCGACAGCAGCCTGACGACGGTACGTATAGTATTAATTGTATTTATTCGTTAGTCGATAACTTAAAAGTATATATCAATAGCAGTATTGTATACAACAGTAAGATTGCAAGGCGTGTAAGAAAAGATTCTTTTATAATACTGCAATATAAGGCTATAGAAAAAGTGTAGACTGTTTTAACGTTGTTAAGCGCCTGTGTCGGCAGTTGCAGGACAATATTGGCAATCGCTAGGAAATAGCTAGAAGGTTCTATTAGGTCGTGCGGGAGAGAAAGAGAGGTTAAGGTTGCACCGTCATGTGGGAGTCGCGGACGAGGACTGGGAGGAAGGAAGGAAGGAAGGATAAGGCACAGAGAGGGTATGAGGTCAGAAGAAAGAGAGACGAAGCGTGCTTATCGTGCATCGTCTTCAACCATCTCAAATGCTCCTCAGCAAGTCTCGGCTGCTACGGTTACGTTTCTGGCCTACCTACCTTTCCACCAAGGCATCACCTACATACCTACCAGACAGCCAGTACCTACCTACATACGTAGCAAACCCCAGCTGACGTTCGCGAAAAACTGCCTCTGTATACAAGTGCTATCCGACAGCGGTTTCAGGAATCTAATTTACGGAAAGATGCAAAAAGTAAGAAGATCCGGTTTGACTTGAAGTGATACCTACTTCGTGAGAGAGAGAGAGATTTAAAGGACGTTTGTAAAATTATAGGGACTTACTTTATTGTTGGTACAGAGTGATGAGGGTTATGTGGCTATTGGGACTAACCTTAAAGGACCCTTGCGTGACTTTTCTTTCTGGAAACCAAAAAAATAGCTTTAGGTATTACATTGGTTGGATGATGATCTTTATCAAATTTTTGATTGTTACCTATAGTTTCGGGTATTCGTTAAAAGATATTAAATCGATGACAGAGTTGTCAGCCTCTTGGAAATGACGTCAGCAGGGGTACTGACGCATGGACTGCGGTCGTTACTGGGGCAGAATGCGGAGTGAGCTGTGAGTTGGATCTGTGAAGGAGCATGAAGCTACCCGACAGTACTCTTCTCAGTATAGACTCGATGACCTGATTGCGACGGAAACAGTACTCAATGTCTCGTTACCGGTATATTACGTCTCCAAGGTTTCATAAGATTCTGGGAATCAAGTGGCGCCAAAGCTTGCCACTCGGTAAGGGACCGATGTGGCGATACCTAATTAATACGCAGGATCGACACTAGGCGACGCCACTTTAGCCGTATCGGCCATCCGCGGTACAGCAAACCCACGCGCTTCGTGTTAGATTCACTTAAAAATTCTCTACGGCCTGATAATACTGTAAACGGAAAAGAAAAAATATGTCTGTGAGAAATAAAAGGATTTCTACTCACGGACCAAAGTCGAGATCCTCGTGAACTCCCTTTCTTAGCTCGTAGCGACTTCTAACGATCGTAATTGCGGACATTGTAACGCGACGCGCATATAGCTGAGAGATACTTATCTTCCTCAACCCCTTCGTATTGCCTAGGTACTGGCTTCGTACAGTAGGCACCCTAACACACTCTGCTCTACACCCTGGCTTGGTCCCACGGGCTTGAGCCTCCTCCTTCAAGAGTGGCCACTCCAGGGAACGACGCTTTCTATTCGCGGCACAATTTCGACGATCGATATATCGACTAGCATGTCGGCCGCTCACTCGCTTGTCGCTTCGGCCGCTCTTGCGGTCTCCAAATAGCGACAGTTACCAGGGTGTGAGAGCGGAGGCGCTCTTGGTATTCACGACTTCCACTTAAAGTGTTGCTGTTTAGGCACTGGCATTTTAACCAGATTTTAACTAGTCCATGAAGGTACCTAGACGTCGTTATCGGTAACCCCCTTTAACTCCGGGGTGTCCTGGTGGCCTTTACGGTGGTACGATTATGCGTCATCTTTTTAGTAGCAGTCAAAAGTCATGAAAAAAAAAAAAATTGTAAACGCTAACGACGTGACTTTTTTGTTGTTGTTGTTCGATATTGTTTAAGGTCACGTTAAACTTGACCTGCTGATGATTTGAGATTTTTGGGTAAGTGTCCTTGCTCACTCTTGAACAGGAAGATGGTCCTTGCGCAACCAGGCAGTTGGCATCAGGTTGAAGTGGTAACACTTGGGGGAGAAGTCGTCAGATACCGCATTGGGGTACAAAGGGGAGTTGAATTGGGAACCGTGATGGAGTCCAGAGGGATTACCACCACTTCTTTCTTTAAGCTCGTCGCAGCATCCTACAATACTTTGATCCACCCTTCCATCGAATCGTCCCCCTGACAACGTCACGATGTTACCCCTCTTCTTCAGGGGTGGGTGGTACCTCTAGGGTCCACCTACTATGCTCCTCTGGCTTCTCTAACTCATCTACCTTCTCCTCTACCTCCTGATAGACTCCTCTTGCTCCTCCACCCGGGCAACGATTTTGCAACTTCTGCAAAATCTCTGCAAGAAGTCAGTCGGTCGGTACGCGTTCTCACGAGAAGCTTCGACGAATTTTGGTTAACGGGTTGCGACGCGGATTGTTTCTTCGGGAAGCCGATCTTTTAGGCCGTGTTGGATATCACCTGTTTTACGTATTTTTTGTCGGCATTCTTCATTTTTCTACTGGCGAAAAACGAAGAAGATGCGCTAAAGTGCAGATATGGACGAGGCACGCGCTGGTGGCGGGATGTATTCCGCTTTTGTTTCTTCTCTTTTTCTCATATTCTTTTTAACCACGAGCGCCGAAGCACAGTAAGATATTTTTATGAAAAATTCATAGACTTTTTTTTAAAACAACTTATTCTTTAATGTCAATTGTCCGGACTGAATTGGATCACTGAGTAGTCTTACTGCGATTACTGTTAATATCTCTATAAAGAGCAGAAGCGTCCATTTTGATTGAAATTGCCAGACTTGAATTTAAAATTCTGCTAAACAACTATTAATTGTGATCTATGTACACATACAAGCAATGTCAAGATCCTGTGCTGAACGATTAGCACAAAATATTTGTATTAGTTTTTTCTAGGACTTTTTCCTATTGAATTTGTTTAACAAAATTTTCCAATGGTCTACAACAAAATGGCTACCGGACATCAGCTAGTCCAATCGCACAGCAAACGAATTCCCCTGGTAATTTCAGGAGAAGTTTGGAATTCTTCGATCTTCTACCGGAAGATCCAAAACTCTACGACAAGATGAGACCACCTAAGAAAGATGGCCAACCTACAGTCGTGTATTTTCATGTGACAGTGATGGGTCTCGATTCCATCGACGAGAATTCAATGGTAGAGAAATATCTTCTTAAAAGAAAAATCCACAAATGGATATCAAAGAGTCAAAAGATTTCATGGACACAACTGGAATTCGATTGCCTGCATTTCAGACCTACGCGGCGGACATCTTCTTCGCGCAAACATGGAAGGATAACAGACTACGACTTCCGGAGAACATGACGTCTGAGTACAGGTACGGAACAGATCAATGCCATTAAACAGTACTGACTCATCATGTTATCAGTTCCATTGACTAATAACAAGAATTACATAATTTGTATTAAATATATTTCTTTAAATTTAAACCATACTTATGAAGATTGCTAGAAGTCGATTGGCTCAAGAATATGTGGAGACCGGATTCTTTCTTCAAGAATGCCAAATCTGTCACCTTCCAGACCATGACGATACCGAATCACTATCTGTGGCTCTACAAAGACAAAACTATCCTCTACATGGTGAAGTGCGTGTATCAAACGTTACATTAGCTCAAAGAACCAGTTATCCTTTACACACAATTCACCTTGCACAGAACAATTTGTCAATTTACTACCGTTTCAGACTAACCCTCAAATTATCCTGCGCCATGAACTTCCTGATTTATCCCCACGACACGCAGGAGTGTAAATTACAGATGGAAAGCCGTGAGTAGTCGTTTGTCCATTCTTAAATTAAAAATAGACTAGAAGAGATGCGTCGGTTAAATTTGCGAATGAGAACGCAGCGAACTAAAAAGTGAAACGAAGCTAGCTCGTAAATCCACAAAGGGAAAACGTGGATACAGAACAACAAGGAAGTATAAGGTCGATAGTTAAAATGAAAAATTAGTTCCACAATTTAACGCTAGGATTGGGTTAGTCTCATTGATATAAGCTGTGGTAAAGAGAGCTCGCAGTAGCATTTAAACGAGGCATAAGAGGTAAATGTAGTGACGCAAGTACAAATCTTTACAAATTGATAATGACAAAAAAACTCGGTCAACAGTGTCGCACACGACGGATGAAATGATCTTCCAGTGGGACCCCGACGTTCCCCTAGTCGTCGACGAGAACATTGAGTTGCCCCAGTTGCAGTTGGTGAAAAATTACACAGCCGATTGCACGCAGGTTTACTCCACCGGTGGGTTTCAAAAGCAAAGTCTTCTGACAAAAGTGATCTCCCGAACGATTTCATTAAAACTGTCGTTTGCACCCAGGTAACTTCACCTGCCTGGAAGTTGTCTTTGTGCTGAAGCGTCGTCTTGGATATTACCTCTTCCACACCTACGTTCCGACCTGCCTGATAGTAATAATGTCGGTAAGTTTAGTAAAGGAAAGGTCAAATGAGAATGGAAATTAAAAATTACCGAAATTTCTTTCAGTGGGTTTCCTTCTGGATAAAACCGGAAGCTGCCCCGGCTCGTGTAACCCTGGGGGTCACTTCCTTGCTAACGTTATCCACTCAACATGCCAAGAGTCAAGCGTCGTTGCCACCAGTGTCCTATTTGAAAGCAGTGGACGCCTTCATGTCCGTCTGCACCATATTCGTCTTCATGGCCCTGATGGAGTATTGCCTGGTGAATATTGTACTTGGTGATAATGATGCACCACCTGCCAAGCCTCCACCACCGCCGCCACCACCGTCGTCGTCCACTGGAACCGATACGACGAAACTTGACAAGATATTCGATATCGCCACCAAGGTAACACGCCTGGATGGCGCTCCAAAGCATGAGAGTGACTTCCGTGCCTCGAAGGCTGTGGAAAGGACGACCTTACGAGGCACGGATGGGACTAGTCCTGCCGGCGTTCAAGTTGAGATCGTTCTCACACAGGAAAATGCCATGCTGCTGTCTGGCCGATCGCAGAAGTCAAACACCGGCGGACCGCCACCAGGACCGACACCGGCGCAGAAGGCGCGCATGCGCGCGTTGAACATCGACAGGGTCTCCCGTGTCTTCTTCCCTTTCCTCTTCGCTGTACTCAATGTCACCTATTGGATTATGTTCGCCGAGTATATCTAAAAAGAAGAATTGCATCAGGATGATATTATATAATTAGAGGGAGGATCAAGCATACCATGAGGTTGATGATCGAGATCAGGAAGTCATTCGATGCGTGATGCGCGCTGCTTTTTATTGATGAATCATGATGGGATGTTGATCGATACTAAAAATAATTGACGTATTTTCGCAGAAATGCTTGTGCGCTCGCTCATTTCTGGACAATGTATTTTGAAATGCGTTTAGGGAATTTTTTGTTGGATGGATCGTAGATCTGGAACCGGTACCATTCAAGCCGGAAGTGGCCGACCAAGTGACTTATGGTGCTAAGGGGTCAGTCGGTGCACTCTTTGAGATACTTGAGGCTTTTTATTTTATTTTCTTTGGTAATCTTTAGATTTATATAGACAGTCAATTTTCATTTTTAGAATTGTGGCGTGCCGTGCGCGAAATCCGCCCACCTCGTTCATTCGAATCGCTCGCGGGGTCATTTTGATAGATTGTTCGTTCGAAGTATCTTGTATTACTTGCGCGGAACGAGTCATGTGACGTTTATTAATGTGACGTCTGGTAACTTAGAGGATAATTAATTATGCACGGTTGTATAAATATTATTATTCAAGTTCTTAGAGATTGATTGGACCCCAAATGGTCGACGGAATATTCGTCCATTGCTTCCAGGCGATTGTCAATGAGAATTCATATCCGCTCCTGATTTACCTCATAGCGTAGTAATTAGACTAATTAAAAAAATAGGATCTATTAAATATCCGAAATTTCGAAAGATTTGCTATTTTCAAAATATCTTTAGGCATAAACTAAACGCGTGAGGTTTGAAATTGCCGCACGCGCGTATACTCAATAATACAAGAAAAAAAAAAGATCAAATCGTAATATCTACGCTAATTGCCTGTATCAAAAGTGAAAAATTTTAAAAACCTAAGAATATTATTGACTTCTTCAGGATATAACGATTCTTCTGAATTTACGTTCATTGTAAACAGTGTATACGATTGTAGCGCATGGAAACATTTATACATACGTAAAACGTGATTAGTTGAAAAAAAATTATAATAAAAAAACAAGTGCTCATAATTGTCAAAAAGAGGATTTAAAATGTGTCAACAGTCATCGAGATCTCGATGACACGTGCGCAATGAATATACTTAACGAGGATTCGTTTTTGAAAAGTACCATAAAACAATAAACACGAAAAATAACGAATCTGCAGCGAAATGTCACGCGAAATGAGAATTGAATTCGCGTGCTTAACGTAGATTTTATGTAATTGATAGTAAGATTAATGCTGTTATCGCGTCCCTCCTGAATTGACAGTACATCAATTGGATTAACAATAACGGCATTGTATCCACATGATATCAAATAGTGGTGAATTAATCTAAGGATTCTTGTATGGACCCTAATCGATAATTAAGACATCGTCGTTAACATTTACGTACTTATAAGAATATATAAATTCGCAAACTGACACGATTACTCGATTTTCTGCTCACCCAATGATTGGCCATTTGCATTTTTATTTGCATAGATACCCATACGATAATAAAGAGAGGACACGATCACCTTTATCATAAAAACTAATTATTACCTACAGTATAAAATATTTATTTTCAAACGCACGTTTAAGAGCGCATTTTCAATTTACTATTTATTTATTTCCATTCCACAATTTCATTCCTTATAGATCTCGTTCGATTCTTCACATAATACAATATCAGTACGCGTAGAAGAGTAGGACGTGCTAGCGGGATAAAAAGAAGAAGAGAACGAAGGAGATCAGGAAGTGAAGGCAATGGCACTTGTATATCATAACCGACATTACATAGAGATAACGACCCACGCTTCCCTTGCTTCCTTTCGCGTCGTCTGGAACGCGGCACGTTTAGAATGAATATTAAAGCGAAAAGAGAGAGAAAAAAATTTTTATACAAAAGGAGCAAAAATCCCACTTATACAATAGTACATAATCCAAAGCGCAGAAAGAATGTATTACGCTACGATAACTCTTGACAACAAAACATAGAGTTCCTCAGTTATATCACGTCATCCAGAAGACAGAATTTCGTGAACTCAATTTTGTAGTATCGTTTTCGTTTCAACGATATAATGGTAACTGGCGATTAGAAAACAGAGTAACCTATGCAGTAAAGGTCATTTAAAACGAGAGAAATTGATAAACCCAATAGAGACACCCATATCCATATATACTCATTAAATAATAAAGTCCCAAGTGAAATTATTCAATATTAAAAAATGAAAATAAGAAAAGGATAATCGATTGTACGCGGCGGCGTAAGGCAGAGTCTAATTGTGCGTTTGTTGAGACACAAAGAGCAGAACGAGCAATGCAAGTGGGCCGCACGTGTGAAGCTGAAGCCACCGACCGACTGGATATATACAGGGTGTTCTAAAAATAGTCATGAATTCCCTCGGAAGCTACTCACAATATTCTTCTTATACACTGAGAATAAGAGTCAGAATAATTTTTCAAAATTTACCTGACACTGGGAAATTTATCATCGGTTTCTCAATCCCTGTTATCAACAATTCCTTGTACGACTTTTAGCCTCGAATATTTACAATTAATTATCTGTAAAATATAAAGTAATATTAATCATTGTCACGAGTCATTATTGTGCTGTTAAAAAATCAACATTCCCTTCGCACAACGCGTCCTCCTGGCATCCTTATTTGGTAAGTACAGTTGGGGTTAGGCAACTTCGTAGAACGCGAACGACCGGTATTAAGGGTTACCCACATTAGAGATTATGTTCTGAAATAATTTTTCAAAATTATATTGTCAAATATTTAGATTTATGATATATACCACGTTTTGTAATTTGTGATATAAAAATTATCACTCATAAGTTCAACCATGGCTACTGTATTTATTGACCCAACGTAACGGTAGAATTCAGAACTGATCTTTATTCTATGAAGATGGTACTTGTAAGCGATATCGGTGTGATAAGAAGAACGACAGACAGTAACGTGACTTCTAATTTTACTGAGAATCCTTATCGACTTCAAGCCAGAGTCGATTTCGTTCCGTAAGTCTTCGCCAAATGACATAAGGCAACTGGATAAGACTATATCAAGTGACAGATTATATAGAATTTTATTAATTTATAAAAATCGTAAGGCAAATCACTATTGATGATCAAGTATTAAATCTGGAAATTTCATACTCATTATTGATCTTAAATAAATATTCTTTTTTCCTTTCCTTTTCGATTTGTAATCACTACAATTATTAGAGTAGTAGTTACAGTAGTCCTGACAACGACTTTAAGTAAAAAGGAGTGGTTGATGCTTGAAACGATCAAGAAAGGAAAGGGCTGGAACATATGTCTGTTGATTGTCGTGGTAGCCTGAAGGTACTGATGAAATCACGAATAAAATTCAGTCCTTCGTTAATTTCAAATTTTTTAAATACAGCCCTACGCCATTGAATATTTAATGTTGAAAAGCGAATTTATGTTTTGCTATACATCAATGAAAATCCTTAAGTGTCTGAACATTGCTGGATTTTATATAACAGACAGTATAGTACAGTCCAAGCAGTCAATGGAGTTTGGTATGAATGCTGCTTTAAGATCATGTACATACAAACACATATTCCTGACATCCCCATCATCCAAAGCACTCAGAGTTAGCAATGTGTAACTTCGACTACAAGCAAGGCGGTTAATGTTTCTGCGTAAAATGTTCAAACGATAAATTGGACCTCAGGACGCTGATGATTTAGTCATTTAATGTTGATATACTTCAAAATGATTATATACTATTTAATTCATCTTTAAGTCTTGCACGCAGAACGCACAGTTTCTCATTCAACAGGCATTTTGGAATGTTCGTTGCTTCAATGGTCGTCGAGCCGAGAAATATCGAAAATACTCGAGATTCCACGAGCGAAGCATTTGAACATTCAAAAATCACAAAGTGCACAGCCAGTACGATATAATGCAAGAATAAAACGTTTGACCATAACCATTTAGCGGCTAAAAATAATCCAGACCTTGTTGCTTACGGCTAACGCAAAATTTAACGTGTATGTGCCCAATAATCCAGATCTTGTATTTTGCCATGGAATAAGCATAAACCAAAAAATGCAGTAAGGACTGGTGAAACGAAGGAAACATCTGTTTTTCGAAAATATTTAAAGGGCACGGAAGAACCTTTCCAAAAAAGTTTATCCCTCGAGTATTCTCTTCCGGGAAAAATTTGCCTGATCTAAGAGTACTCACTGAAAGGGACGCAAACGAACGGGGACGCGCAGTAAGTATGAAATACAGGTATAGTGCGAGAGCCTTAAGCAGTCCTATAGGCTAGGTTAAAAATGGCTGACTAATCTGTTCAGTCCTTGTGCGATTTACTTGATAGTTATTGGGGAGGCGTCGTGCCTTGCAGTAGGTACTTTACCGGTAATGCTGTTTGGTAAAAGCAAGCGGGTAATATTACCACCATGGCGGTAACTTCCAGGCAAGTTTCCATCCTAAGAGCCGATCCCTCCCACATCTCCTCGGTCCCCGAACCACCGCACTCAACTCGACGAGCAGTGCCGAGTGCTACAGCTGCTCTGGAAGCACGGCAAGACGCGTCACCGGCTCTCCTTTTTTCTTTTTCGCCTTTTCTCTACAATATTCATTTCGTGTTTCATAGTCGTGCACTACTCTCGACTCCCTCACCAAGCGCTATTCATACGTCACCTATTAGACACATCCAAAACCCTCAAGAACCGGATCGAGCGACGTGATCGCCACCCAGGTACGTACCTAGGATCTTTCTTGTATACTATGGCAAAGCTGCGTATAGCTGAGTGAATTACATTGGCGTTGAAGATGTATAAAATACATATACGAAAGCATTCTAGACTCTGATGCCATTTTATCCTTGTTAATATTCAATGGATAGTTTAGTTCAATGATCGCTGTGTTTAGTGATTGTTGTAATATATTTTTAAGACACATAAGCCATTCCAATGGCAGATACATCTGATTGTAAGATATTTCTGGTGTGCTTACAGTCGTTTTTTTTTTCTTCTCTTTTTAAGAAATAGGCAAATGGAGTCGGTGTGTTAAGATCGTTCTGAAGGGACCGGAGGTAGAGAAAAGAAGTGGAATTTCAGGATGGTCCCCTCTAGTCACTATTATAAAGCCGCTCTCGTCCTCGGCTTTCTCGTTATTTATCTTACCGGTGAGTGGATTCTTTGAAGTACAATTTTTTAATTAGGAATTGATGCATGAAATATTGTAGCTATAACTTTGTATCCACTAATGACCGACTCTTGCAACGAATAAGAGTATTATTGATATTCGTCGATAGGTAACAGATAACGAAACGGATCAAGATCAAAATAAAATAACGGCAAGGAAAATTCATCTGGGGAATAAAGAAAGATGATACTTACGAAATCAGTATTCTTCACGAGTAACGTACCCTAGTTTTCATTCATTCCCCTCGCGACATGTCGAAGTCCTTATCCAACTTGATTAGATACTACTTCGACCCTCCGACCCTGTATTCCGGCGAGCGCAGCAAGTTTATTTTGTAGTCTTGAAATCTAAAGCATTTGAAAGTCTGCCTAAGAAATCTTATTTATGTAAAATTGTAAAGATTATGCTTCCATGTTTGTTTTAAATCTTTCGTATCTTTACCATTGCCTGCGAAAGTACAGATTTCGCGGATGCAAAACGGACAAGACAAAATGAGCCTATATTCGTAAGCATAGACGCTTATGCTTTATTGATACAATCCGTTAATAACAATATTTCCTGACGATGCAGTTTATTAGAAAATATTATTTGATCGCTGTAAACCTATTTGCCTTGAGAACAAGATGAAAAATCATCCTGTCTTTTACACAGTGCGTATCGCTATCATGAACTTCCGGCCATTTATCGCAATAGTCTGCAATCAATGTGTCCTGATAAGGTTGGCTTGTGGTCTGACCAGTGTTGTTTTGTGGCATCGACGCGCTTTTTTCATACGTAAAAAATTAACAGTGGATAATCTATATATTAATGATAAATAAGAATTGAGACGAACCTATGAAATTTTTACAGATCCAGCCGAGGCCCAGTATGGCAGAGACAGGGACCGCAGACCTCCAGTCAGAGGTGATTCTTTTTTTTTCATAAATTTAATTCCTGATGAATAATTTTTAAGAATTGGCGATAAAAATTAATGTCAATTATATACCGTTATTAATTGTCACTGCGTTATTTTTCAATTGGGCCACTGATAACGGTATAAGCGAATTACATAAATTAAGGATCTGCGGTATGGCAGAGGAAAAAATATGTCATCGTTATAAAAAATAGCCAATAGATAAGATTGGAGGGTTTTATAGGATCTATACGACGAGGCGACATATCACCCTTGGAGGTAATAACTGAAGATCCTCAACGGATACCGATGATCTATCCGAAACTTCGAGGTAGCTCAGTTAGCTTTTTTTAATTCGTATTCAATATCGGACACGAGCACCGTGGCAATAACTTACAATTAAATACTTTGTACTATCGCTAACATAGTCCACCTCGCACTTGTCGCTGTCTATACAATGCAAATAATTGTTGTATATCTCCTCCTAGAAACGCTTTTAAAGAAGACAATTATATTAGTCAAGATTTACTAAAAAAGCAAAAGAAAAAAAAATAATGCCAAGAAATGCCAGGATAAACAAATGGATATTACACTCTTTAACGTAGATATTAAAAAAAAAAGCAGGTAGTCACACGACACTAAATATACTTGAGCACAACTAATAATCGTGGTGTTCTGGTAGTTGGGTTAGTATTGATACTTGTTAGGAATTAAGGTTTAACAGTTAACTAAAATTGTCAATTAATAAAATTACATGTAATTCACGGTTCATTTATATGGTGATCAGGTGCAAAATAATAATGGTTTATGTAGCAGATGAGATTGTACGTGAAGTAATGAGTCTTTAATTACTAATAGGTTCATATCCCAAACGCGCACATCCTTGCGAGCAGAGCTCGTGTTACCCAGCCACAGGAAACTTACTGATTGGACGAAAAGACAGACTTTCGGCATCCTCTACCTGTGGTCTTCGTGGACCAGAAAGATATTGCATCGTATCTCATTTGAAAGAACGCAAGAAATGTTTCTTCTGTGACGCGTCGCACCCAGCCCAGCAGCACAATGTGGAAAATATTATCACAAAATATATGCCTGGGTAACTAGCTTCTAATATTTTAATTAGAATTCTATAAGCATGACTTGAACAGGCTCTATAACCGTATAGCTCTTATTAGAAATCAAATCGTAAAATCTTTATACGACTATTTCAGGACACGTCACGAGTCCTGGTGGCAGGCTGAGAACGGAGTAGAAAATGTGTCACTGCAATTGGACCTGGAAGCCGAGTTCCACTTCACCCACATAATTATTCGCTTCCAGACGTTCCGACCAGCTGCCATGCTGATCGAACGTTCTTATGACTTTGGTAAAACCTGGCAGGTCTACCGATACTTTGCGCACAACTGTGAACAATCATTTCCTGGGGTGAAGACGACAGAACCAGAGACATTGACTGACGTCATCTGCGAGAGGCGTTACTCGAACGTGGCTCCCTCTACAAACGGTGAAATAATCTTCAGGGTTCTTCCACCCCAATTGCAAATAGCTAATCCTTATTCAAAGGAGGTACAGAATCTGCTGAAGATGACGAATCTCAGGATCAACTTCACCAGGCTACATACACTCGGTGATGATTTACTGGATGATCGGGCTGAAATACGTGAGAAATATTATTACGCTATCAAGGACATGATTGTTCGCGGCTCCTGTTCCTGTTACGGCCACGCCTCGCGTTGCCTTCCGCTTCCTGGCGTTGTCCACGAGGAAGACATGGTACATGGCAGATGCGAGTGCACCCACAATACCAAAGGTCTTAACTGTGAAAATTGCGAGGACTTCTACAACGACGTACCCTGGAAGCCCGCCGTAGGAAAACAAACAAATGCCTGCAGAATATGCAATTGTAATAATCACACGAATTCTTGTCACTTCGACGAGGCCGTCTATGAGAGATCGGGTAAAGTCTCAGGTGGAGTTTGCGACGACTGTCAGCACAATACAAGAGGACAGAATTGTGAACAATGTAAACCGTTCTTCTATCATGATGTTACTAGAGACATATCGGATCATGATGCATGTCAACGTAAGTGAATTTCATTATCTCTTATCATCGTCGTACCTACGTGGTAGCAATGCCATTACTTTTATCTGTCCAATAACTTCAGCTTGCGATTGTGATCCGAGCGGTTCCCTGGATGACGGAATTTGTGACTCCAGAACTGACCCCCTCAGTGGCGACGAATCCGGTCGTTGTCATTGCAAGACAAATGTTGAAGGTCGCAGATGTGATCGGTGCAAGAATGGATACTGGAACTTTGATGTTGAAAATCCTGATGGTTGTCAAGGTATTAATTTTTTATCTTTTAAGAAAAATCGAAAATTCAATATCTATGGCTATTCTTAACGTTCTCATGAATTCTAGCCTGTACCTGTAACACTCTGGGTACCATTGGCAATCAGGGTTGTAACATGGTTACCGGTGAGTGTACTTGCAAGCGCTATGTAACGACGCGCGACTGTAATCAGTGTCTTCCTGAGTACTGGGGTCTGTCCGACGATCAGGATGGTTGTAAGCCTTGCGATTGTGATCCTGGTGGTTCTTATGAAAACTCTTGTGACGTGGTTACCGGGCAATGTCGTTGTCGACCTCATGTCAGTGGCAGAACTTGTGACCAACCGGAACAAAGTTACTACACTGGTTCCCTGGACTTCCTCATCTACGAGGGTGAATTGTCTCGTGCCTCAGACGTAAGTGTCCTTGTGTACGTTCTCAAAGGTTACAGGAGTTTCAATGTATATAAGTCAATGATCATTTCTATCATAGAATTGCCAAGTGGTCATCAGAGAACCATATCGTGATGGGCGGAACAATACCTGGACTGGAACAGGGTTCATGCGAGCTCTAGAAGGTTCGACCCTGAACTTCACTGTTGGGGACATCAGGAAGTCAATGTACTACGATATTGTAGTTAGATATGAACCCGTGCAACCAGGAATTTGGGACGAGGTTCAGATTATAATCGAAAGGGATGGTCCTGTGGATCCCAATGGTCCCTGTGCAAACTGGGTACCAGAAGATGACAGACTCTGGGTTCAGCTGCCACAGGATTCTCGAAGCGCCGTAGCTGTACCCTCTGTTTGTTTAGAGGCCAGAAAAAAATACAGAGTTATATTGCAATTCCGAAAGTTCAATAACTATGCCAGCACGCCTACAGCATCTATTCTTGTGGATTCGGTAATTAACTTGAAATTATTATTTACCTGATAGATTATTTTCATTAGCACTGAGCGATCTTATTTTAATCCTAGATTGTCCTGAGACCGAGGATCGAAACTATACCCTTCTTTAGCGGTTCTCCACTAGGTGAATTACGCCGTCAGGAATACGAGCGATATCGCTGTAACGAGTTCTTCAACAATGTCGGTGATTATAGAGCTGATATCATGGAGATCTGTGGGAAATATCATAACAGTATTGGATACTACGCCTATGACGGGGCTCACTGTAAGTGAATGCTCTTGACAGAAAGCTTCTGGATACAATTAAACCTTCAAAGAGTTTAACAGATTTTCTCTCCTATCTTAGCCTGTGAATGCAATCCAACCGGATCTCACAGTTTACTGTGCGAACAATACGGCGGCGTCTGTCCGTGTAAGCCAAACGTGGTAGGTCGCCGTTGTGATCGCTGCGCCCCAGGAACTTATGGTTTCGGTTCAGAAGGCTGCATTCCCTGTGACTGCGATGGCGTCGGAGCGCTGGACAATTTCTGCGACGTAGAAACAGGTCGCTGTAAATGCAGACCAAACACTTACAGCCGAACTTGCGGCGAGTGCGAACCTGGCTTCTGGAACTTCCCTCATTGTCAGCGCTGCGAATGTAACGGTCATGCAGATATCTGTGATTCGCGCACCGGTGCCTGTATAAATTGTCGTGACTTTACAACCGGTCACAACTGCGACCGTTGTAACGATACCTTCTACGGCGATCCACGTATTGGAGTCGATATACCCTGCAGAGCGTGTCCTTGTCCAGGAACGATAAACTCCGGCCATTCCTATGCCGACAGTTGCTCATTGGATCCAGAAACTCATGACGTAATTTGTGAATGTTACGAAGGATACGCTGGACCACGTTGCGACACCTGCGCCGAGAACTTTTATGGGAATCCTGATATACCTGGTGGAGAGTGTAAAACATGCGACTGTAGTGGGAATACAGATGTCAATAGACCAGGAAACTGTGATCCTCATACAGGACGCTGTCTGCAGTGTCTGTACAATACGGACGGACAAAACTGTCAAGTCTGCAAACCTGGTTTCTATGGGGACGCATTGAATCAAGATTGTCAGGACTGTCGCTGTAATGTCCTGGGTACAGACAGGAATGCTGGATCCTGTCATCATCTAACTGGACAGTGTCCATGTCTACCGCGCGTGGTAGGACAACTTTGTGACGCTTGCGAGGAGAATCACTGGCGAATTGCTAGCGGTCAAGGCTGCGACCCCTGCGAATGCGATGTCGTGGGCAGCGTCACTGACAAGTGTAATCCCTTCGACGGTATTTGCGAGTGCCGACCTGGCTTTGGTGGACGTCGTTGTAACGAGTGTCAGACCAATTACTGGGGCAATCCTAATATCGAGTGTCGTCCTTGCGACTGCGATCGGGCGGGATCCGCTAGTCAACAATGTGACCGTGATACGGGCAAGTGTATTTGCAGAAAAGGTATTGGTGGTGAAAAATGCGATCAGTGTGATCGCAGTTACGTTGGATACGCGCCTAGTTGCATGCCCTGCGGTGAATGTTTTGATAACTGGGACATCATCTTGGACGGCCTGAGAAATCAGACGACCACGGTTATCGGTGAGGCTTCGCGTATTCAAAAAGTTGGTACCACGGGTGTGTACAGCGTAGAATTTGAGAATATGGTGACCAGTCTGGATCAGGTACGTGGATTGATAAGCAACACTTCCGTGAGAAGTCAGGATTTGGATGATCTCCACGACCTAGCTAATCAGCTTAGTAAAAACGTTACTGCCTCTGCTACTTTACTAGACGAAGTAGACAAGTTACAGGAAAATATAAGTCAGAGAGTAAATCTAGATGACGTTGCTTTGAAGAACAAGAAGAACAGAACAAACAATCTTCACCAGAAAGCAATTGAGCTTCGTACCAATGCGACCAAACTCCAGGAAGCTAATATTCAGGGCGCATTGACTGTAACTCAACAAATGGCTGAAAAATCCAGACAATCTGAACGTATGGCCAATGCCACTACTAACATTTTGAAAGATGCCGAACGCTACAGGAAGAACACCGAGAATCTACTAGCAAGAAGCAGCGCGTTGGTGAATGAGGCACAAGAGAAGCACAAGGAATCGCTGATCAAATTGAACGAGAAATTGGACGAGCTCACAAATTCTGTACCAGAATTAAACTTGAAAATGTGCGGTGAGAAGGTGAAGGAATGCAGCGACGTATGCGGAGGTGCCGGATGTGGATCTTGCGGCAGCCTGTCCTGCGAGGAAGGTGCAGTACCAAAAGCTAATCAGGCATTGGTAGTAGCTACTCAACATGCGACTAACATAAAACAGCACAGGGACGAGGCGGAGCAGCTTTTAAGAAACGTAAGTATAACACCTAAGCAATCGAATAAGATAAAAATAATTAATAAATCATATCCCATCTGTTTCCGTCCAAGTACCTGACACGTAAGACAGTTTCCAGATAGAATGAACTACTGTGAGAATTATTTTAAGAGCCCAGAACCTTGGGACTTCTATTCATGCAGATAAGAACGGCCGATGCAGGAGAAACTCTATCTCAAATAATATTTTTTCTTCTACAGATGATTCAAGCGAAGCAAGACGCCATCGCTGCAAGGTCGAATGCTCAGGATGCCTTCAACATTGCCTGGGATGTCAGAAACCGCTCTGACAGCATCACAAGAAACTTGACTGACCTCAACGACAAGGTTTGGAGTACATTGAACGAGGACCAGTCTACGCCAACAATGGTGCGCAACCTGGCGGATGAAGTTTTGAATAAAGACATAAAACTGCGTCCCGACGCCATAAAGAATTTAGCCGAAAAAATTAAAAACATCGTCGGTTCTCTTACCAACTCCGAGCTAATCCTCTCGGAGACGGCAGATAAGCTAGAGGGCGCCAATGACTTGAAGAACAAAGCAAACGAGGCAAAGGAAATAGCAGAGCAGAAACAAATGCTAGCTGGTAACGTGGTACTTCTGCTTACTGACGCACAAACGGCCCAGGATCAAGCCCAGGATGCCATTGACAAAGCCGAGCGCGATATTGAGTTATCAGAACGCGACCTGACTGATATAATTGAGGAGACCACGGGAGCCCAAACAAAGGCAGACAACACTACAGAAGCTGTGGACGCCTTGGACGCTCGCTTGAAGCATCTCCAGACGCAATCGCTAAAGAACGTCTTCGTCGTCAATCAGGAAATTAGCGTGGAGGCTGGTAAAGTTGCCGAAGAGGCCCGGGCAGTCAATGAAAAGACAGAGCGTCTCGGAATCAAGTACAAAATTGCTGGCGATGCTCTGAATCATCGCGCGAACAAAAGCAAAAACGAAATACAGAGAGCCAAACAGTTGTTACAAAGGGCTTCTGAACTCACAGCTGACACCAGCACTAAGTTTAAGGATCTTGATGGCATGGAGGGCGTTTATAAGGACAATGAGCGTATGCTGACTGACCTTATGGACGACGTAAACGCTTTGACCATAGAAATCGAGAGTCATCTTCAGGAAATTGAAAATAAGGCACGGTTCTACAGACAGTGTTCCACTTAACTACGATAGCTCGCTGTAAACAAAAGGAAAATAAATAAAAAGGATTAAATGTACTTCGGGAAGTTCCGGCTTCTACGATCCTCTCAGGATGTCGACCTCGCTGATTTGGCAGCGTACCAATCCACTTTTCTGGAAACATGGCGACGTTGGCCAGTATTCACTCTTCTTGCGCGAGAGGTTCAGGGCCGGCTATACGTTATCGTGAGACTGTGTATCTGTAAATACGAAATATCATTACACGCTGCATCTCATTTGTTTATAATGATTGTCCGTTCCGTGCCAAATGAATCTTTTTGTTTTGTTTTAATTATATATTACGTCACCGAGGTTAGGACTTCGAGATGGAGGATCTGGGCCACGAACGTTCTGTGAAGAGGCTTACTATTTCTTTTCTCTTCCTTTACTCTCTGAATTAATTTCAGACGCTTCTTTACTCTTCGTCATTAAACGTCATTGTAATCGACTAGTGTCGTTTTTCCATAAAGACGGACATTTAACGTGTAAGAATGCAAATTTTTAATGCTTTAACCAAAACCTTGTAATCGTTATATTTAATATCTTGTTGCAATTATACAGCTGAGAAATATTCTATAGAAAATTGAACGAAAGAACACGAGCATCGATATTTTCTTTGTGTAGAAGAGCACATTAAAATTTAGATAACAATATCGGTATATAACAGTCATCGAATCAACTGTGCCTAATCGTTTCTACAAATTGTACTCGAAATCCATTTGGATGTAAAATAATGGGTCAGTGGACTAAAAAGAAGAATCATTGATTCCTCGTGGAAATTTTGATAATGCCAAATCGTCGTCGTCACAGCCGTTTCCTTTGTATCGCAAAAGATTATGGACCACCCGTTAATATAATAAGAAAAACCTTTATAACTTTTTTTACTTGTATAAAATATAAGTCGCTTATCAAACTCTTACAAATACATCGGATAAGAATATTTTATCTTTATATACTTATTGAATTTGACTGTATAATTATCCAGTAGAAATGATATCAGAACATGACCGCAGTTTTTTTTTCACCCTCATTAAGGCTGTTTCTAAAATCTCCCTCTTCCTTCACGGAGGCTGCTGCTCGCAGGCATTCCGTGAATGGGGAGCTTTGTTGAATTCAACCGAAGTATGGATCCCGCAGGGTCCGCACAATGAGCTCATTCAGACTCCCGACCATTGGCTCTCAACCATAGAGGCCTTTGGAAAGTAAAATCATATGAAAGCTAGACGTGGGAATGAATGACTCTATACGATTATTGAAAGGAAAAACAAAAGAATCAAACACCATAGCACAACTGGGACTTAAACAATTAGTAAAGAAATTATTGAATCCTGCAAGAAAATGGGAGGTGAGAAAGATAAGTCAAAATTTTTGTTGTATCGATGCGAATTTTGGAGGAAGAAAAACATTGTAAAATTAAAAAAGTACCTTTGGCGAATTTATTCTCATGTGAGTTATGTGAACGTCGTTCTAGTTTCAGTTGAGAACTAACACGGAGCTGACTATTAACCGTCCTGGCAATTGTGTTTGTACATGTGTTATCCGTCTTTACGATTAACTCTGTGCTTCTCTTTTTCTGTTTCTCTTTCTCATCCTGTGTATTATCACGAGGAACACCATTGACATTGAGTGTTATCGCCACCAGAAACAGGCGCAGCATAAAAATTTTCTCCAGCAACGGACCTAAACTGATAGGACTAATCTTACAAAATAAACATCATCCGGGGTCCATACCCAAACTTCCTGCAGATACAGTTTTCTCTATCGAAGAGCAATGAAAAATTGAATGCAGTAATGTCAAATGGATGAGTGGAACAGAAAGAGATAGATTATTTAAAAAGAAAAATTGACTGTTACACTCAATTATTTCCATGGGAAATGCGCCTATGAAAATCATCAGCGATGCAAGTACCTCAAAAATAATTCCCATCCAACAGAATGATTTAATGACCGTAGAAACCGTTACCTCAGCTCATCCTTAAAGGGTCCACGAGTTTGTATAGGACTTAGGAACCAGGACCATAGCCTATTTGCCATTGAACAAACTTGTACCGATTGTCGTCATTCTAAGGGGGAAACTCAACAGCTGCCCCAGGTCTCCGCCAATAAGCGAGCGGGACCCAGGAGGTCGCATTCAAGTCAGCCCACCATGTATTAAAACGCAATCGGCAGTTACCTGGTGAATTGAAAACGAAATTCTGATCCTGAGTCAGTAGCAGAACTCAGCAAGAGTACGAGTGGACGTTCTACGTCGCCCTACAACAAAGATAATAAAAAAGATTAATAAATATAATTAGTCACTGAATCTTGCAAGAAGCTCAAACCAATTAAAAAAAGGTTAAAAGCGACTCCTCGTATCTAACGACTGTCTTACTCGATGGATACATTTATCGTCGTTATTAGACACAACGAAAAGGGCTGCTGTTGCAGCTGAGTTTGATCTTGGTGGTGTCTGAGCTTGATCTCTGAACGAAAAAGGAGGCGGGAAAGACGCGTGAGCTAATTCGAGTGGCGGAGATAAGACGCGGAACGTAAGAACGACGGAGGAGTGTGCTTAGAACGGAGGTCGTCAGTCTCTGAAAAGCCAAGAGCAATCGCAGTACCCTGGGCTCCTTAGTTTATTACGAAGCTGAGTGATCAGCCGATTTCATCAAGACTAACGGGATTATCTTGCGGAGATTAAAATAGAAGAAAGAAATGGAAAGCGCCGAGTGATTGGGTAATGGAAAAATTGCCTTTAAACGAATCGATCTTGAGAGCCTCCCAGGCTGAAATATACGATAGATCCTTCCCAAGGGCTGTAACCATCATCGCAGCAGCATGTGCAATAGTGTTCAGCGTTGTTGGCGTACTGGGTAAGAGTATTACAATAATAAACTTAAACGTACATTTTAAATAAATAAATTATTCATACTGAGACCTTGCAAAATATATTATGCAAATAGTATGGACCGAATGGAATCGAGTGCAAGCGTGGTTTGCTACAATGTTTAATAAGAGTACGTGACATATGCTTCGGAAAAGTCACGCAAGAATACATGGAGACGAGTACGCGTGTCCCCGAAATACTGTCATAATTAATATTGCAGAATTTACAGATATATTATAGAAAATAATTCATTTGTTTCTTCGTCGATAGCAATGGTATATGATAATTGAGTTTATTATTGATTAATCGTAGTACGCGCGTGGCAATGAACGAGGCCACGATTAACTAGACTCTGAGTCCTTTCGTTTGGCAGTTCTCAATCTTTTTTCTGGTTCGCGCCACGTATTGGCCTCTTGACCCACAGGCGCTTCGTCAGCTGAGTCGATTAACACGACTGGCGTACGTGCAAAGAATTTATATTACAGGATGACCGTTCAGCTGTTATTGCATAATATATTTAAGTTCTTCTTCGAATCCTTTATAAGAACCTTATGCCCATGATGATACTGACTTTCAGGGAATCTGGCGACAGTAGTTGCTCTCCTCAGATACACCAGGTTAAGGAGACACGCGACCACTGCTTTCGTCATAAGTCTTTGCTTCTCGGATTTGATTTTCTGTGCGATAAATTTACCACTGACAGCCAGCCGGTACTTGAACGAGGCTTGGATACTCGGTGAGACGCTCTGTCGGATCTTTCCATTGTTCTTCTATGGAAACGTCGCTGTCTCTTTACTCAGCATGGTGGCTATAACTATAAACAGGTTTGTTAAAATTGCATATGTGTTACATCCAAACGGTTACAAATGCTGCTGTATGTATGGAGATAAAAATATTTGTCTCTTCTTTTTAGATACGTGTTAATCTCAAAATCAGCAGAATGTTACGCAAGACTGTATACAATACGTGGTATAATATCAATGCTGGTTGCCATTTGGACCTTTAGCTTCTCTTTGTTAATTCCACCATTGCTGGGAGTCTGGGGAACCCTTGGACTGGACCGAACGACATTCTCTTGTACGATTCTTAAGAAGGACGGAAAGAGTCCTAAGAAATTTCTCTTTGTATTGGCATTCATTGTACCTTGTGTGGTGATAATTGTCTCGTACCTCTGTATTTATTGGCGTGTACGCAAGAGTCGCAAGAATCTGGAAGCTCACAGGAGTGGAAATCGTCGACGAGATGGATTTCATCGCCGCGAAGACTCCAGAGTGACAAGACTGATGCTCACGATATTTTTATGTTTTCTCTTGTGCTTCATGCCGCTTATGCTTGTTAATGTTGTCGATGATAAAATGCAAATTCCCATATTACACATCATTAGTTCAATTCTTGCTTGGGCATCTTCCGTCGTAAATCCGTTCATTTATGCTGGTACTAATAAGTTTTATCGTGAAGCATACAAGCAACTTCTTTGTCCAGCTAGTAGCAAAGTACCAAACGTTCTACCAAAACCCACTCACTCTCATTCCAGTAAAATGTCCTCGCCGCCACCAACGTGACAGGCAATGAATGAACGCGCGGAATTAGAGGTTAATTTTCTTTAATAGTAAGAAAGCCCGATTTTATAGTAAAACTGACGTATTTCATTTTTGTGAAATTGACAATCTAGCGAAACATAAGTAATGTCTATCGATAGTCCTTTGATTCGTCTGTGCACGTTATGTATAGATAATTAAGGAAACAATATCAACGGACGAAATTGTGTTAGTTAAATATTTAATAGATCATTAATATAAGAACACAATATGCAGCGTTATAAAATGCCGTAGTCGAATACGTAAAAGTACACAAGAATGACTTTAGATAATAAAGTTATTGCAACTGAAGGGTACAATGCAGTTTTTAGAGTATCAATCAAAATTACAGTATTCGCATTACACAAGATTTTGCACAAACTAATTTAAATGCTATACAAATGTGTACCATGAATATAATCCTTACACTTTCTTAGGCTCACTCATTTTGTGTTTGTACTTGAATGCTTAGTGTAATTTTGTTGATAATTATTAAGTGCCACCACAAAGAGCCAAGTTATTCTGAGATTTAATATCGTCTACGAAGCTGATATATTATTTAGGCAAAGAAATGTACATATTTCTAATGGCCTTCTTTTTTTTACAATTTTCATCTTAAAAACCACGCGAGACAATAAAAATATTAAAAATAGTCAAACGCAATAAAGATATGCTTAAAAGAGAATGGAATGTACATTTGGAATGTATTTAAATTATTCAATGAATCATGCTGGTCGCAATAGATGAATTATTTAAGATATCTTTTATAAATGATGCAGTAGCTGTCATTGATCGTACCTTACTTGACCTTTAAATTATTCCTTAACATGTAAAAAATGGACGGAAAGTACAACAGCGTCATTAATATATCTTACAGGAATGACTACTTGAGATAAAGAATATGTAAAAATAACTTATAAAATTAATATTTTGATATTCAAAGTACGATAAAACACGTCCGATAGCTGCTCAGGCGTAACCCCGATAAATTGGCACATGGTGCGTTTTATCGAGTCTAGAAATATGTATAAAAATTCCATTAACACAGACGGTTCTGTGAATGTTCACTGAAGAACATTACGTAAGTACGAGCGTCTTGAAGTGCGCGAAAATAATTTTACCCTGGCACGCAAAAGAGATCCAGTTCGAGATCTATGTTCTTGAGAATTTATGCAGTCAATTTAACTCCAATTCCGGAATGTATGGTTCAGTAATGGAACTGATTGGACATACGCTTAACGTATCCTGAAAATAACAATAAAATTGGAAGATCTGTATGAAAAAAAAAAAAAACAGCGAAGAAACTCACCAATCGAATCAGTTCATCAAACGTTGGTCGTTCTTGAGGATCATATTGCCAGCAGGAAAGCATCACTTCGTAAAGAGGATCTGGTACATCTGGAAGTTGTGGTAAACGTTCCCCCCGTGTTATCGCTTCCTCTACGTCACTCTCCAAGTTCAGATTAGCGTAGGGCGTCCCTCCCATCGAGAGCATTTCCCATAGCAACACACCAAAAGCCCATACAACACCTGGCTGATGCTTCTTTTGATTTTCAAAACACTCCACAGCCGTCCATCGCGCGTACTTCACATCCTCCAGGGCGTACTTCGCTATACCATGACCCATGACCTTAGGACTCCAATCACTACAAAGTCCTACACTTCTTGCGCAGAGACGATTGTGAACTATCTTATTGTGCTCAAGGTGACGTAACGCGGAAGCCACAGATGCGCTAATTGTTAACATTTTCTCAACCGGAAATGCATCACCGGATCTTGCTGCAAGCAGGCGATTCTTCAGGGTCTGCGGTGGCATTTCCATAACGACATATACGGTGTCTGGTATCTCGCAGGTTCCAACGAGACCAGCCAGGTACTTTGTACTTGCTGCTCGAATGCAGACGTCCAGTTCTCGGAGCATGAGTTTCTTATCAGAGGATTTGAGCAAACCGTCTGCTATACTGTGAACTGTTACGTTTATCGGGGTTCCATCCTTTTGAACGGTTCCCATGTGCACGGTACCAAAACGGCCTCTTTGTATTACCATGGCATCTATTGTTAATAGGTTTCTAGGTATACTCCATAGTTTGTTCTTTAGTTCCTGGTAATGATTTGTTCTCTCTGGCAGGTCTTCTGGAATGTAGGCCATATTGTCCACTTCGTAGACTGGACCTTGCAATGTTAGTTCTTGCTGCTCCGGTAGCTTTCTCATGTGTCTCCTACGATGCCTACGTCTCAGTATAAAATAAACGAGTATAGACGCGATCAATAATATTCCTAGTAGAGCAATGGCTACGCATAATGCAATAGCAGTGCTGTCCATTTGAGATTCCTCTGCTTTTTGAAGATGATGCCGACTGCTTGTCAAATTCGAATAACTGTACTGTATCTCACCTCGAACTCTGGATACAACCACTAATCCTATCTGCGGCAGTTGCATGTCAACTTCCAGCGGAACATTGAGGTATCCTCCTATCATCTTTCCATTACCAACTGTAAATCTTTTGTATTTGAAAAAATCACTTGCTTCGAATTCTCCAGTTATGTAATAACCTAAGCCATCACGATTAGATTTGTCATAATCTGAATATACTACGTCACTTCCAATCGGTGGTATAGTGCCTGGTCGCACTACGACTACCTGATAAGCACTGACAGGACCATATTCGCTAGTACCTTCTGTTAGTTCAACAGTTACTGTATTTTTGGTTTTGCAAATCACTTTTGGAGTTGCTGGTTTGTTTGGAGGACCTATTGGAGTCCAATCGATAGCAAAACCTGGACTACCACTGTCTTCGGTGTTGGAGGCAACGATGGATATATTATACTTTGTTCCAGGTTGAAGACCTCCCAAAGTAGTACTGTTTGATGAACCACCTAGAACTTTGTACTCGATTGTAGGGAGTACACCAAACGTATATGATGTTTTAATAGCCTTTGCATGAAGGGTATATGATGTAAGATTTCCATTTGGTATATCAGGTGGTTCCCATGTAATCCGAAGAGTATCAGGCTTAATACGATCTATTTTTATTCCTCTCGGTGGACTGGGTCCTATAAAAATAATAAATATCTTTATCTCTATATTATTAAGGAAACAATGGAGATACAGAATTGTTTAATGGATTAAAAAACCCATACCTTTTTGGCCAGTAGCGTGCACCTCAATAACAGTACAATTATCTGATTGGCTGTGTGGACGAAATTTACTGCTACAATAACATTGCTGACCATTCATTACACCTGCGAACCTAGAAAACAAGTTAACGATGAACCAAATTCAAACATTGACTTTCCCTCCGATATTCTACTTAGTCTCTCGCAATAACATATCCATTATTGCCAAACAATTTTTAACAGAACTATAATATTACATAACTACATTATAACTATTAACTTACATGTAGTAACGAGAGCGACATTCTTCAATGCACATAGAGCTAGAATCGGTGTATCCCAAACTAGGCGATGGTACATCCTCATTTAACACAGAATCCCACAGACATCCAGTATAATTTTGAGCGTACACTTGACACCCAAGAATTAATGAGATCCATAACGCGAACATGATACAACGCGAATTAATTAAGAAAAAAGAGAATTATCCTCTATAAACTTAACTCCACCCACATTATACAAGAACTTTGGTGCACGATGATCCTCTGACTCAACAAACGAATGATGTCAGAATGCAGGTGGGCAATAACATTTGTTTTTATAATACTAATAAGAATGAGTGGGTAACGAAATCGTGTTTTTTAATATCTTTGGAAAATTATATAGAAAAATTCTTATTTATTCCCGCGGCTTTGAAAGGTTTATATGTCAGGTACAATTATATTACAATGTATGGTTATGTTAAAGAACGAGTGGATGAAATGAATGAAAGATGACAAAAGCACGGATCAGCAGGGCGCGCGCACTGCAGTCATTGTTATACTGCTGCTGCCAGTTATAGGCGGCCATTGCCTTTCCCTATTGGTTGCTTATCACTCCTTTCTCAAAGCACTTACGCACCGAATAATTAGGATGAGGTAAAGGAAGACTAAAATCTTTCTGGCATCAAAATCAATAATAGCATAACTGGGAATGATGGCTAAAAAACTGCTGACTGGAGAACATTGAAAAATTCGTTGTAACCTTTATAAAATGTTGTCTGATAAGACTGTGGGAAAGATGTATAAATAATAAATATTCATAAGGAATGTAGATGACATGAAAAATTCATATTTTCCACAAACAAAGAATATTATATACGAACTTCCAACGAAGGTTACTATTTTTTAATTCACACCTATTTTTTTGCAAATTTGCTTGACAAAACTTCGATTTTTATTTACGCGCAACTTTTCCATTCCTCAAAATCGTACGTATACATTGACGTACATAGATCAATCACCGATAGGCCATATATATTTATCAGATTCAAAACTTTCAGGATTTATAAATTATGCATTGCATAAGATTGCTGCAAAGTTCGCGTTATCAAAAGGTCGCGATAAACGCAGCCTTTAATAGGTGCAGCGTGACATTGGCGTGTTATTATAATCTCAAATTAATCTGTATAAAAAAAATATGAAAAAATATATCATACTAATCACAGAAACGTTAAGCTACCTTACGTGCGATTGTTCACCTATAACTGGAGACCGGATCGAAAGTCTAATTAGTCCGAGCAAGACTTTAATCAACCAATGCAATTAGATCGAGGCCACGATGCAGAAAGTCTTTTTCCAATTCAGGTAACAACCCGAACGACTAAAACTTGGCTGGTTTATTATTCGCTCGATCTACTACCCCACAGTTGGGTATATTTCCAAGAAACCTTGAAGGTCGCAGTGCTTATAAACTGTAGAAAGATGCCATCTAAGGGGTATAGCGTGCAGACTTCCCCGCTACGTTCATAGAGGCTAAAGACCCTTGAATTAATTTTCAAAGAAACTCCAAGTTCCCCGAACGTTTACAAGGCCAAGTCGCATAATGATTTATGAAAAATTTCGAGTAAAAATGAACGATTCGCACCTGGTGACAACTGCCGCAGAGTTTTCAGGTCAAAGGAGCATGAGATCGCACGATAAGTCTTATAGAATATTATTATGAAAAGCAACCACTGCAGGTAGACCGATGTTATCGTGCAAAGACGAAGTAACTCGGTTAATTTTCGTATACGAATAATAATCCACTTTATGGAATGCATATAGAAATATCGCCAGTGAAATCCAAGTGTCTAGCGTTCACAGTAAAACGATAAATTCCCATGTAACTTCCTCGCGAAATTGCTCGACGCCTGCTAATGTACCGTGGCTTATATATGCATAAGGTAACCAATGCTCAGTACGGTGAGGATGAATCGTGCCAAGAAAAAGAGCCGTAAGGGTAGTTCACAGCGCAGGTCTGGTACATAGAGGTTTCTGGAGTTCTGAAACTCGTGCGCCCCAACAACTACCCGTAGGAAAACTGGATGCCTCGAGTCACGCAAGACGTCGCACCAGGTCCGGCCACCCACGGAATATTCTAAGAGTTGATTCAGTCAGTCATCGAAATGAAGTACAGCGCGTGGTTCCTGTCGGCGCTTCTCCAGGAGTTTCTTTTCCTTGATATCCTTACACCGGTTTATACCCAGAGGACCCACGCGAGACAAGGAATCAATCGTGAGGCCCCGATCGTACAGATACCTGAACAAGGAACTCTGATTGGCAAAGAGGTCGAATAACTAAGTGCTATAATTATTATTGAAGTTCAAAATGTGTTACCGTTCTTTGTTAATCGTAAAAATACTTTTCTGTACACGCATATAATTTCCGGTGCTTCTTCTACATTATTAGATATTCCTAACCCGCACACAAAGGGTTCTGCAATATCTGGGTATCCCGTATGCTCAACCACCAATAGGCCCAGGACGATTTTCTGCCCCGGTCACCTACCCGTTACCATCCTGGAAAGGAAACAGAACAGCTACCCAGTTTGGACCGTCTTGCCAGCAGGTTTCCGGCAATCGGAAACTCCATGAGATTCATTATATACAGCTGCTTCCACCTGACCAGCCGGATCCAGGATTCAGCGAGGACTGTCTGTTCCTCAACGTCTTTGTTCCTGACGGTGAGTTCTGTAATATACATAAAATTGTTTAAGATATTGACTTTCTTCCCTTGACTCTTTTCTTTGTCTTGACTGTACTTAATTAAAGGTTAGTTACACGCACCACCCGATTCTCTGAAAGAAAACTGTAATAAACTCCACTGCTACTGGTAGCAAGGTATCGGACATAACCAAAAATTACGTGGAGGGCCGTGAGATCTGTTTTTCGAATAATTAAATAATTACAAATAATGACGTAACAATAGTTTTATATCTCCAATGATATTTCTCCATCGCTTTGATACCAGTGCATTGAACTGTCTCAATTATCAGTTGTCAAATCATTCGTCACGCTCTGATTAGTCGAAGAATTGCATACGATCGTAACACAGACTGCATCCCCATCGAGAATATATCTATGGTCAAATAACAATGACTAAAGAAATCTATAATCGTACGTAACTCAGATTTTCATAATCTCTGAGAACAATAAAAAACATATATATATATATATAATCGAATCTCAAACTAAATAAAGTATTCGAACCCTACAGTCTGTTGGTCGATATAAGTAGTAACGACAACAATAACTAGTACACGTAGTGGCACGCGATCTTTTAGGGCCGAAGAGATGTCGAGATACGAAGGCAGTCACGAAACCTTTCCTTTGCATTATTTTCTTGGACGACGCTCAAACTAAACCAAGAGACCACCTTCTATCCCGTTCTTACCCTTGTTAAAGTAACATGGTCCTTACCATATATATAGATAGAGAACTCCGTTCAGAGCTTTATACACTGAGGTGAATCATCGTCATCATCATTATATAGATTTAGTCAAATTAGACTCGCACGAAGTTTCGTATCTAACCTCAAGACGAGGTCAAGTAGTTTAGGGATGATATTTAACAAACGCCCCTAACTAATATTACCCCAGAGATTGCATGTCCCTGGTAGATTTTACTTCTCCTTTGTGACCATGACAGAGCGTTAAACCGTGATTCTGAATTATATAAATAGATGAGACATGTAAATTGGGTGTCTGTAATCAGGATAAAATTTATCTCAAATACCATTATCAGTAGGAATATAGTAAATGGTAATTTTGACAAATATTTTTAATGCAATCGCTAAGGGATGAAATCCTTTTAGTTAACCTCTAACGTTTTGATCGATAATAGAGGTTCAATTAATTCAGGAAACCGGCCCCCTGATGGATGGCCCGTGATGGTCTGGTTTCACGGTGGCGACTTTAACACCGGAACGCCTGCTATTTGGGATGCATCGATTTTCGTCATCAAGCAGAAGGTTAGTTACCGAAAGGAGATAGATAAGGTATGATAAGGAAAGATAGTGTTAAATTTTTGAAATCCGTAAAGGGTCACGGATTGGATTGTCAATTTTTTATATTTTGCGATATTCTAGGTTTATTTTAGATGAAACGTAGAGATTTATAAATTCGCGAGTTCACTATTTTTGGATTAAATTCTAATGTTAAATCGATATTTCGAATATCTACATTCGCTCAATGCATGTACGTTAACCCGGCAGCGTCTACATTGGGTAACTTGGACTGGGAAAATTTTCAAATGTGAATGTTTCAGTAACATACTCAACTCGTAAAATGGTATCTTAATACGATAATTCTCAGATAAGCCCTCAACATTTTAGTTACGTGAAATAAAACCCTTGCATCTCTAGTCGGGTCTTACAGACCCATGCAGAAGACATTTCTTTTTATGATGTAGACGACGCCGGGTTGAAGCAAGTGAGACAAGGATTTTCGAACTTCATCCATTATCAATTAACAATCCAGAAATTAATTTGATTTTGATTTCTTGGCAGATATTGGTCGTCACGGTAGCTTACAGACTGAATATCCTGGGCTTCTTTACTACAACGGATGCTGCGGCACCAGGAAACTATGGCATGCTAGATCAGATAGCGGCTCTGGATTGGATCCGCAAGAACATTGAAATATTCGGGGGGTCATCGTCAAACATTGTAATCTACGGTCATAGTTCAGGAGCCATTAGCGTAGGACTTCACATGCTGAGTCCACTGAGTAGAGGCAAATTTTCAAAAGCAATAGCTCTAAGCGGTGACCCCATAGGTTCGGTACGTACACCGGAAGCCGAGGAACCGATAGTTGACCTTGTCGCAGATAAATTTGGTTGTAACCGACGACCTACGTCCAAGCTTATGGAATGTCTACGTCGAACTGGTGCGGAACTTCTAGTGCGAGTCTCCTCGGATATTGAAACATGGGGCCCAATTGTGGACGCAGAGACAACAAATTCATCAGATCCATTTTTACCAGAACATCCTAAAGATATACTTGACGGTGGTAATTTCAATGCTGTGCCGCTATTGACTGGATTTACAAACAACGAACAAGCTTTGGTTTATAGCCAAGCCATTGGCAGTAATGATGGTGGAATTAATTTGAATAAATTCGAATCTCTGATCGAAGAGGAAATAACAGCCGCCATACAGATGCCGGATGAGAATAGTACTTGCGAAGTGAAGCCACATTTGGCGGTAGATGCTGCTCTATTCTTTTATCGACCACACCCACCTAATGAAAATCCTGCAGTACTGAGGGATAAATATTTGGATTTTCAAATAGAGAAGAATTATGCATCGGGATTGACGCTGATGGCTGGAAAAGTATCAAGAAAAGAACAGGCTTTCGTATATAGATTTGATTACAGACCCAGGACGGTATCAGTTACGAAAGACATACCAGAATGGGCTGGTGTACCTCATATGTTTGAGTTGCAATTTATTTGGGGACTTCCGTATACTGTTGGTAGTACTACACAATGGAATGCAGCTGACAAGAAGATGGCTGATGTGATGATGACTATGATGACAAATTTTGCAAAATCTGGTAACCCGTCACAGCCTAATATCAAGTGGGAGCCCTATACTGAGGATAATCCTGGTATACTTATCATTAACAGGAATATTAATATGAGTGACTCAAATTCTGTGGATTATAAAGCTTTGGCTTTTTGGAATGAATATTACCCAATGGTACTTGACGAGGCTATGAACAATTGTTGCAATATGACTGCGGGATCTATGTCCTTCGATCACTATTCTTACAAAAAAATGTATTTATTAACCAGTATTTTTGTTACGATACTGACAACTGCTCGTTTGTGATTAGACGAAAGTACTCCACCAGATATCCTTTGAATGCGAAACCATATCTTCTCTTCGAATAGACATATACAATCTAATCGATGAATGTGACAAAAGCGTAATAGTACCCATCTTTCTAGTTGTTATCATCTTTACCTGGAAGTATTGGGAACCGAATAAATAAAAAGTTTAGTAACTCTGAAATTACCCATTTCTACGGGAACCACTAAACAATCATCGCAGTACATTAAAACGCATTTGGCACTAAATACCTCATTTATTGTCCGAGGATTGTCGCCGTTCCAATTTTACACAGCTATTTTCAGCCGCTATGCGCATACGGCATCGCAGCAAATACGTAAGACCCAAGGATAGTAACTGTAGAGTCTTTGGGGTTCTATTAATTGCGATTGTCCGTCTGAATATTAGCAGATGAAATTGACGGGAAGTCTAGTGTCCTGCTCTGAGAGAATGCTTCAGAAATCCCTTTACGGAGGGTTCGACCGATCAACATTTATTGAATTTTTTATTATTTGCTTTAATACGGAGAGATATAGAAAAACATATATTGTTTGAGAAACAAACGGTTGATAACTTATGAATATTTTGATGCTTTCATAATAATAATTAATAATTAATTAATAATGTATGTACTGTCTATGTATAATTATTATATTATATAAGAGAGGTGCGCGGCGAGCGATGCATGGGGGGTTGGTGGCCTGCGCACGCGCACACCCAAACATTTCAATTTTTTTTTCTTTCTCCTAAATATATAATATTAACCAATCATTTTGTTATGCAAAACTCCTACAGTGATAACCGATGTCTCGGGGTCTCGTACTACATTTGTGCGCCATTGTTGCGCGTGCACACGAGCCGCCCCGGGACTAACGTATATACAATATTCCACTCATCTCCTCTCACGACCACTTTTCCATTCGCGTTTTAATAAATTTTTGCAGTGACCCTTTTTTAACCTCTTTCTCTTCGTTCCCTCTAGTATTTTTTTTTCCCCGTCGAATCAGCCCTCTCTTAGTCACTAGTATTTTCATGTCGCATTATCCCTTCACCCAACCACTGGTTGTCTTCAGATTTCGACGTTGTAGGAAACCTGGCCACTGCCGTTCCGCGTTTACAGAAGTAGACACAACGATTTCTTTTTCTGCTTCGTCTTCTTCTCCGGCGACTTTTTGTTTATTTGCCGCACCAGGTCGTAGAAGATCTGAAATAGCACGAGCATAAAGAATATATTTCAATTACCAGCAACAAGAAGGATTATTCTCAATGATCCATGAGTCATGCACAATAATCCTTTTGAATCAGCCAACCGCAAATGACATTGACAATAATTAAAGATGACATTGACTCACATCGTTAACATTAATTTTGGCTTTGGCAGAGGTCTCCATGAAGGCGCAATTGAATTGCCGGGCAAGATTGACGCCCTGGTCTTTACCCACTACCCTCTCATCCTCCAAGTCACATTTGTTGCCCACCAGTACCATCGGCACGTCATCCGTATCCTTTACCCGCAGTATTTGTTCCCTCAGGTCCTGCAGGTCATTGAACGTCGACTGCGCCGTTATCGAATAGACCAGCACGAAACCTTGCCCATTTTTCATATAAAGGTCCCTCATGGCTGTGAATTGTTCCTGAAAATCGAACATGGTCCATTGTTATGCAACCTCAGTCATACAATCTCATACAAATTAGCATCTCTTTGATATGCATTGAATTATTTACCGTGCCAGCTGTGTCCAATATTTCTAGCATACATTGTTGACCGTCAACCTCAACCTGCTTGCGGTAACTGTCCTCGATGGTCGGGTCATATTTTTCCACGAATATTCCTTGCACGAACTGTACAGTAAGGGCAGACTTGCCGACACCCCCGCTGCCCAGCACTACTATCTTATATTCGCGCATCTCCTTGCCCTATCTGTGCTCGTAGTCACAGCTGAGCGGTCACCGAATCCGCCACGTTTTGTCCTTCTTCGCAGTCAGCGAGATATACCTGCAAAAATAAGATGGCATTTTTTAGGTAATCGCGAAAAATGACTATCGACTTGAACGAAAATTATAAAAATTGACAACCATTAAAACCAGTACACTTTATACACAAATTATCCATATCCACGTAATACCGATGGGATAATCAAATTTTTATTATACCAATAGAGAATGACGTCACTCGGCCAATCAGCACTGCTAAATATTCATGTCATCGAAGAATCATCGATTTTCAATAAATTAATATTGTAGGCATAGCAATTAAATTGATAATATAAGACCATTCATTGGCCCTGAAAAAGCTTATTCAATAGCAATTTTCAAAATTACGTAATAGACCGATCCCTATTACGTATTAGATAAACGATAAATACTTAATATCTCTCCATCAGAGTATTATGTATCGGATACCCGATATTAGTGGCAGTGATGCCAAGTCAGGAAATTCTATAACATGAAATAACTCAAAATCTTTAAGTAAAAACACCATCGACTGTGAGTCTGACGTTTCACAAAAATTTTGACAGTTCCTTCTGGACTCCAGGTTCAAATTAATATCATATGTTGCATCGAGCAAAGGCGTAGGAAGAAAATTTTTTCGTGACGGGTGACAATTTACAAAATGGCTCGTGAAACTTTTTGCGCTTGATTCACCTCGCAATGAATAGCTGGTTGTTATCCGTCACGATTCTTATCAATAGAGTCCGTCGCGAGAATTGCGTAGATATAGAAGCATACTGATTGCACATTATTGGTGCTTTTAAAGCCATGGATAACAATGCCGTACGATAGTTCTCTCCTACTCGAAACGCTTTCGAAAAAAAAAGCACTTGACGACACTTTCCCACGATCAGTCATTTTTTTGTCTCTATCTGTAAAATCGATACCGCAAGATAAGAGAATTAATAATGAGATATTACAGTAAATCGATAACGCGTCATCGCGATCGATTTATTGCTGGCATATATTTATTTTTTATCCACGATTCAAAATGCCTTAATCTAAAATCCCACGCGCATCCGCGTACCCCGAATTCATCGTGTAAAAGCCTAAGAAAATCACAAAGACCTCTTGTAACAGTAGCTGTACGTTCTGAACAATAAAAATAACATTAAGAAAAAAAAGAGGCTATTGTCCCATATAATGTAACAGGTATACTCCATTAAAATTTTCAAGAATAAAACCATTCGTCGCCTATGACCGCAAAGCGCGCGGATCTCAAGCTAATGCGATTTCAATATACCTCAAGTGAAAAACTAACGGATATCTAAAAATATTCACATTGTTCAAACGTGATGGAACAAGCAAAAAAAGGCTTAAATATAGCAATAAAAAATTACGCAGAGATAAAATTTCGAAAAGAATTTCCATCGCCGGCTAGACACATATTTTAACCGTATATTTGACTCCGTCGGTGGCTATGTATAAGGACGTACAATGTAGAGACAGACATAGTACAGAATCAGCAAGCCGATATCGAGCTCCATTGTGAGCTGTGAATTGTCACTGGTGTCCTTCCCCCAGATTATCCACGTCGCAGATGTATTGGGCTATTGCACAATTGAGTATAATAAGAGACAAAAGAAAAAGCATCTAACTCCAGTTAACATCGAGGTTATGCGACTGGTACGCGTACGCGTCGAACCTAACCTCCTACCGGGTAGCCACCTCGTACATACAAGGTACATGGAAGGAGATAGGAAAGTAGTCAGGGATAAGCAAGTAACAAGGTATGTGGAAGCAGATAGGCCAGTAGTCAGGGATAAGCAAGTACGTGGATAGACACGTAGACCTGGTGGGTAGATAGAAAGATACGTAGGTAGGTAGGTATCTACGTAGGCGAGATCAAGTAAGCCTGAAAGTAGGTGGGATCCCCAGACACGTCGGGCATCCACTTTGAACTGTAAATACGTTATCTGCTCCAGGGGTTTCTCGATGCACTTGATCGCACACGGTCACCTCCCTGGGTTCATGGCGTACGTTGTGCGCGGCAACAGGGATTACGTACTATCTGGATCGGTCGAAAGCGACCAAAAATAAAGAGGATAAGCCTCGTGGAAATGGCGATTATTTGAAAAGCACTTCGTTACCAATATAAAATTCCACTAGGGTCTCCCCCCAGTACACACTCGTCGCATCTGTTTAGCCTCTCTGGCAAAACTAAAGAGGGGGGAAGAAATGGGATCGATAAGATAATTAGTGCGGATTAATTTGGTTAAGCGAGATACCTGCCGTCCACCCTTACGGACTGTGAACGTCCCTCTTGCGTAAGGCTCTTGGCGCGTTTCTTCGTTATACGTAAAAAAGTATCCATGTGGATAGGCAGAATCGAACTTGAGACATAGATATATGTGTTGTGTACTCGCCATTAATCGAGTGAACAATTTGATTTGTTCGATCCTCATGTTCATTGGATCGTGTAGTTCGGCAGTATCTCCGCGAGAGGCGCGCGTTACGAATTCCGACGAGTCACGACCGCGCCTTTAGTACAAGCTCGTCATGAATGGACGACAGGAGCAGCGCCAGTGTTTGGATAGAACCAGTTGGACTGCTCCATTGTGTAAAAGTATGTCACAGTGACTCGCCATTCTCGAAAAAAAAGAAAAAGAAAAGAAGAGAGGAAGGGTGGAGCCGAGGAGCTCCGGTCCATTTCTCACCCCCACCGCAGGTCGACAATCGACAAGAGGAGTCTCCGAGAATCGAAGGCAAAGTGTGCCAGGCACAAAAAATATTAAATCTATGAGGATGCGGCCTTGAATAAGAAACGGGATAAAAATTTAACCTTGGGCAAGGACAAGCTAGGGCAGACGAAGAAAAAAAAGAAACCACCCCTTTTTTTTTTTGGAAAATTAGGCTAATTTCACTAGGTATCAGTTTAACTACCGCACATCGCAGCAGGACATGGGCGTGTGACTAGGGGTTGATTTTCATCGAGCGAAATTTTTTTAGAAAAATTAAGTTGAAAAAAAGTACACGCTCCTTACGTCAAGAATTTCATCAGCCAACTATCGTTCCCGCGTCGATACCACAATCCCTAGTTTTATACACGAGCGTGCATCGGGGACTTGTTTCCATGGATTAACGAAACCAATTCCCCGAAGGCGTCCCCAGGTATCCATTTAGGTTCGTTACACGGGATTACTTGCGAAGTCACCTAACCGATCCTGGAGCGCACTTACGGGCTGGCAGCAGCCGACGGGTAAATCGAACGGCTATACGAGGCGTCGAACAAGACTTGATTTACCCCAGTCATAAGCGAATAAAAAGTTTTATGGGTACGTAAAGCGAATTCAGAGTAAAGATACGTATACGCCTGGCGTGTCGACTACGTAGCGACGCGGGTAACCGTTTTCAGCGGCTCGAGAGCTTTTCTAGTTTATTTGAATTTTCATATGACAGTCATGCCACGAATAAAGAGTAACAGGGGGAAAGGTATTAGGGCTTATGCAATAGAAATGATATCAAGGCGTTGTCGACGATAGATACCAATAACGGTACCGATAAATATAGCCAAGAGATATCACCAGTAAAATTTTATACACTGTACGCACCTATATAAAAATATAAGACTAGAGCGCGCCTTTCGTTATGTCACAAAAACAAATATTAAGTAATTTTTAGTATTTTACACAGAGACATTACTGCTAACATTATTCGGGAAGTGTTTGTTGATAGGGAATTCCATGGAGCATGCCGGGAATAAAGTCCGGTCGAACTGTATCCTGGGTAGATAAGAGCAGGTCGGTCCGAGGATATGATGCAACGTACGATAAAAATATTAATAAAAAACTTGTGCTAGTTCCATCCACTATGGAGAAATTAAAAAGATAAGGCGAGCAGGTCTGCGTATAATGTTGAAAAATCAATTTTTGAGAATACCAAAATTTTGTCGATAATAATCTTCTACAAAGGATGAAAAAAGAATGGCAACACAGTCAAACGTAACGTAGTGTAAATTCGTGAAGTTCTCGAGTATCTTCTTACGTTACTGTTCTAATGTGGCTTCCGGTCTACCATTCCGCATCCGGTAACGACTACCGGCCATGTCTACTGCCATCTAGGGTGACGATGCCTTTTCTCTCGTGAGTTCCTTCTTGTAAAGCACTGACGTAATGGAACGGCGCTCCAATTCTGTAACGAATCTCATTGTAATTCAACTCGCGAATTTTCCATAATGATATCGAAGCTCTCGAATGTTCCTGTGGGTAAGAGTTCGACTACGCAATTACAATGACTTCGAAACGAACGGGCACTGGTATCCATTCATAAAGCGAATTTAATGGTCGTATGTTGTGTTAGGTGAATTTCGATTGATCGATACCTCGCGATCTGATGCTCGATATATCGTATAAATAATATAATCGATAGTCAGCTATATTCACGCGACTCCGTCACACTGTCCTTCGGTACGGATGAGCGAGCAATGACGAAACATCATGGACGAATAACTTACAGAAGTCCGAAGCTGGCGGAGGGAGAGGAGGTCAATGATCCTCGTGAACACTTAATGACAGATTTTACAGAAAAATCCATGCCACCTTGAAAGCACAGGGTTTTACGCGTGGAACGTGTAAACTTCGATGCCCGGCGTTACATGTAAAATGGCGAACAGCGACGTGGTGGGGAATAACGTTGGGCAATGGAACATACAATTATGTTCGTAAAGGGAAAGAAAGAGTTCTATCTTGTTTTTTCTTCCTTGTTTTTACTACGACCGAAGGCCATTATTTAGCCGTGGATACGACAGACTGAATTTACGTGGTAGAAGAAACCCTTTTCCTAACTGTGCACCTCGTTCGCTTTATCATAAACGTTGCTTTGTATACAGGGTGGGGCATTTGTGGTGACCAGGTCGAATTTTTCGGAAACGAAGCCAGGTATGCAAAAAAAATTTGCAAACGGAAGTTTTGAGGTTTCAAGGGGGACGTAAGATTCTGTTTTTCTTCGGGAATTTAAAAGAGCATTCAATTTTCAGTCTAAAAGTACGAGTACACTGATGGACAAAAATTAGCAGATGATAAGATATTTTTTAAATAAGAAAGAAATATCCGTTCTAGTTAGCCCACGTGCTCACCTGGGATACATTTTGCACCCGGCTTAAAGTTTAATTTGACTAGGGACGTTGAAGATGCCTGCGTTCAATTTCGTCGCGTTTCGCGCGACGAGAGAAAGGGGTTAGTAGATAGTAAATTCCAGGTAATATAGAGAACTGATGATTTTTGTTATTTTAAAAATATCTTATCACCCGTCAATTTTGGGTCACTAGTGTACTTACATTTTCAGATTCAAAATTGAATGCTCTTTTATTTGCTAGAAGAGCAATTTTGCATCATCCCATTGAAAAGATTAAAATTTACCTTCGAATTACCATAAGGCCTGCACTCCGGAAGATATTCAATAACGAAATCTTCCTTCGCCCTTGAAACCCGACAGCTTCTGCGTGAAACATTTTTTTATATTCGGCTTTGTTTCCGGAAAAATCGACCTGCTCACTATAAATTCTCCACCCTGTATAAACGGTTTGATGTCACGACCGAGAAATAAGGTAACGATAGAATTGTCGATTCAACACCTTTCTTATTAGCTAATGGACAATCAAGGAAAGTTGGGATTCGTAGAGCAAATCTAATTACATTATAGATGCACGAATGCAATAAAAGTCTGTGTATTCGTTTAATTCTCTGATTGAATAAATCGAGTCAAATTGTTTTCTAACATTTCCCTTATTCCAGTGTCTTTTAAATGTTCTATAGAGGTTACCATGAATCTGGTTATATAGATGCCCGTAAGATGGCGACACGAGTTCCGACCGTTAGAATTGTATATGACGTCAATTTTGTGTTACTGTTATACTGATTGTGAGTGCTTGTGTGATTGTAATGAATAAAAGTACATTACTATTTATAGTAGTCAGCGCAAGTATATTTTTCACTTACTATATTCTCAATATCCTAGCCAGGGTAGCACCCACGCTGACGACAATGTGACGCTTTCGAAAACCAAGTACACACATAGACGCGTGCGATAGCTTTGAGAAAATCGCCACTACGCGGCAGCACCGTGCTGACGCCACAAAAGAAGGGAAAAAGCAGCGTACGTTTTTTCTTTTTCTTGAAAAACATTTTTAGCCAAAATGATTCACCCCCCGGTATACATAGATTTGGTGATATTCAAGGTACAAAGGAGTAAGGCTCGAGAGTAACTCGTAATCCCGCGAGACTAAAAAGGATGATAAGGATAAAGAAATAATTGATTTAACCGTAAATTAATAAATGAGGCGGTTAATATGATTTCCTCGTGAAATACTTTAGTCTACCCTAAGAAACATTGAAACGAATTGCAAAAAAGAAAATTTAATAAAATTCGTTACGTTAACCAACCGGAACTTGAAGGGTGCAAGGTGAATTTTTAAAACTGGTTCGTTTACCTCTAACAGTACTGAAATAAATCTCCCATGGTTCTTTATCTTCATTGTCTCCACGTTAATATTACTCTATGGCGAATTTACCAGGGAGCTATTACGTTGATACTCTCGTTTAGCGAATGAAACCGAGCGTGAGAAATTTGATTAAATTTGCGGTTAAAAACAAAAAGATTCGAAGGTCTGTATACGATCGGTAGTTATATAAGGACTTAAAAAATACATAAAAGTGACCAGCAGCATTGGTTACCGGTAATTGCTACCCCTGTGATACCGCAAGAGATTATAATAGGGTATCGCTCATGCGGTACCCCTTTAAACTCTTTGCTTGGAATAAAGTCAGAAAAAGAAAAAGAAAAAAAGGTACTCTGCTTCCGTCCAGGATCTTTCGTACTTTTACTTGTCAACCAGCACTCTAAGTGCCATCCCCTTGAAGATGACGGAGAATCGGGTGCACTTTGGTCTTCGTTAAATCCATTGTCCGTCAGAGGAAAGGTGCTTAAAGTGTCGCCGACTAATCGAACGTAATTGCATGTCGACCCACACTGTAACGGAAGTTGATCACCCTCGTACCTAGACTCGCATTATGGCGGACGTTATGACTCATAAATTCTGTGTAGGGTCGAATCGAACTATCATCGGGATTTTCACCCCCTCCTTAAAAAAATAAGTGGATTAAAAAGAAAAAACGGGGTGGGAAGGGATAGCCCAAAGGGTTTTAACAAGGATTTACAAAATTATCAAATCACTCAAGTCCGACTGATATCAGTTTATCAAAAAGGGAACAAAAAAAGAAAATAGATAACCTGGACTCTCTCCAGAGTATGTATGTACATCGCGTGACGCACGTGAGTCATGACTTTTTTTTTTCATAGGGGAGCGTCACGGATCCTGGCTTACCCTGATGATCTGAAATACCTGGCTGAAGGTATAACATTTTATTTTGAAAAAAATGTCCGCAGAGTTTTGAATACGTAAGATAAATTCTTCGAGTAATTGACTAGCAAAGTTATATTTTGCAATACCTCTCTTTTGTTAATCTCATAAGAACTAAGTTTATAAAGAGTACCGAAGCATGAGAGCGAACTGATAAAGAAGAAAAGTGGTCCAGTAAAAGTTTTACCTCTCTGAGGAAAAAAAATGGCAAAATTACGTCCGTTGTAACCGGCCTTGGGCAAAGTCACGTGAGTCACTCATTATTCACTTTAGTCACTATCCATTCGCGTGAAATATTGAATCAGCCTCCGTCGTTTGCTATTCTTCATTAAAACTGGAAATTTATACAGGACTGATCTCATGCAACAGCGCCGTTTTGTCGTTCCAGTAACCCAGTGCAAAGCGAGGAATGAATTTTACGTTGAAATCAAGTACAGCTGATGCATCCGAGCCAAGCCGAGCCAACCTAACCTCACATAACTCGCGATGTCTTCGAGCGACCTGAATTGGGTAAGGCTGGAGAATCCCTGGACAGAATGTTCGCGTAGATAATAATTGGCCTGTGCCAGGGAGATAGTCGCGTCATGGATAGAGAACTGTGAGCATGAGCGAAAGAGGGTCAGAGGCAGACACATAGGTAATGAGGTGCATATTACGCAGAGTAAACCATAGACGCATAAAGCGAGGTTATAATCGTGGGAGGACTAGGATGCGAGGTATACCAGTTGTTAGAATGAAGAATTCAATAGGAGCAGAGAGGTCAGAAAGCTCGAAGATGATCAATCTCGATACTGGATTGCGTAATAGCACGGACAGGGTAGTAATTACTACAATTTCCCATTCGAATATACCGTTTTCGAGAGTTCCTATTAAATGAATAAGTGCGATATGGGCAGAAATAGATTTTCGGATCTTCAGAAACGTGCCGAAGAATTGTATGTTTACTTGGAATGCATGAATAATATAAAGGCATGGGGAGAGAATATTTGAATCTGTCTTTTGAACGTGCTTATCTTTCAGGCGCCAGTTACTCGTTTCGATCCTCATAGCTGGAACGAGTTACAGTGACCTAACCTCAATTTTTTTTTTTAATAAGAAAAGCGGTTGCGCGTTATCGATTCCACGCTGGAGAATTTGGGTGCTGGCCAATTTCACGATCCTTCACTTACAAGAGAACATCGATCTGGATGACAAATTGATCCTTCAGAATGAAGGAGTAAGAGTAAGTCCTTGTTCATTCTTAGAAACTACCCACAAAGTAACTTCGAAGGATTGGCACGAGATAGGAAGCGCACGCTAGGTCAGGATCGGTCAGGGTATCTTAGGTATAAAATATATATGTACGTCCAAGGATCTTTTCTGGTAACTAAAATGAAACATTTTATCCAGTCGTACTCATGAAAGGTGATCGAGGGTCGCACCATCTATGAAATAGCACGTGTAACGAGAAGTAACAGCTTCGAGGGAACATGATTTGATCATTAATCTCGTAGATGATGAATAAGAAAAAAAAAATATTAACATTGAGATTCAACGCTTCTGTAGCGACTGGAATCGACAGTAAGATTACAATACTATTGTCAGCATTGAAGTGGATACTAGATTATTAACGTGCCAGGACAATAGGCAACAGAATAAAAATAGTAATGTTTCCCCCCATCGTACAATGCTGCTTTTCCTTTCTTTCATTCTCGGCAACAGGACGACGAGAACAGCGACGACGACATCGTCTCCGTCGGTGACTCATAAGTTCTTCCGTGCGTCAAGTTGTCAACGCCTCTAAGCGAATCAAGACAACTGTCGACCGGACGCGTGTAACGCTCCAGCTAGATTATCCCGCAGAGAAAGACTCGAATAATAAACGAGATAGTAGGAGAACTGACAAAACTACAAGTAGAAGTATATACGAAAGCAGGGAGTGTATCCTAGCGCGGAAAATACTGTTGCGTGGCAAATGTACAATTAGCGCCCTACGAGTCTCTCACAATTGATACGAATTGGACAATATTAGGTTGATTCGTGGGCGAACGCCGTGGAGGCGTCCGTCCTGGAAAAAACGGTCGCTACTCGCCGTGAGAAAGCGCAGCAACGGCTGCGGTGGCGGCTTCGTCGCGTTGGGATTTTTAGAGATCATAGTTTTTCAATGATCAGAAGCAAGAGGGTAAGACGGGATACGGCGATGAAAGGAGATGGAGAAAGATAAAGTGATAGAGAAACACGAGAGAGATGGGAGAGTGCTAAGAAAGAGTCGATGGAAAGAGAAAGATCATTATGGCTAGAGAAAGAAGAATGAGCTTACCTTCCACTGTCTTCCACCTATCTCTTTGGCTCTACGCTTGAGGTCCCCTCGCTGCTTCCTATTCGGCGATCGGTCCTCCGGATTAGCTGATACTCCAGGCACCGATTAACTGCTTTCTGCCGTTTTACTCGGCCCGGCACTACACCGCCATGAGTTCATGTAGGGAAGAGAAAATAATACACTTCACAGGGCGAGCCTTGTACGATCCACGGGCGCGTGTATGTCACTCGATTCGTGCACTGCCCCTTCGCGCCGCTCGCCGGGCTCACGGAAAACTTCCTCCTAGTGAAAAAGGACTCACGCCCTCTTGCGACCAGCCTTAATAATGTCCAGGTCACCGATTTTCCACGACCGATACGACCTTTGATTCTTCACGTTTAAGACAGCGCGACGGTGCACAATTCTACCGTTATCTAGGGCGATGCCTTCTCTGCTCACCGCTTTGCCCTGAGTTTATGAATTGTGAGGTTATGTAGAAATTCCACTCGTTCGCTAAAGATGATACTGTCTCTCTGCTTTATCTACTGTTCTTTGTTCTTGTACGGCTTGGTTCATATGGTAAGTAACTCGTGCTCACATGATGAGATGGAAGCGATAGCCAATGAGGGCAGTGCTTTAGAGGCGATCCAAGGGAAACGAGCAGAGATGATTGGCTGGTATTTTGATACTTGGTATAGATGACGTTATTGTCGTGAAAAGACACGTCAAGTGTTAAATGATTTTTCATTGATACTTTAGGATATACTCATTTTTTATATTATTATAAAATTTTTTTTTATAGTTGCAATTGTCTTCTTCGTTATAATTGGATTTATACTAATTTTACTTTAATTATTGGTACTGTTTTATTGTGACGATAGAAAAAGCGTATGGTAGATTCCTTATCGATTGCTTGGTTTTCAAGAATCCTACGAGAAATATTTGTTTGTGATCTATTAATGGACACGTTAAATTGTGTAGGAGTAGTACGCCTTTGTGATGTTATTCGTTAATGCCGAAATCATTAGACTACCATTGCTCCAGCATTTTGGACACAACCGAATGAGCCATTGGAAATAGACTTTACTGACAATCCCTCCAATCCAGACATGCTTTTCAAAGCATAAACACATTAACAATAAATCACTTGTGGATTTCCGGTAATCGTACATTCTCGGGTTACTCAGTTAGCCATAATAATTTAACGATACGTGAGTAAATTAGTTTTTGAACATACGAATGATTTGGTGGTGATAACATTAATCTTGTCTCAGAACAGATGCGTCAATTAAGAATAAAATTTGAACAGTTGATTCAACGAGATATAATTGACCTTGAATATCAAACCGAATGACCAGCAATTACGAAAATGAATAATGGCGGGAGTTTTGAAACTACAAAAATATTTATGCTCTCATTAATCTTCCGTTGTTAATGATTACTTTTTTCTAGATTAAAATCATCAAACTGATGGACAGTGTTAATCATTACCGTAAGCACGGCTTGCGAGTAGCAAGTCAAGCAGAGATTCTTAGATCTCATCAAAGGGATAATGACTTTGTCAAAGATTTGCGAGATCAACTATCCGATATATTGCATAAATTTGGATGCAGAAATCTCATCTCAGTTGTCAATTCAAGCATTCCAATAAAATTAGTTTACTTCTTTTTTACTTCCGGATTAGGAAATCAAACACTGGGAGAAGAATATACTGGTATTGTACAAGCCAATTTCAAAGCTCGTAAAATTCCATCGCTTACTGTGTGTAACATCTTTCTTACATAAATTTGTCCTCCGTTCCCTGTGAATTAAATAACACTCTATTTCACAGGCAAGAGTACTAGCTACTTTATTGGAATGCTTTGGGGAGCAGATTCTCCTTAAGATGTTAGAGAAGCTTCAGACATCAGTAAATCATCCACAAAGTGAACTTACACCCGAAGCAATAAATTGCATTAATAAATTACTCAGTGGATTGAGAGCGGCAATTCCTATTTTTGTCTTAGCGCATAGAGGATTGTTTTATATATATGGCAGATACTACAGTTTGGGTAGAAGAGTTGCTGGAATTGATTATGCCAAAGTCAGTATTCAGCATGCGATGCTGTAATTCTTAACAATTTTATTGACAATGATTTTTCCAGGTTTATGGGCAATATGTAACTGATGGTGTAAGCTGGGGTTTAAGATTATTGGGTATCACTACCTTGATTCAATGTATTTTAAGATTTCGACAAAGCCTACAAGTAACAACTGTCAACAGTAATAATATAGAGGTCGAAGAAAGCATTGGAGGAAAGTGTCATCTTTGTCTCGAAGCAAAGCCAACAACTGCAACACCCTGTGGCCATTTATTTTGCTGGTTTTGTTTAGCAGATTGGTTAAGCGGAAGACCTCAGTGTCCATTATGTAGAGAACGTGTAAATCCGTCACGAATAATACCCTTAATGAATTTATAACAAAACATATCTCGATGGCAGAGTTGTATGAGCAGGGAATATAAAATGTTTGATGTAACGATAATATCATAACATATTTGTATATATTACATGTACAACCCTATTGTTACTTCAAAATAAATCTTTCGATATTCAAAACCTCATGTTCTTCCTCCATACAAATTTCATACGTCACCAAGTGAGCATCGAGCTTCAAAAGGCTGAAGGAAGATTTTCTTTAAAGCTTTTACAAAAATATCAAGTTTATTACGTTATGCACGCACGCGACGCGTCTGTTAACAATACATCATCCACACGAACAATAATGTACAATCGTTTCGTTTCGCGTTTAATTAATCGTTTTATAAAATACGCAGTTGAGTCATTGAATCAATAACAACAAATTCATGATTCGGTGAGAAGCTGAGCCGTGACGTTTCCGTCACAAGGATGTGCGCTGAACAGAAAGGATACCTACTTTCTCAGCAAAGTTACCAAGAAGCTGACCGAATCCGCTTGATTCTGAATGGTCCTTCATGCGGAATCCAACCGTATGGCTATAAGCATTATAAAACAATCTACGCAGACACTGTAACCGATCTTTCCTGGACCTGTAAAGAAAAATGAAATTAAACAAAGTATGCACAATGACTTATTCTTCGGAAAGCCATTAAAGCTGACACTCACTGTGCCAATGCTGAACTCGTATCATCTTCGATTATCGTGGTACTCGATTCTTGTGAAGCGTGTCCGGTACACGTCTCACAAAGAGGCTTACAAGCCGCGCTACCGGAAGCGAGTACATCGGTGATAGGGGCGTTAGCAGTTGTGGAACCACGTAAGCTTCCGGTTCCGGATATCATTTGCCAGGAACCTCCAGAAGATGAAGATTCGTTTCTTTGTCGTAGACGAGTTGGTACGGGAACAGCAACGGGTGAAGTACGATTTGGCGGGAGTGGGGACCGTGAACCATGTGCTCCCGTATCTTTGTTTGGAGATGGATAAAATGTCCATGGCACAACATTTCTGCAACGTTGAAAGAACATTATGGGTAAGGTCAGAGTGATACATTTTTTTTCTAATTAAATGATTATCTTATAATCGGCACCAGAGACTTATTTGCAATCTGAATATAAATGAATTTTGTAAATAAAAGAGTGATTAAAATTTGTGATAAAAAAACATACATTTTTAACTCACCCATTACTATGACAATCCTCCTGAATCTCCGTGGAAGCACAATGGAACACTGCTGGAGGATTGTTATCTTGACTGTCACGACTATTTTGACTAACTGAACTGCACCAGCTATTAAGGCTCAAATTTGAGCTGACAGAGCTCAGGGTAACAACTGATTCGCTATCGAACATAACATTATCCAACTGGGAGTCACTATCGTTTCGCAACACCGCATGTCGTGTTCTATTCAAACGCGAATGAACACTGAACTCCTCGTCGTGAATGTGTTTTAAGAAGTAAAAGCAGAAGAAGAATATCTCTTCTCCTTTACTGAGTCGATCCTCTAGGTCGTGTCCAAACAGCATCCAATCGTAGGCTATAGTGAAGTAGAGCATCTGGAAGGCATTCAGAGACGTGTGGACGGCTCCGTCAGCCCACAGACTAATTCTCAATAACGAAACGAACAATGGCGTGCGGTCCCATCCTGAATAAGTCATAATTATTTTGGATTAGTCTCCTATAGACTGTATTAGTAATACTAATCAATTTTATATAAAATGAATGCATACCAGAGATGCAGTGAATCAGCATTCCGCTACTACTATCGTTCAGGTATCGTAGTATAAGTTTCAGGTAATTCTGAGTGAGCTTAACTAGGTCCCAGACTTGGTATTGGTCCCAGTTGATACGCAACTGGGCAGAAATCGAGTCCTCTGGAACACCGATTTGGGCATCCACGTGAGTCTGAGACCAGTCGAACACCAGTCCCTTGGCCAGGTAGTCATTCTCGCGGAATTCCTTGAAGAACTCACATCCTGGGTATGGCAGTGAAACAATGGTGAAGTCGGAGTACCTCTTCTCTTTGTCTACCTTCTCCGAAGAAGTCACGCTGAGTACCGAACAAAAGAGCTCTGTTTAAGGGCCTCTAAAAGCGGATGCAGAGAGTAAAACGAAATGCTTGCGCTACCAATAGAAATTTTAATTTCGATTATTGGTAACCACTTGATCGACTCTTTTTTGCATTCTGTAACCACTCATACAATCAAGATGGATACGTTCTTCATTTGGTTTTAGACAGCTTGGACCAAGCAAATGTAATATCTCAGCTTCATTTTATTAATGTTTTTTGAGACAATTTAGATCGCGTTATCATATTCCATAGCTGTTGAAGGCCAACGTTCGAAGATATCAAGTAAAAATTGTGTGTATGGGTGTGCGTACTGTTAGTGAGACATTGATATCTGACAATTGACAAAATATTGAATGTAGTATAGAATATAATCTTTTGACATGCAAACTATGCAAATGAAACGTATTAAGTAATCGGAGATAACCTTTGGAGCTTTCGTACAATTTGGACGTTTCAGAAGATTTAATTGTATTATGAAACGAGGTTGTAGAAATACGGGAAACAGGTGGAATGGCAATTATTTAATTAAAAATAATTGTATGCTATTGGGCAATTTATTTTACGTACGTATATTTACGCGCGTGTTTGATTATTGAATATTATCAGTTCACTTACTTCATTCCGAATTTGACTTTCTTCTTTTCTACCATGAAATCGATTATGGTTCCTACATTGAGTGTTTTGAGTAACTTGATATCCTGATTTCGAACTTTATCGAAGAGCTGCCAATCACTGATCATCGAATCTCCTCCACGAGCTTCATCCACTTGTTGTTGTACCACAGCTGCAGCTTCACTACCCGCGAATAAGTAGTCCAGACCTGATCTTCCATAGATCTCAGGGCCACCGGATAAGGTTGCTGATCGACAGATATGTCTACCTTTGTAGAGTATAACAGGGAGTGGAAACCTTGAACGACACCTTGCAAACCTGGCACTCTTGATAAGCTCCTTCAGCTTATTGGGATCATACATGCTTTCGTAAATTGTTTCAGTAGTACGTGGCAACGGTGGTGGTGTATCACACATATTAGGATTTCTGTACTTTTCATACTCAAGAATAATTAAATGGCTGGGGTAATGTGCACTAAGATCGCCTGCATTGTTATTTATCACTGAGTGAGTATAGTCCAAGTCAGTGAGTAAGAGACATCGCTGCATAATTGCTTGACTCTGAAATGGTAATATATCTAATTTATATTGAGAGAAAAAATTATGTAATCAAATAAGTTTGTAAACACTACCGTGCTGTCTGCATCCTTAGCTCTGTACGTATTCTTGGAAAAATATACAAGCAGTTTCTGCACATCTTGAATATTGATCTCAGTCATCTTGCGGTGATAATTTTAAGATGTGAAGTTCTCCAAATTTAAACACACAATGATTCTAATGTAGGAGGTCCTATGCCACCGCGATCCCCACGGGGCACCAATTTCTTAAAACGTCTCACGTAACAAAGATACGGCACAATTGTTTGCATCGGTGTACACCACATAACATTAATTTATTTTATATTCACTATGATTTCGTTGGCAAAATTACTTGAGCAGTATGATAAGTATTTAAATAAAACTTTACTGTTCTAAAGTCACACTTTGCCATTGCAAAAGAAAAAAATTCAACGTTCTCCTCCTGTTACGCATTCAATTACTTATTATTAAGGTCACTAATGACAAATACAAATATGTAAGGCTGTTCTCTATCACCTGTGAATCATAATACACAATAAAAATAGAATCTTCCATCTTCAGTATACCATTTCCTATGATACAAAAACTGCAGACTAACTAATCTATTTTTAATACAAAATTATTAAGTGCATATACAAGCATCCAGGGAAAAGTTACGAAATGATAAGTAAAACAAATTAGCATCTGTCTTAAATTTAAAAGACAAGGAATTTATCCTGGTTCCAGTAAAATGTAGCATCTCGTGCAAGGAAGCGTAATCGTACAAAAGAATGATTATACGAAACGAATCCACTATATGAGTTAACATTATTCAACCATTCCTCCAGTGAAAAATATATCCAATTCAACCTTGGAAAATTGGATGATCACGATTTGATAAGTTATTGCACAAAGAGGAAATACGAATATAATGAACGATAAACATGTGTTTTTACATGTAAGTTTCACATTCATGACAGAGAACATAACCTCTCAAAGGTACATTGGCCGCGTGAGCACTGGAGAGCACGTTTCAGCGCACGCTGCCACCTGGCAGACAAGATCGCATAAGATGTTCCTCATAACTCTGAAAGAGTTTCATTACGAAATAAACCTTAATAACTGACAATTTTTACATAAACAACTAGACGACCACATTCAAAGTTTTTTTTAACCAAGAACACAACTCTCAAATCAACTCTAGTTTCCTTCACCCTAGATCTTTACAGGCCCATTCTCATCGTCTTTATTATCATCATTGTCGTCAGTCATTAAAGTCATTCGCACGATAATGCCAATACTCTCTATAACAGAGAACAACTAATGCGTATGTCGATATTCGTCATTCACAGCTCTTACACCATATACGATCTCCTCCAGGTTTTATTGTGTTTCATCGCGCAACCAAGACCACGTTTCTGTTATTTGTAAATGTTTCTCGTTCTTTTTTTCTTGCTATTTATACATTCTTTTTATTCCCGGTATCTCGCCTACTGTTAAAAGACGTTATTCGCGCTCGTTTACCGTTCTGTGCATCCCTATTCTGCACAGTCGGTATCGTGTTTCACACGAGTCGCCTCATGTGATGTGTTATTCACGATTATTCGTGCGCAGTACTTTCGTGCGCTATATGCGGTGGAGAATGCAGCGGAACTGTTCACCCGTTCGCGGATTACGTATTGCGAACTAGTGCGCCGCAGCTGCTGTACTTACGGATCGCTACTGCCGGTTGGTGGTGGAATAGAACTCGCTGTGACTGTGGTAGGGGTGCTTGAAAATCATTCATAAAAATACCAATTTCCCGACGGATCGCATTGATCGTGATCATTCATAGATTTTTTTCATTTCCATAGAGATTATTTTTAAATGGAAAGCAAATTGGACCCCTCGAACGATACACAGGTTTCGGGTCAACACGTAGAATGTAAAGGTCTTGAAGAATGTTATGTAAAAGCATTCATTCAAGATAAATAGACCAAGAATCTTACCGGGTTTGGTGTCACGTGAGCCTGAGTGTCGAAGACATTCGTAGATTGAATTACCGACTGAAGTGCAAACGTTACGAATGCACCAAAAGATGGTGATGGGTACTATTAAACTACAGCGAGTCACTGTCGTACCGACCACCGTCTTCTGTACCAACGCCATCGACAACATCCTAGATTCCAGTTTTCTTTTACTTTAGGAGATAGTTTTACAATTGACAATTGCTTAAAATACTTTTCCCAGTAAGAAATCTCGCTAGTGTATTACCTAAAAACGAAACAAAAACGGTGAAATTACACGTGCGAAGCGTCAATTGTTATTTGTTATATCTTCTTCGAGGTGCAAGGTATAAATTGCTTGCACGAAAAATATAGTATAATAGTTACAAGATAAGAAACATCTTGACACTCCTTATTGTTATTGGGTTAAGTTACGTTCGGAAGAGTATGCTAAAGTCATTTAACATTAAGCAATCTATTGAAGAAGTTGGTTGAATTTCAGAATGAAAACTATTGGGTTCGTTAAAAAGTAAGTCATCAAAATGTTGGATTTCATTTGAATATCCTTGCTTGGTTACAGCAGTTTCTTGGTAGTTCGGTTTCTGTCAGATACCCCCATGCTGTCCCTGTGGCTTCGACACGGTTGTATTTCGCACTCTAGGCTTTTTGTGGATGTTCGGAATAATTGTTCTCTCTTTCTATATTCTTTTTCTTCAGGTTCTTTGCCTCTTGCCTTCGACTCATTTCAAATTGTCTCGTCGTTTACTGTTTATTCTTTAACGCCGCTTCAGAAAGGGTGTAACAAGGTAAATAAGTCTAATTAATTAATCGCATCGCAATGATTCTCAATCGTGCGCGAAATCTCGTGCGTTGACCCAGTCATACTTAATAAATAAATAATTAATCCCTCTTTGAAAATTCACATAGTGCAAAAACATTCGCCAAATTTTCATCTAGATGAACCTCGAATGCAGATGCACAGATTGGACTTATGAGCTATACACATACAAAATAAGAGGAGAACGAAGACCAGATGCATCGCATTCAAGACACGAATTCCTTGGTAAGTGAATTTTTCTCTTGACTTTCTATTCTACTGGCGGTAAAACTTTTTCTAAGCAGCCGTCTTCAACATGCCAATCCTGCAGTGATTTATATTGCTATACAAATATGTATAATATAATGTTTAATATTGTTCGTAATAATTTGAATGAACACAATGTGAACTATAATCTACGATAAAGATCAGTTCGTGTAAAATCCACAAGATGTCAGTAGCTCATTCACACGACCTCAAATATGCGAGGAATCTTCCCTCGCATCTACACTGTCATGCTTAAACCAATTTATCTTATGTTTACATGCTGTAATGATTATTTACTCTGCCACCTAGCTAATATCCCGCTTATCGATCTACTCTCCATAAATTCCCTACATTTTCCCAAGAATTATTAAGCAATAAAACATTAGCTCATCTTACAATTAGATCTATATCGCCTTAACATTTTCAGAATTAAATCCCTGTAGTTTTATTAAAACAGAATATTTTTTATTTCTGATCTCCAAGCTAATTTTACATACCGACGTTCTTCTTACATTCTATAATTTTTTAGCTCCTTTCACCTGACCAACGAATTCCCTTTTCACATAAACAAAAACTATATCGGCCGCGGAGTTAATTGCCCGGCAAAAATGAAGCTCTTCAATTATGAAAATAGAAGGTGGTCCAGTCATTGAAGGATGGAACTACTTTTCTCCTCTAAATAGTAATTAATTGTCGGAGTGAGCATCCGAGATTCGGACTCGCACGTCACTCAATGACACTTGAACGTCGAAGCACGTTTCCTGCATTTTCTGTATTCAGTGCAAAGCTTCTCATGATGCTTGCTCGAGTTAGAAAAGCATAGGTATCAGGTATTCCATGCAAATAATCTAATATGAATTTCATGCTTTTAGTTTCTTCATACGTTATTAATAACCTTACAACGAGTTTCCTGCTTAATCTTATGCTTACCGTGGCAATAGATCATCAATTGTCGTACTGCACGAAGTTGTACCGTCTGTGGACGTAAAACTTTTTTTTAAAACCATCCGTGGAATTTCACGAAGAACCTTATACTTATCTATAGCTTATAGAAATCGTGAGAAAAGTATGTCTGGGATTTTTATGAATGAATGCATACAATTTTTATTTATTTCTTTGTTACAATCAGGACGTGGACATTTTTTTAATTTTTACGACGTGGTATACCAAGTAATACTTTATGTTTTGCAGCATGCTCATGTGGATGGGTATGAAAGTATTATACACATTATTATACTATGGTGTTTCGTATGACTTTTATCTACCATACCTACTGACGGTAACGCAAAACTCAAGAACAAGGTAAGTAAAGGTGATAAAGGGTGAACTCAGTTATCACGGAGCACCGAGTGTAATGTGTATGTACACTTCGTACTTCTATCCCACCTCTTGTTCAAGGGTCACGTAGCACTCCTCTACGAAGAAGTACCTATATACCATCCTGAGAAACAGAAGGCGCAGCAGCGTAGTAGATGGCTCAAATGCTGGAAAGGGAAAACTTCGGTCCTTTGTGCTGTAATACGATGAAAAGAAGTTGTCGAGAAAATGACGGAATGGCTAAGGTTGAAATAGACGAGGAGAATAGTTAGTGTAGTTCCTGATATTTAAACCAGAGTAAGAATAATAGTTATTTATTCCCTTGGTGATTAAACCATGCTTGACTAAAATTTTCGTTCACCATTTATGTTCCTCAACGAGTAAAAATATACATACGTAAACAACTGTAAGAGTTCAATTACTGTTTTCATTTTGTTATATCAAGAATGCAAATCCGACGTTACTTTTTAACAGCGCTTCGATTCCACAGGACGGAAACGTTGCCAAGCTCTTTTTAATGGACGATACACGTACCAAGTCGTCCATCTTAATCCAATTTAGTTACCCTCCTTTGTGTATTCATGATATAAGCATAGCAACGGGAACAGAACATTTACGATAGGGTGGCCTTTTTGAAAGTTTAGAAGGGAGTCAGCTAACTGCGACTCTACTCTTAGGTACGTCGACATGTGCCAGGAGTGGGTCTCCACGGTGGATGTGAATTTAAGGGTACGTGAGAAGTGTGAGTGGCAAACAGGGTTTACAGATACCCGTATTGCCCTACAGGGAAATCAAGACGGGCCATCCTGTGGCACTGCGTACCCTTCAACAAAACCACGCATTCCATATCCAAGTGGTGAAGTTCGTAGTGTGTGACGTACCGCCGAATACGGCCTAACGGAAAAGCCATGAAAAAAAGACTGGAAATTTTATCCTGTGAATATTTAAGGTACGAGACCTAGTTTTTTGGTGAACTGTACGTTTTACGCGGATACATCACGGCAGGATATTCTTAACCAAGAACTTTCTTGAACGTCGCATCTGTTTAGGATATCAGTTGTCAGCTTTGAGGTTAGAAAATCTTCATGAAATTTGTAATACACTTATTATTCTCTTTTCAGCGACGTATTCGGACTGCCTCGTGCTTTGTCATGGCACCGTGTGAGCTCCTGTGGAAGGGAAAAATTTGGATCCAAGATTTTCGAGGTTACGAGGGTTCCCTGCTATGACAACGGGAAGATGAACGGATGCTGTGACAAGGACGTGGAGGAGTAACGACGTCACCTTAAGAAGGTTCGTGGGACACATTGACATGCAAAAGCTTTTAAGTTAAACACGTTAAAGAGAAGTTTCAAAGTTTTTTTTAAACCATGGTATTACCTTATATACGTACGCGTATGCGTTTCGTATGTACCCACTGTGCAATTTTGGTTAACGACCATCGTCTGGAAACTTGTTCGTGATGAGTTTTCAGTTTTATGTTACTGTGAGCGAGGATTAAAAATGGGAAGCTGGTGTATCCAGTGTTCTTTACTGAGTCACAGAATTCATTGTCGGCATTCAATCTTCTTCGAATTTAACGTTGTCTTCGATGCTGATGATTTTCTCGAGTGCACTTTGGCGCACGAATATTACGGGAACTCAAATATCGATCGCAGCGCCCTACTATGGGAATTTTTCTTGAACTACTGGCGCACTTGACTGCCCTCGTAATACGAACCTTGATTAAACAGAAACTGTACTGTAATACATATTGCAAGTTTGATTGATAGCCAGAATCCTTCTGAGCGTGAAACTTTTCAGTGTTACACTGTCTATCTTGTGTAAATATCTGACGGACTATTGACGCGCGCGTGTCGATACTACGTCAAAGACGCGTAACAGTATTATATATCGATTATATTTTATCAACTTTATATCAATTTATATCTTCCATGCCATACACTGAACGGAATTGCGTACATAATTTGACGTACACCAAATTTGTGTTTCAATGTACACCTGAATAGATTTCTTTTGCACTTGATCTAATAGTATCATTTGAACTCTTTAATATGATTACAGAGACTTACCGCTGAACCGAACTTCGATTATCTTCTACAAAATTACCACGTGTAACACGTTCCGTGCCGCGTGGGGCGTATACGCCAGACGCTGCCTGATCGGAAAGTAAGAAAAGAAGGTTCGGTACGAAACGTGTTAATAAAGTAACTGCAATTTTGATTCGTAGGAAATTAACTCAGGTATGGATCTTGTACTAAAGGCGTTTTTAAAGAATCATTAGGGATTCTCCAGAATTACGTGCATCTATACGTGAAATTTTTTCACTACACTTTATGGCCAAAAATGATTTTCAATGATGACTATGATCATGAAAAATATTTTTGTAGTTTCATTCTTGCCTAAATCTCAATATGGCGAATCTGCTTATTCGAATTCTTACTACGCCATACCGAATCGAGAATCATGTGACTTCCAACGCTCTCAGAATGGATTTCTGAATATTTCCAAGTTGCAAATTGTTGACCGAAGTTGTTTAACGATCATAGTCACTGCGCTTGCTCGCGCTGCACAATACTCAGGGTACCCTATTGATAAATAGTATTCAATAGAGTTGCAGTCTGATTGGCGGAAACGCTGATATTCGTTATAAAGAATAAAAAAGTGCAATCTTTATTTGAAAAATTGTTACAGGCACATACATTCATACAGCGTAGTCACGGCTTTTCTATTTACCCTATCGAGAATCTTTTTCATCAATGTTATTCGCCTATAAAATATATACTTTTTTAATCAACCTAATAACTAATATTCTCCAGTACCATGATCAAAAATTTTAACGCCACCCTCTAACGAGCAATATTACACTTACTGCACAATTAGGTCTCAGCTCTATCTCAACCTAACCCAAGGCATTACTTTACGGTGTAACCTCGCGTGCTTCATCGCCTTTTCCCGATCTCTATTATATTAACATTGAAATTTATTCAACGCTGCGCAGTAATCTCGTGTTTCTGGTTGGCCAAGAAGTTTTAAAATTTTAAACGCACTTTACGCCCCAATGAATCTTCCCTTTGGCAAACAAGAGCCACTATCAAAAGCCAAACGAGGCTATCAAATTTTTCAGTGACCCTCTTGTCACTTGGTATTCAAAGGAATTTCTTTTGCATTACTCATGAACACCGATACACAGTGGATCTCCCGATACACGGCACTAGTGTGATTGATTAGTTGAAGTATCAATCAACATTTTTATTCTTCACATTAATTTCACGAGGGTTCGTACACACCGTTTTAATGATCTCTACAGAAATATATTTCTCTTTACAGCATCTTCGTACCGACTGACGTGTCTCGCAATCAACCTCGTACAATGTTCACTCCCCCGTTTGGCTGTTGCCGCAAGCCAACTGGTTCTGCCTCCAACACGTACAGTTCAAACTTTGAGATTCACTTGACGATTAATGCCCGTTTCCTCCGACGTGGTTTGAGCCTGGTTTAATTTTTTAAATATAATTTTAAGATAGGGTAACTTTGTGACTATCTCAAAAAGTATACTAACTGCGTAAGTACAGTCTTCTCTTATCTCAGTGACTCAGTTATTCTTGTTTCTCAAACTTCTGATCGTTTGCCAATGCATCATTTTATATTCTGTCATTAAGTTACTTTATACTCAATTATCAAGCATAATACGTTCGATGCGACTATGTATCATTTCGATTATACCTGATGAAACTTTTTTTGCCTGTACTCGGTATACTCTACTCAATTATATTTCACTTATATTACAGTTTGACAATTTTCTCACTCCCGGTGTCCCTATACAGTAAAGTCCTGTATATAAATTTATCGAGCATACATAATTTCGAGATACTATCGTTACTATGCTGTTGGATGATTTTAAAAAAATTTTATGCCATTATAATTCTTCTCGGAAATGTAGGATCGAGAAGTCTCTTTATGGAGCTTTGGACACTTTATCCGAATATTCATGGGAACCTCTCAGCAGTAACTCATTGCTCGCACGTTAAATCGTATAGAAGAGAGAACAGTGGGTGCCGACCTCGAGTTCAGCTACATGTCAACATCCTGGAACTATTATGCCCATAACGTGAAAAAGTACGTTGTACGAACTTTTGTATTTGATACGTTAACGAATACTTCACGTTATTGCGTCTTACGAAGCTCAGTGATTATGTTTCTTCTAGAAAAAGAGTGATAAGGGTTGCCAGCGGCGCTACAGATATTGACGGATGTCAAATGAAGAGAAACGAAGATTGTTTTGTTTGTGAAAATTGTATTTTATTTAGAACCAACGCGATACGATTATTAGGTATTCTGTACGCTTAGGAATTAATCAAATGATTTTTTGAAGAACCGTTCGAAAAACATCATGATCGGTTTCATAAATTAAATTTTTTATTAAAAGAAAAAACGCGTGCTAACTTGCTGCTCGGTAGATAAATTATAATTTTCTGTATTTTGTTCAGAAGGCCACTGTCTTTCGTCGTCCCACGTGCAGGTACGGTGTACTATACCTTTTTTTCTCTAACTTCCTGTGAATTTATTTGTATAATATTTACTTGCCTTTCGGAAATCGTTTTAATCCAGCAGATAATTTTGCAGCTGCACGTTGTGACGGCAGTTCGGAAGACGGTGCGAGTACGAAGTTTTTCCAAGGTTCATACAGCGATCGCTGCAAGACGGAAGAGCAAGTTTTCTCATTTTCCTCGTGTTCAGCTGCCTTGGATGTATACCGGCAGATACGTAGGTGGGTGTACGGATATAAATTACGTGACGATAGCTGGAGGGTAACCGGAAGGCTGGTTCGCGACATGTAAAACATAGAGGAGAGAAGAAGAAGCATTAGAAGCGGTTCGTTACGAATTTATAAATTAATAATTCATCCTGGTCGCGGGTAAAAGTTCCGGTTAAAGTTTTCAACTCAACCGAGCGACAGTGTCGTGACAAAGGGAAAACTGGACTTTTATGATTTTAAAAAAATAAACCTGCCTCCGTAAAAAAAAACGAGGGTGATTCTTTTGTTCGCTGCTATCATTGTTTTTCGTTCCTCCAGTGGCAGCTAGGACTGACAACGAGTCTTAATCGAATCTTGTAACTTTGATCTTGCTTCATTTGATTCTCAACTTTATCTGTGATTCGGGCTGCCGATACGTATGTATATGCCGTTCTTGATAAGAGTCATGCACTTTCGTGTATAATATAATTTGACGAATTGTCATAAGATTAGGCTTTTATGTCAACAGGAAGGAAGGACGCTCGTTATTCGTCGCGAACGTGACACGGGGTAGAGAAGGAGAAAGGAAGTTTCCTGTTGTTTGATTTAAAGGTGAATTTATCTTAATAATAATATGTGAGCGGTAAAGGTCGGGCAACTGGCACGCATCCAATATTCTCGAGGACAAATAATCCCAGGTGTTTGCCAACAGCGGTTAATCTTCCGTAACGCTATCAAATACACCCGACAAATCCGGCGCGACTAATTTCTCGCTAATAGACATCAAAGTCTACTTGACTTCCGGTAATCGCAACAGCACGCCCAAGGTACTCTCTCTCTCTCTCTCTCACCAGACTTTATCGTATTTTATTTTGAAGAAAATCTCAAATCCTTTTCAACCGACGGCAGTGTAAAATTAAAAAAAGCTTTCCTTTTGGTTTATACAAAAAAAATTTGGAACCTTGCAGCAAGTTCGCAAAGTATATGAGTAGGGTAGTACTTTTCCTTGGTTTATCTCACTGCATATCCATCCCTTACTTCGACAACGGTCATGGTATCCTTACTCAATTTATTTCTCAATCCACCGACGCTCAGCTTTTTTTTCTTCTAGGAGATCGACCCTCGTGAAGAGCCTAGACCATTTTTTTTCCCTGGAGCTCCTATCCATTCTGACCGGAAACGTTCGGCGCCGCGCCGGAAGCATCCTAGAAAAATTACTCTAACACCCCCAGCACTCCGGAGGGACTTGAAACGAGCGGTGATTTCATTCTCCTGGACTGATTGACTGTTCGGAATGCTCTTTCTTTTTTTTTTTCCTTTCTTTATTCTTTTCCTTTCGGCCGGGAAAACGGATGTTGAACGGGTGGGAATAATAGGGACATTCAAAATTTTCAGATATCGTTTTATTCCTCGAGAAGGGTTTCAAGATACACGTGCATATGAACGAGCAAGAATGCCTGATGTGATTATTTCTTATCGTTGTAGGTGACGCGGAGGTACGACTAATGTTTAATGAAAAATAGTCATGTTAAATGAACAGAGACAAGTGTATGCATCTGTACACGTTATCTAATCTTCTCTTAATCAATTTAAGTCGAGTCACTTCGTTTTTGTCACTGTCATTCTTGCTAGAAATTTTCACACATTATTATGTAATTGACCTGAAATATCTCTTTTTTTTTTTAACGGTTTAACGCTTCTCGTCTCTCGAATCATTAGGAAACTTAACGCATAGCTTTTCTTTTAAATGATTTTCAAATTCGTTGTATCTCATTCGAAAATTATCGAACGTGACACTATTGCGAAAATGTGCATAATGTTGTTGTTGTTTTTTTTTTTAATTTTACTTGTTCTCGATGCCTTGGATCTGTCCGTATTCAAATGAGATAAGGCAGTGCAGCTACTCCAATGAATAATTCGTCGAGTTTCATAAATCAAGAATAATTTTACAATAAATTATCTCACTGGACTACTCAATTCTGGGACTGACGTTGCATCATTGAATTCGACAATGAAAAAAAAGGACGTCGACGTTAATATCACCATAAGAAAATTTCTGCATCTGACGACTTCAATGACCATTGATAATTACGAGCTTGGTCGTTGTCAGCTGTGAGATTTCTTCGCGCAGGTATAGACATTTGGTCACCTACAAAAACATAATCTATCCTATAAAATATATCTTATATAATAATATATGTATGTGTCGAACACCCTTATATTTCACAGTGGCATTATTGCAATATTTACATATATATGTTTACATATATATATATATATATATATAATATAATATAATATACATCATTATACCGTCAGATATAATAATGCTCTCAATCTTTAAACTTTTCGTCATTATAATTATTTTTTCATTTATATCGCAATACGTTATTTAGACTTTTTATGCGGATATACTATCTGAATTATCGTTAAACGAATTTACATTAATTTAATATTTCTTTTATCTCACGCACATTATTAGTACACCAATAGACTCTTTCCTTCGTACCATGTATTATTCGGTCTTTCCCTTTAGAACTGGTCGACTGATTAATCATGGCTATCGTTAATTAAGATGAACAGCCGGATTCTCGAAAATCATCTCACTCGATCGATCCTACCTAGGCTAAAGTACGTTAGATATTTTTTTTTTTTCGTCTTTCAATCTTATGATACATCTACACTTTGTCGACTCTTGTGTTGGCCAGCGAAGTATAAACTCTTATCGGTTGCTCTAATTGATAATATTAACAATTGATTCACAGGATTAAGTACTCTATCGATTTACAACTGTCGTCATAGACTCTCTCGTGCCGTTTTCGCTTTACCAATTTCTTTTCAGAAAAACGTCATCGCAGACGTATCTGCGTACGCGCTTGCGTAGTGATCTTTTTGGCGGGAAAGTTTTTGCGAAATTCGCACGATTTAACATGCAGAAATAAAAGTGACGAACAAAGGAACTGAATGTTATTCATGAGATTGTGTGGCTGAATAAAAAGCTTGTATTTTATTTTTGACTTTCTCGTATCCATTCTTTGTGCCCGTTGCTAGAATTGAAAAGCGGCGGATTCCGTCGCGGACCTCCTCGAGCACTGAACGTATAACGGTAGAAACGGCGGTGGCCATTACAGAGAAACAGAACCGAAATCCATTGGGAATGGCTGACGTAGCGAAGAAAAGAAGCGCGAAGAGGTAGAGACGAAGGAGGACAGAGAGACTACAAGAAAAATCGAGAAATTGCGTTACTTTTGGACAAGCCAGGAAAGTAGCGGTGGCTTCTAGTGCCCGAGGCACCACGAAATTGAAATATCGATCCTAACTTTATAAACGTAGCCGGGCGCGAAGGAACGTGTAGGATTGTTCGAATTACTTTAAGGAAATTTTTTTGGTACCAAAAAGTTTTCTTATATTTTTTATATTGGATATATATATATATATATGTATATATATATAAGTAAGCAGAATCATTGATACATGAAAATCTTGCTATTGCTTTGATGCTTTAACTCAAACGCTTAAAAAAATCTCTCTTGCGCTTTATTTCCTATCTTGCTTGACTTGATTGGACGTCAAATCATGCAAAATTATTTTGATTAATCTTTGGGTGCGTTGTATTCGATTTTATTATACATTCGTAAGTCTCGCTTTTGAGTCAGTTTATGAGATTTTTCTTTGCAAAAGTTTCTTTTAGGTAAGGGTGTGGACTACCCTTTTTCATTCAAAAATTATTTCATCGTAATTTTATTTGCTGTATATCGTCGGGAAATCTTGTTACATAACGAGGAGAAATGTGAGAAATTACAGATTATCATTTTTGAGTATTTCACAAATAAATGATCGTACATAAAGATCGATGCCCGTTTACAATGTGATATGTGCTGCGCAGCCAATCACGGCAACGAGTGACTAACGGCCATTGCAAAATAGAAAAATTAATAATTCAAGTATAAAGAGTAAACTCTGAAAGATAAGCGAAAGAATAATAACTTTGAATTTCCCGCTTAAAGTTCTTTAAAGAGCCCAATCAGTCCTGGCCTGTTGTACTTTAATTCAAGGGACTTATCCGACAGCATTATTTGTACCAGTAAAAACATTTATACACTAAATCCAAAACTTTCTCTACTCTCCAATGGCCGTTCAAGCACTTTCGTTTATATTCGATTTCCGGCGTATACCCCATCGAACGCCAATCCTTATCATCCCCTTATCATATCCACCCAAGTACGCTTCACGGCGGACCCGAAATTTTTGATTAATCGCACAGCTCCTGATCGCTTCCCCCCAATCACAGGACGGTGAATAATAATTTCCATAAGAGTATCCATGAACGCGACGAACTTCGCTCATCTTCAAATACGAATGCTCATAATAATTGTTACACAGCCCCGAATATAACCTTAGTCGCACGTAACACTGTATTATCTCGTCTGTTATCAATTTTCGTCTCATATCATTCTTCATATAAATAAACGTACGTGTACAAAGGATCGGACGACTGATACTGACAATGCGAGAAGCTTTGACACGGAATCATCGCGTCTATAGACTCACGAGAATATTTTCCCTACCGAGGAATGGTCACGTCGTGCGAATATCCCCTGTCGTCAAGCTCATGGAAGGAGTCCTGACCCTGGCGGTCATCGTCGTCCTCGTCGCTATAAAAAGAACTACGAGGGTCAACACAACGACAAAATTATTCGGGACGAAACGGGCGGATCCACCGCGAAGTAAGTCGCCAGCACTGAGACGTTGATTATTCACATGAGCCATGAGAACTCGCCGTTCTATTTCGTAACGGCGGCTTCCTACCTCCGTGACGCATCGTACGCGTACCGCACCGTCGTTGTTTTGAAAATGCCGCGGTTCCGCTTCCAGATGCAGACCCAAAATCACCGGCGCTTCCGGTCGTGACACGCTTCCTCGGAACGGTCCAACTTGTTCTGGATACTCTATTATGTTCTCACGTGACACCTGGAACGAAGAGAAGAAAAAAAATATTCATTTTTATTTGCTTTATCTTTTGTTGTGACTAAATCTCTTTTGTCTCTTTGCTTTGCAGCTGCAATGTGACGCAGCCTTTTCGTTCTGTTTCTCTCTTTCGTTCGCGCCTGCACGCTTGGACCTGTGGCGCTGTCGGCACTCCCTTAAGGCTGAGGAGCAAAGTTTTCACTTTGTGACTGCTGCCTGATATATATATATATATATATATTCTCCTGTTTGCGCCTTCAAGAAGATGATAGCCAAGAGAGTTGGCTTGAAAGGACTACAAAGTATCATCGTTCCTGTCCCATTCTTGGGACGATTTGGCATCGCGACACCCTCGTACCTTCGTCACGGTACCAAACGGCTTCTTGTGACTTCAGGAAAAGCATGGATTTAAGGGTTACCTTTACCATTCTTCAGCCATCATCGTTCGCCTCTCTTTGATCGTAAATTAATTTGGAAATCTCTGCTGTTCAGGTAAACATACCGCAAAGTCGTATCAAACAATAACCTCTTACTCGTACAGTGGAAAGTAATTCAATAAAAAAAGATAATAATCGAGTAAAATCTTTTATCTTGAAATTTGCGGAATCTCTCCTGGGACATCAGAGTAGAATCTGAGACTAGTGAGTATAGCGCAGTATGCAGCTGAGTAATATATATATACTTATTGAGTCAATTTCATTTTCAGATGCACTTTTGTTTGTCCAGGCTGCAATTTAGTATCCCACCAGCAGGAAAATCGTTTGGTACGGCTTATTATTGATGCCGGAGGGAACATTTTTTGCCTTTACAGAGAGAAAGTCGATAGGCCGAAGGTATAAAGACAGTAAATACTGGGGTATAAGGTAGGCAAAGGTTACTTGGGGCAAGTTCTGCCGCTGGGAAATGGTATAGGATTGGTTCAATCCCAAAGGGGGTTACGAGATTTGCATCTTTTGAATATATCAATAAAGGTGTGTATATATATATATATATATTGCGTGCGTGGCTTTACGTTTTAAGTCAAGGTCTCGCAAAGCGATGAGATTCGAGTCAGGTAGCTGGAACGGGTGTCGCTTAACTATATAAGTTACAAACTCTGAAGTATATAATACATATTAATATATTGTACAACCTATTAACTAACAGGTGTAGAGTATAGGCTTTGGTATGATCAGCGTAAACGACCGTTTAGTGTTACAGGTGAAGCAATTTGATGAATGTTCCTACGATTAAACAAGTGACGTAATGCATATAGTCAAAGTAATGTATAATAATGCAGGTAATTTTTACTATCAAGTTTAAAAAAAAATCCCAAATGAATATCGCGATTTACACTGATCCTGAACGTCGATCGAATGTTTCAACTATGTAAATCGCATTAGGATGCTCACTGGGCCAAGGAGAATTAATTTCTGCAGTGGAATTACACGATGACTGGAAAAAAAGAAAGACAAAAAATTTAACAAGATCCAGTAGGCAAGAGTTCAAAATGTAGGATAACAAAAATGAAATATAATCGTCGAAACTGATTTACCGAAATCGTTTACGGCTACGTCGGTCGAGATTGCGAGGCTGATTGAATTTCTAGGATTGCTGGTAATCCGCGAATATCTTCTGGAGCGTATCCGAATTTTTCATATATCTTTTTTTTTTTTACCATCATACGACTGACTGCCACTCACCGAATATCACAAATACTTTCAATTTTATGTCATAGTTATTTCACTCCTACGTGCATTAATTATTTCTGTATCCTGGTGACGGCTCTTGCAAGCAGGGAAATGCAGCTGGTCCAATTCGCTTCGTGTTTGTACTGCATGTGCATGATCTTTAGGTTGACATGCATATATGTATAACGTATTTGTACTTCGTGGGTTTCTATCGTGGAGCACGTTGCATAATTCACGAAGAGACTATTTCGCTGATTGATCAGGATCACGTGAATCGTGAAATTTCATTAATTGGTATAAAGCGAAAGAACAAACTGGATGAGAATAAAATAAAATAAAAATTATTTTAATTTTGCAATGGAATTTCATGATCTATTTTACTATTTTTACAGCAGCCTCTGTGTGCCAGAGATGAGTGCCTTCGTGTTTCTCATGTCGGCTTTAAAATATTTCGAGAGCATTAGGTCGATATTGCCAGTGTATCCGTGAAATATAAATTTTTACACTTTTAATCAAATGGAAACGTCTATTGCGTAAAACAAAGGGGCAACGGATTAAATTTTATACACATATTTTTTTTTTTGTGTACGTCTATCTTTCAACGGTATTTTGTATATTTTTTTCTGGCAAAAATTTCACTTTACAATTTTTATAATAAAAAATTACAATGGACACCCACATCCGTATAAGGCGTCGGCTAAGCACTGTTTTTTAAAAATTGTCGATTCGTGTGAAATCCAACATGAATATTTATACATTGCGACAGAGTGCACGCTATTATTGACGCTTTTTATTATTCTCTTATTTCTTTCAGGAAAGAGACTGATTTTTTAATAACATTGATTCTCGTGGAATAGACTGTTACGCAAGAATAACGTACTGTCGAAAATTTCTGACTACCGCGAAAATACGTACACAATTGAAATCTCTATTATCCGGGGCGAGAACGTTTTATTTCAATCTTGTCAGATACAGAGCAGCTGTGACGAACTTTTAATTTTATTTCGTCACGCGGTCGTGACTGCGTCCACAGCGTCCTTATTTGTATGAATACGCTAGCCGGTCGAGTTTAAAAAATTACCCAGTCTTCTTTTCAGGGGCAGAAGGGCAGAGGCAAGGAATCGCAGTGAAGAAGCAGGACGAAATAAAAATCGGAGAACTAAAGAGAAGAAGAAACTGGGTCTTACCCGGTCCATTTCCGTGAGGCCCCCATCATGGATCCATTAGGTCGCACAAGCCCTCAGTGGTCTAACTGGAGACCGGGGTTAGAATAAAAAAAAAATAATTTGAAACCAAAAGTCACGAGATCCAGGGTACAAGACCGCAGCACCAAGAAGATACAGGAAGTCAAGCCAAGCAATAAAAAATATGCAAAAGGTCGTCCCCCCCCAATCCCCTCATCTTTTGAGTCACCTTCATTACACGAAGCACCGTGTTGGGTCCGCACCCTGAGTAGACTTGGAGGTCCTCCTCGAGAGTTCCGAGCCAGTGAGTGTGAGCTCAGCAGATAAGGTGGAAAGACAATCCTCGTCTATCATGGTTAAATGACAGGGTGGAAAAGCACCAGTAATCATTCGGCATTTCCATATTTCGTGACGTGACTTCCTTACCCCAGTATGCACGGGAAAGGCTTCCAAAGGCCCCAGTGGCCACGTTGAAATATATGCCTTTCAGCTATGCTCCTGTATACCAGGGCTAACGAACGTTGTAATTCAAAATGATAATAATAATTCAGCCATCTTTTGTTTAGCTTTAAGAAAAATCTTTGGAAATTCAAAAAATGTCAGCATACCTCCGTTTGGATATTCTCCCGAGGCAAGGGGCACGGAGGTGTGAATTTTGGAAATTTCAGGAATACCTGCCGGGACGGACGTCGATATTTCTCGAGGAAATAGAATACCAGGAGTAACGACAATATGTATCATCGTATCCGCCTACCAATGTCTACATTACATGATTAGAATCATACCGATAGGACAGTGCGCGACTGGCATAACAGGTATATCAGCAGGCTGCGGTCAGGCTACTTTGACGATGAAATTGCAATGCGAAATTGCGCCGTGCTTCGGCGCACAGTTATATAATATAAACAGTGTATTCGGATGGCAATTAAAATCTGACAGTTCATTCCAGTGGACTTTGTGCGTTAGAAGAATGACGGTAGTTCATTCCCGATTATTAATATAGCTCCGAGCGCTGGCTGACGGTTTACTTTATCGTTATTTCTCATACTTTATTTCCTCTGAATTTATAAAGGATTCTTTAAACCTAGAACCGCTCGAAGTTCTGTAAGGCAGTCTTTATCATGTTTTTTCTCTTGGTTCACTGCTGGTTCGGATTCCATATTTATTTCTCCCTTGGGTTCCCACTGGATCTTGCGTTGCTGTAGTCTCTGTCTATTTCAATTAGCTCGCGGTAAGCTTCCTTTTATTTTGTTATTTAAGTGTATTATAACGATATCGAAGTCATTCTCAAAATCAATGGTTTGAAAGTCTATGCTTGCTCTGAGAGCTCACTGATCCGTTATACAGTTTGGTTTATATCGACTTCACGCTCGAACGGACCATTCGAACTGTCGCCATTTGGTAAATACAGCTGTGAGTAGTAGGAGCCATGGTTCGACTTGCCTTTGGCTAGAAATCATTGACCGTGGATACTAGATTGGTCATTGCGTTACCATTTGACATTTACACTGTTAGCGTAATATAATTTTGATTGACCTTAAAACATCATGCTCTTCGAAATATTATTAGGAAATATTTTATTGTTCGTCATAATTAAGCGCTCGTTATAGTGTAAAGGTATTCAGAAAAATTCTTTAGTGTATATATATATATATATATATATATATATATCGTGAAATTGTAATTCTCAACCACCAATAAGTAGCGATCGACTAATTAACGTTGTTGGGAATTTAATTTGTTAAATTAGTCAGTGGGCAAACCAAAGCGTTACAATTATCGATAACGATTGCTATATACCTATAGCGCGGAGACTGAGCATTATATAATGTAACAGTACAGTAAGTCGTTTAAAGGGCAGAAGCTAATTAGACTCAGAATTTAGTATTCTGTAGTTTCTCGTATACATTGGTACTTCGCTAACGAGCATTACGTAATCAATCCACAAATGTTTCACGGCCAGCTTCCTCATCGAGCGACTAATTGAGTTAGGCCATTGACCATGCGAGGTACCTAGTGATGCTGGTACCAATCGACCTTTCGACCTCCTCGTTGTATGTCTTCTGAGTAGTTGCATCAACTCTTGTTGATACAAGCATGCAATGGCGATTGGGTAATTGTATTTTGATATTCCTTTTAATTATACGCAGACAGCCTGAGCGATTGGAAGATTGAGAGTGAAGAAGGTTCTTCTTCTTTTGTTCATATTGTAATTACGCAATTTCAATGCCCCTTTATTCTGTTAATTTCGAGATACTTTTTTTTTCTCTGAATTTCTTTCATTCGTCCTTTTTATTTTTCTTGGCTGCCCCTTTTTCTGGCCATTTTTCATTCCTCGTACGCAGGGCCGTATTCCCGGAGGTGTTTGCGGGGAGAGCGTGGCTTTTATCTGGAATTCCGGAACGGTCGGTGGAAGGTGTCTGACGAAATATTTATCGTCAGTCCAGGGGTGCTTTTTCTGGGTTCGAAACTTCTTGAAAATTCCAATGAGACCGAAGGTCGTGACTTCTCGGGATTCTATCAGGAATCCGCATGCAGGTAGAGCAATCTTGCGTCTCTGTGGAGAAGGGTTTTATTGTGAGCAATATTATTATTTTCTAATGTCTCTGTATCCCGTGCGGTACGATCTGCTAATTGATTGCAAACTCTGTAAGGTTATGCTGTATTAGGATCGCGAATCTGTGTTAGGCTCAACCGAAAATCAGGCCGATTCCCAAAGGTTTTAATTGGCGAGCGTACACAGGGTTATAATCTGACCAAGGAGAATTAGCAGAACCGTGACATTATTATTAGCCAATACCCAAACCCAAAGGGATGCTGTACCCAAATAGGGAATATTGTCGGCTAACACTGAGTGAATCTAACGGGGATTATAGGAGCACCGCGTATTAATACTGCTTATCGACTTAATTGATAACAGGCGGTGTTCAAACGTGTCCAACCTATTAATATAGAGGCAGAGTTATACTGTACCGGAAGCTATTAAATTCACCGTGCAATTCACGAGATAACCCTATCACATAGTTTGTGCTTTGCAGTCAATTGACGGGAACAATAGTGAAGCTTGAAAAAAAAAAATTGAATTTTTTTTTTAAACAATAAAAAGATAATTTATCCAATGACTTCATATTCGATGACTTATGTCGTTTCAAATATCCATATCCTGGCGACCCTCTACTTTTAGGATAAATCCAGGAATCCACGAATTCATCCGAGTCAGACATAACGATAAAAACCCATACAGGCATAAGTCTTGTCACCCTTCGACTTTTCCAGGATTCTTTTTTTTCACGCCCTTCTGTCGCTTACGTAGAAATTCCATACGTTACATCGTGATGGGACGAAGGACACGGCCCACGTGTGGGTAACGACAGGGATGATTTGAAGGAATCCCCAGGATCCTATGAAGTCCTTAAGGATTTTCTGGCAATTGCACGAGTATCCACTGTTGCCAACTGTTTACATTCAAGGATAGTCGTATCACTGAATCCCATAGTTTGAGCTTTCAAGATCCTCAAAGACGTACGCAGCTTTCTATAGGAATGTTTCTTTCCCTACAATATCTCTGCGTATCATCGGATGAAAAAGTAATCTTTTGGCACTTGGATCAATTCGCAGAGGAAGATAATATTGTGATAATTTCTTTTCTGTCTGGGACGCTAGTTGCCTCTGGCAAACAGGGGATGCGTCTATTCGATAATACGTCTGGATAACGACTCCCCGTGGCGCGGAAGAAGGAACAATTTTCCTGGAGGGTATGTTCCTGAAGTCGTAGCTGCCCCGGGTGCTCCAAAATCCTCAAGTCATGGAATCATCATTTTCGCTCTGCTTCCCACACACGAGAGGAGATGAACTCAAAGCTTTCCCGGGGCTTAGACTGGAGTGTCACTCTCAATTTTCTCAGGACCACGCCCCTCCCTTCATTGTTTCAACCCCGCGCAACTTTTCCAGCATCCGAACATTCCTGATGTCGTATTCTTAGGTCGTAGAGTCTCTCTGATCTTACTTCATGGATTCGTCAAAGCAATGGGAAACGGTATTCCGATCCTTTTGCTTCTGTTGAATCTTAAATAAAGAAGCATCTCAGATGGATGAAACACGTATATAAATAGATTCAATGTATACACACTTAAATCCAGTTTTATCGGTCGAAGTTTCTAGTTGTTGAGTCTCACGAAAATTCTGCTTGAGCTTACACGGTAAAACTGGTCCTTGTTCACTCGTACAGATAGAGTAGACATAAGTACTAGGCTTTTTTTTGTGTGGTAAAACATAAAAAAGGAAAGCCTGTCATCAGTAAGGTAACGATAGATTTCAGGTTTAGAGATTTACGATTTAGATGGCTCCTCCAATATGGACCATCGTCTTAAGGGGATCCTTTCAGAGGACTCGTATCCTAAGTGCTGGGTCTTGGTCGGAATTAAGGTGCGTTCACAATGAACGACTTTATTTAGCAATCGACCGTATTCAGATATATATATATATATAGAAAGACCTCATCTTCGACTAAAAAAACAAATAATAACAACATACTTATTCTTAATACGAATGATTTTTTGTTATCACATATAATCGGCTATACTATTTAAAAAGTAAACATTTTTTAAAAATCTTACCACTTCGTCGTTGACAGTCCAATAAATTTTTGCCTTGGGCACAGACGGCCAGGCCGTACAATTGGCCGTGACATTTTCACCGACTGCATAGTGAGACGCCAACCCAGTTATTTCCGGTCCGCGTTCTGGAGCCGCTGAAATGCATATTATAAATTAGCTCGAGAGATCCTCCCGCTACTGTTTAGAGGAATGAATTATTCATAATGAACGTATCGAAATATCAAGGTAATTAATTATACAATTAAATAATTACGAGCTCTCGGTAATGGCTCTCTATTGTCGTGTCGCATGGAAATTGAGGATATTAAAAATATTATTGATACCCCAATCACGTGACTTATCGGCTGATCAATAACAGTCGTAATATTATTGGTAATTATGACGTGGAAAAAAAAAATAGATTTATTTTTGGTAAACACGCGAAAGCCCACAACACATGCATGGGTGCAAATTGTCCTCCCACGAAGAGCCGATGATTTCATGAATAATTGACAGGGCAATCGATTTGCCCATTAATCAGCCGAGTAACTAACTATGCCCGATGTCCCTAATAGAGCTAATTGATACGTGGGATTATGAAAGACACTCGCGTCCGTTCCCGCAGAGCGAGTGCTCCAATTAAACATCTCCATGTAGCCAGCCCAGGCTGTCCGGGCACTTCGTTTTCGGGATTCCGTTGAACTGGAACCATTAACGCCTCGTCACCTCTCATCCAGTTCAATCCCTCACACCCCTTAACCATAGCGACCCTCCGATATCTCGTGAACAACCCCCCGACATTCCAACAACCCTCCTTTCCGGTGATTTACTCAACCGCAAAATGTTCGGAATCTGATTAAAATGGCTTTTCCCAATGTCACAGCTAATCGCAGATAAATTCCAGACACTTCGTATATATCACAAGTGTCAAACGACGCGCGTGAGACAAACTCGAGCGAGGAGCGACGAGATTTATTTAATTTTAAATAATAACATTATACTTTTAATATTTATATAATATTTTTACACTTTAATCAGAAATTTTTGTTTTCGACTATCCGGCCTGGGTGACCCACCCTCCACCCCCTCCTCCGCTCCATAACTTTCACATCTAGAAACTTCGTATTTCATGGTTGGAAGATCCTTTCGGCTCGATTCACCAATTATTCTTGGGCAGTCATTCATCGGATGAGCATTCGAGTAGATATATGGAATAATTATATGTATATATATACACACATATAGTTATTCGACAATGGTTAGAGCTTGGCATCTCCACGAGTGAATTGTTTTATATCGAATTATATATACACGGTGCTGGACGGCTGATAGGATTGCGCAATAGGAATATCTATTCAGCGCGTATAATAATTAACACTGAGAAAAGAGCCGTGGCATAATTGAAAATACGAGAAAAGGGATGCTGCCAGTTTTAAATCATCTCAAGGAATGTATACGTAAAATATATTGTTAATCCTTTCTTTGTTTTGGATTTTTTTTCTGTACACCACTTGAGTCAAGCATTTGAACGGTCCTAATGCATATTCATATCAGGTAATGAATATTTATCAACCCCCCCCCGATACAGTACGTGTGTGGTTCGCAAAAGTTAATATGCATAAATGCAGAATTTTTGAGAAATCCGAGTGTTCCTTTCTTAAAATTTTAATTTTATACTTGTTTCTCAAAATCTTTTAATTCAAAATCCTTCGGGCCAAAGTGAAAATTTCGTATTTTCCTTGCCGTCAACTGTACCGCTTTGTCTGGCTTCGGATACAGTACCCGACATTTTTGCATAATGCACCGTGAAATATAACGAATAAAAAAAGAACGATCCATTCTGGATTGCATAAGGGTACTTTCCGCTTCGCTCCAGGCAACTTCTTATGCAACTTCGAAATTTTACCGGACCAATATGCACGTATACGGAGCCTCAGACTTTAATTCAGACTTATCAATCGCATTGGACGTTTCTCCAGTATATACGCTTACGCGGTGAAAAAGTATTTTCAACATACACTTACATGTCATAATTAACTGAAAATTGAATATCTAAGAAATTTCTTTTTTTCTTGTTTTATCTCATTTTCATTTTTCATATCGATATCTCTTATCGCTACTTTTAGTAACTTATCGGCGTTATTATTCACGACTGGTACATATATTGCATATACTCTCGTAATGATGCTCGAAGATTTTCATCGTGTCTCCAAGCAACTAAGACGCGAGAGTATAATTGATCTCAAAGGCATAATTTCACGAATGGAGCTAACCATACCTCCAACCTTCAATTTCCAGTTTCTACCCTCCTCAATATATGTATACATATAAGATAGACTTCTCTGAAGATACTGTATTAATTATACTATATATATATATATATATATATGTATATATGTGCGTGCGCGCGTGTGAGATTAAATATAGCAAAACATTAATTAATTCCAAGACGTGAAATTAGGAAGTGACATGTAAGCATACGTGTACATAAGACGAAGAAATAGATGGAATTATTATGTAACGTTGATTGAATGTCTAGACGGAAGAAAATGATAATTTCGTTTAAAAGTGTTCGTGTTCTTTCGTATTATAAATTTGTGAAATTTCATTAATTTCTAATCAACCCTTAAAACGTCAGTCACCCTCTAATGATTAAAAGTGGTTTTCGTAAACGAGTGTAAGTTCATGAGTAGCTACCTAATTAAGGCACCGTATGCGAATCCTAATCGGGTCCCTATACTCTTATCGAATAATTATATTTCCGAGTCGTCGTTTTTCCCCAAAAATTCGTATTCCCGAATCACTGACTTTGGGTGCGTTTTGAAAATAATTTGTATTCGAGAGATGCATTTTTTCGGAAAATAACGTCGCGGGAATACGAGAACTCGGGAACGTAATGATTGGGGGAAAGTATAGGGTGTCATCCCCATGTAAAATCAGTATCTGAACAATATGTTATCTCGAAGTAGCCTGGATATATGTAATCAAAGTTTGTTATACGATCACGCCTGACACTATCATTATCAAGTAGTCAATGGAAGATAATTAGAAACCGTAATTAAGGCAGCTATGTATATACGTATATTTTTTTTATATTCTGAAAGTCGGGGACTAGTATAATTTTAAAGGGTTGACGTCTACCGATGGACCAATTTATTGGCTGAATTAATATATTTTTTGTAAAAAAAAAATATCAAAAAAAGTTTCTATATATATTTTCACGAAGGAATCAGCTGTCCTTAATCCAGCAGACCGATAGGTGCGACAAAGAAGCGAGTTTTCCAGAAACACCAAAATTTTTAATCGATCGTTTCATTCGCAATGATTTTTTTTTTTGGCAGTTCAGAAACGATACGCGCGTCCCTGTAAAAATACGGAGCACGATAAAGCAGATAAATGAATTAGAAACAAAAATTATCCCTAGGCGAACGAAGGATAACAAGTGATTTTGTATCACCGTGTACAAATGTCCCTAGATATACATTTTCCAGTTGTACACGCGCACCCATACGGGATTTACTATTTCGAACGATATTATAAATCCACAGTCAGAGCTTCCCAGGGTAATGTACTCCCAGCAGTACAATGAGTTCGCCGAGCGAAGACGTTATCATAGAAATCGCTAAATTACGCAGCTTTTATCTGATTCCCTAGAATCCTCAAGGGATTCCGTGTCTCCAACCATTTCCCGCCATACCCCGTGACATTTTGAAGCTAGCCATTAAATTTATTCGTATCTCGCCACGAATGGGATATATAATGTTTTTTCCTTTTTTTTTTTTCAAAAATTCTACCCTTCCCGCCCTTTTCTATTGTCCAAGCTCAGGGCGAATGAAGTTGTACAGGCGATTGTAAGGGTCGAGCGAATGCTAATAAAACTAAGTTTTCTTCTTAGTTTACGGTCAAGGATTATCCCGAGATCTTAGGATTGCAAAAAAAGAAAAATCATAAAAACTAGATCCAAGCTTCCTTAAACGTTTTTTCCAAGCCTATCAGTAAAGCAAGACGAATCTGGTGGTTATCTAGTGCTGATTGACCAGTGCTGGATTCATGCCAAGTCCCTTGGCCATCGCGTGCCGAATATCGCCTTTCCTTAGGTATATGTAGCAGCCTCCATCTTGGGTCCAGAGATGCCTACTAGTTTTCTCCTTTTATCCTTGAGAGGACTTCATCTTCCTTTTTATTCACGTCCCTCCAAGAACTGGTAAATCCTCACGTGTTTCTGCTCTCGCAGACGTTCCTCTCCTGGGTAATAAGTTTCCTGGGACTGATTGATCTTCAGTTCTCATGAAACGTCTCGGACCGTTTAAATAGACACGTGCATTGAGCCTCTTCCTTGGAGTGTTGAGAAAATTTAAGATAGATTATCCGTTTGACTCTTCAAATAAAATGTTGGTCTTTGTAACCGTGTAAATAAAATTATCTTTTATTTTTATTAATAAAATTTATCCAATATCAATATTGAGAAATTTACAGATTAGTATTTTCTTTTTAATTTGTAAAATTAATAGAATTAAATGTATCACTGATTTCAAGCCTCGGGAATCATTCAAGCGCCATCAGGGACTTTCCAAATTTTTAAATATTTTATGCTACGTTATACCGATTAAATTCGTTTCATAATACTTGTTGGTGTCCGCGTTTCATCGGTGTCGTTCATTAATTTTCTTTATGCAGACTCCATTGTCCTACTCTCTCTTATCACCTAGAAATTTTGCTTGCAAATCTTTCAGAGTGCACCGTAGGTAAGTTATCATTTCTGCTGAGCAAATATTACATTCCACGGAAGAGGAAATCTGGTCAGCGACACGTTACTAATTGCTCATTAGTATCCTTCCGGAGGACGCGGCTGTACAGAATTGACACCACAAAATGATTAAGTAGACGAACGAAGTATATTATATTCAAATTTGTCAAAATTTTTTAATTAAATTTTGTAATCTCTTTAATCGAAAAAAAAAAGATCACTCTCTCAAAGTTAACGTCTGTCACAGAGTCGTTAGATATATTCCGATCAAAAAATCATGCCGCGAATTCTCATACATTTCTTAGGGTGCGTGAGTGACAGATCTGTCGTGTCAACTTCATCCAGGAATAAGCCTTACGTCAAGGTAAGCACCATTCAAGAAAAGAAAAACTTCACCACAAGTGTACGAAACTCATGCATAATCCAGTAGTCTATACTTTGTCAGTAAAGCCCTTCCGCTCGACAATCCACAGCCGAGATTACGTAGACACTTTTATTCGTCCTTTTTTTTTCACTCCAGAGAGAATCGATACGTTCTCATACGTATATGGTATTGCGGTACACAGTATATCCCCATGGTAAGGACTTAAGTCACGTGCACATGATACTGCATAATTTTATTGAAGCTCCATACGATCCTTAGAAACAAGGCCCAGCCAATGTTGTCCCTTCTATATGTATTTCCTTGAGAAGCAATCGGTCTTGTTCGTACCTTAAAAAAAAAAATCAACAAAAAAAAACAAGTACATTCCACCTATCGCAAGAAGCAGAAACGATTTCTTCTCCGAGAACGAGGCATAAGGTTTGTATAGAAAACAGTATTGCCAATCCTAGGAAAAAAAAGTAAATCGGAATAAAATCTCCAGGGTGCAAGTCGCTCACTTTCTTCTTATCCCATCGTACTTATCTAGATAGTATATCGCGGCGAGAGAAAGCACCGGAGAGAGAGAGAGTCCACATAGCACAGTAAAGGGCACAGAGAGGTAGGGAGGGAGAAGGAGAGAGAATGAAGAGAATAAAAATACCCCAGGAGAATCCCGATCATTCTAGAAGGGTAGTTTGTGCTTTGGGAACTTACCGATAACGGTCAGATTGGCTGTCCTGTAGGTGGTGTCGAATGAGGGTCCTTCAGTCGAGACTTCGCATTTGTACTGACCGGAAGTGTTGAGGGTGAGTTGCGTCAGGCGTATCGAGTTTTCGCTGTTCGCCTTCCTCTGTGGACACACATGAAATGTTTGCCTTGGATAATGGAGCATTTTTAGCAAGCTCTTTTGCCCCACCCTTCTACCACCCCCTTCGATATAAATGGCAGCGGCGACAGGGTTGCAGAGAAAAGAAAGAAAAAAAAAAAACCTGAAAGAGACACGTCAAGCATACCCATGTATATACCGTCGTTGTACCGCGTCACATAACCTCACTAGTTTGACAGGAAGCATTATGGGTTTCTCTTCGTAAAAATGCCTAATGCCCAATTGGCCGTCTTCACTCGTCGTTACGCCGCGGCGTAATATAATACGGCGCGCCGTTGGGAATTATACTAATTGAGCGAGCAACAAACACGTATTCTCCACGATCGATAAATCTTCTGTATCACTACTGCTACGTCGGTTATCGATCATTTATGGCGTTTGCATTAGGTTTCATTAGACAGAGCCACGGTTCGATTAGCTCTCAGTGGGATGCTATCTCGCCGTAACACCTTTAGCTAGGTTAGGTATTACCTAGAGGTAAATTGAATGAGCGTAGGTTTACTACGTATATCTAATGGTAGGTGGGTGAGACCGATGGTTGGCGAATTCGATTAATCCGATGAGAGAGTCGCTGGCACTGCTGACAATTAGTAACGGCTAACTTTTCTTATCGTTTCAAACGCTAACCTGTAACGTCCGCACTCCCGATATCTCTGTGTTACAGGATTATTCAAATTACGAAGCAACCGTTTGGATTTAATAGCAGTTATTGGGAAGGCTGACTGAAGACCCACATTCAAAGCCAACCGTATACGCACGTCCTTCTCTCGTTCGCTTCAGTGCCCATAAGTCTGTCGCTCTCGTACTCGTGGCAGTCATAGAGAATAATTGTAAAATTTCTCACATGTATCAATGGCTAATTCTATCCAATTGACTTTATGATTCTCGTCGAGTTTCATTGGACTGCTCGAACTGTATGGCTCTGTGTAAGCAGAAGTTTGCGTGCTACCTTTTGTTGCTACTCGATGCTGACGTAAATCCCAAAGGTCCACCTTTCTTTCTTAACATCCGATTTAGTACGTTTCTATACAATGCGTAATAGTGTACTACCTCGTAGCAGCTGGATCAGCCACTTTCCACGTGCAAGAACTCTGCGAGACTATGCACTTCGCTAGTTCGCTACGCGCTCGCTGACGCGTTTATGTCGTGTCGTAAATGCGAATTGCCTCCGTTCTGTATTACCGGCAATTTCTACGTGTAGGTAATGCAGAGAAATGACGCGGCTCACCGAGCTTCGACTTCAGGAGGAATTGTTGATCGAAGTGTTTTTGCTTTTCGTGGAGTGAACTTTTTGGAACTTGCTGTCTGACAATTTAACGCAGTTCTACGAACAGTTTCCTAATAATTTTCACATTGCAGTTATCAAATCGAGAATAGGTTATCAATTAATTGTCAATCCAGTGATTCTACGTGGTGAAGCTTATTGCGAACGATTTATTATTTTTTGATAGAGACTGTCGATTTAAATTTGATACGATGATGCTTCTTATTTTAATAGTTTTTTCTTTTTCTTTCTTTAATTTTCGTTTAATTGACGTTACTCGAGACCTCGGGTAAAGGGATGTTAATTTTATGTAATTTTCAAGGGGAAAATTTCATTTGAATTTTCTCGCGTCTAAATTGCTAAAGTCTGTTGGGGATACGAAATGCAAATTTCGAAATGAATGCTGACAATCTTTGTATTTATTTGAGGAAAATAATCAGGAGACGGAGTGGAGAAAGCAGAATGGAGTACAGGTGAAAAAATTTTCTGGAAAACAGACTGGAAGTCTTAGGGTGTGAGGATAAATTTACGCGAAGCGTAAAATTAAATTACGGACCGCAGCTACAATAATTTGTCATTCCCGACTTTTCCGCGAGAAGTTACAGAATTTTCCTCATTTACTGCTCGCGATGAGCGTTAGACGTGAAAATTGTCAATCCTCATTTTCATAGAGCTCGCACAGTGGAATCCGAATGCGCAGCAAAGGGTAACTCAAATTTTCAGTACAAGTGTCAGGCAGTAACTTATGGCAAAGATTTTCAACGCGTCACGACATTTCCTTTCGAGATATCAATTACAAATTATATTTCCGTATTATTTATAATTATAAAACTTAAGGAACTACCGTATGAATTTATAATTAACTGAGCGAGATGAAAATTCGTAAACACGTATTTTATCTACCCATTTCTCATTATTACGTCCAATTTGCAGTCTCAAGAGACCAGATAATTTCGAGATGAAGAACTCTTGAGGTTTTTTCAACAGACTGGCACAGTGAATTACGCCGAGTTGCAAATCATTATTTATCAGCTATTTAAATAGCACACTATACAGGTCTCGAAAGATAATTATAAAAAGTTACATAAATTACGATCAGGTGCATGTTATCGTATCATTAATTTATATTACGGTTTCATTGATCATGGCAAAATTTTTTTTTTTTTAATATAAACTTGATTCATGTCATTTTCCTGCGTCGTCTTTATTCGCGAAATATTAATAAAGGCCTATACGACGTATTCAGTTAATGACAGTTCATTGTTCGCATTTCATATGTAATTACGTAATTTCATCGTATCACCTGCACAACGTGTGCTTCAATTTTGGCATTGAATGCGATTTTTCTAAAGGCCTCGTTTCGGGGGAAAACAAAAAGGAATAACGTGGCTTCTGTACGATGACTTCACAGTGTTTGCCGTACCTTCATTAAGGTAGGTCCACATTAAACGAAACAGGCGGGACAGTCAGAAGATTATCGCGCGTTATTTTAACTTCTTCCGGACGATGTTATTTTACGAAGTAATTAAAAAAATTTTGTTCTCTTATCACAAACTGGTAATACGAACTGCTGCGCAGCGCGACAAGGCGATAGGATCTAAACTACATTGAAATGAATTTCACGCGATAAGAGTAACAAGATTTTGAAATCTTATTAAAAAATGGTCAGCAGAAAGAGTTTTCAAGAATTTGTCATTTTTGTAATCTTTACTTGAAAATGAAACCAAAAAAAAATATATATATATCAAACTTACGTCCAGATAAACTCCCTGCTGCGGAAATGTCTGAATACGTGGCGTATTGTCAGGAACGTATCTGAAGAATTCATGATCGTCCTTGTACCATTTAACAGAGTAAAGAGTACCATTTATCGTCCATTCGCATTTGAGTTCAGCAGTGGCGCCCACTTCCGCTTCCTTGGGTACATTCACTTCCACCCTTATGCCTCCAGCTGGAACAGAGACAGGAGATTCAGCATTAAAATCAAGATGGCTGCCATAAGAATATTTTAAGATGCAGACCAAAAAATTTCAAAATTTATCAAAAAATTGGACTTTCACAGTTTATACCGTGACAGATCCTGCCCAGGGGACTCTTTTATTTTGAAACTCGTAATGCGATGGCCCCGCCCAAAGCTAATATGCACGCCTGGACAAACTATAGGAACGTATGAGTCGCGGAGCAAAATTTTAATAAATAAAAAAAATTAAATACAATTTTGACTATATCATTTTTGTCCAAAGCAAAGGAAAAGGGAGTCGGTACAGTAACGGCCTATAGATTTTTACGAGACTGAAGGAAAACAGAAGCAATTTCATGGCTGAAAAGACGGCGGATGCCCATAAAAAAAAGTTTGCGCACCTTTTTTGCCCCATAAGAAGGGTCTTATTCGTTTTGAGAATACCGGAAGTATTTAGACCAGCTTCCCCCATCTCCTCGTCTTACATCCTCGGATCGACTTTTCGTATCAATGACTTTTATCAGAATGAACCTCGAAGCGCCTTAAGGTCATTAAATGCTCTTTAAATCTTGACTATTGTTTTCAATATTTTTTTCTTGCAATTTTTTTCACATTTGCTATCGTAATACTCTCTTCGTATTTATTTCATGCGATTTCTTTACGATCTTTACGTAATCTCTTACGATAACGTTCGCGAGAGACAATAACGGTGTGTTCGTTCGATGACAACAATGGCCAACAGTGGTTCCGCAACAAACCACGGTACTACAATCACTTTGGCGAAAACTCGGCCAATAAAAATAATGAATGTTGGAGCTCTGATAATTTCGGGCGACGCTCCGACTAGCTAATCGCATTACAGAGGAACACGGAATGAGGGAGAAACGAATTGAATTTACCCCGTGACAGTAATCCCTAACGCAGAAGAATTTTGACCGTCACTTTATACTACGCGAGTCAAAGGTAATTTTATTTGGCAATAAATCTTCGAAAGACCGAAAACCATCAGAAATCAAAAACTTGACCGTCACTTTGTACTACGCGAGTCAAAGGTAATATTATTTGGCAATAAATCTTCGAAAGAACGAAAAGCATCAGAAACGAAAAACTCGCGGTAAGTTTACTCGGGCTTGAATTTTACTCTCGAGCGGGCAATTTGAAATTACGTTACGGAGTAGCTTAAAAAATATTTCTTCACGGACATTCGTGGCGGGAAAATTTTGAAAAAAAGAAACCTCGCTTCTGCCCAAACACGTGTCCGTTATGAGGCGCGATGAAAAATGGTCTTTCTATAAAATCTCTTGTACGCATCGTTCAGTTTGTCACCGTGTGTCGTCACGATGTACCCGAAGTCGCCATTAAGACAAAAGAGATGAAGAAGGGCGACTTGTATTATTAAAATATATGGGCTATGGCGACCCTGCTAAGTTGCCATTGATCTCGCTTCGCACTTTTCCCGACAGGGGGTGCCACCCTTGGATGAGGGTTTACACGGCACCATGTCATTTAGATAGATGGGCTAAAGTTTTACCCGATATTCAACCGAACGCATCTTCTTCCGGTTTCAATACCATTTGCCTCTAATAGAATTTCCTTATATATATATATATATATATATATATACATATATCGTAGACAGAAGGGAATGACAATGAAAATATGCCATAGTACCACCGTTCTTAACAGCTCTCCTTACTTTAGTTACTTCTCGATCGCTTTTATTCCCATCCATAACAGCCACGTTTAATTACTAGGCTCCCGTTAATAGAAAACTTTGAAACAGCCCGATCGATTATCCGGCATTCGTTTGAAAACACCAATTCACATTGGTCATAAAATCCTATAAGCACTAGATTATTACAATTCGATACGTATTATTGATATGGTTCACTGATAATTTAATTTATTTCATTCCATGAAACGATCTGGTTATTCAATATTTATACACTGACATTCTGGCGTGACTCTCGTACAGGATAAAACGAAATAATTAAATTTTCATAAAATAAAAAATTCATTGGAATTTATAATTCTGCAAAATAACTAATTACGAGTGCAGCTCGACTATTGTTATCAACGAAAATTATAAAAAATTGTCATCTGATTCATACGTTTTCGATTTTAAAACGGACACTTTTTTTGGTTATAGCATTCACTTAACACGTCGTCATATGCTCCATATACACTGTAGGAAATAAGTATCGTAAAAATGACCAATTCGTGATCGACGTCAATTTTTCTTCACTTTAAACACGACCACCGTACAGTTTTAAAGACTGACAGGCAAAATTGAATAGTGCGGTTGGTTAACGTATCCCGGGGACAACATTTTCGTTGTTTCTAACGGTGGAATTTCACCAAGTAATTTATTGAACGTTAATAATCCACCCGGTATTAGCAGGCAGCGTATACGAGTTATATGGTGCGTAGAGCGTAGCTCTTCACTCTAGATTTTAACATAGGTATTAGTCGGACTACAGTCATCCAGTAATTCACTTCGGTAATTTCCGGAAATACTCGTATCGGTTCGTCACGGACGCGTAACTATAAGCATTCTTGGCGATTAAAGCGTCGCAGCTGACAATTCGATAATTTAACTCGAAAATATATATATCGTAATTACCAAATCCGAACACACGTGGTGTTGACGTATTGCGCAATTACGTAGATTATCCGATTAAACAGTTTGCCCGCTGACTGGACCGATTTTATTCATTCGAATTCAGACGCGTCTATCTGTATCAGGGGCGTATACCAAGGGGTGCCCCCGCCCCCCGTCCTCTTCGAAATCACGTGTCCCGCCATTTATTTAAAAGTCTCGAAACGTTCGGGCAGCTTCGAGCGCAAAAATTTACTTTCCGAACGGACTCGTGAAAGATATTCATTTTATCGAATCGCCTGCGGAATCTTCCTCATTGTTGTACACGTCGGTAAACTTTTCTATCGGGCGAGTTTCGAGGAAAGAAGTTTTCGCGCTGCCGAACGGCAATACGGAAAAATTTTCCTTCGATAAATTCGACAAAAGCCTTGATAAATATTTATGCCGTTTGCCATAGTATAATAATAATGACAGTCGCCGCTCGTTAATCGACCAATCGCCATGTTGTTACGCGTACATGTAAATAACGAATTCTCGAGAATTTTAATATTTGTTTAACAGCGACGCACCGCGCGAATTTTCAGAACAAACATTGAGCCTTTTGAAGTCTAGTCGACTCGTGCCTATAAACGATACAGGAGCAAATGAAAATGCAGCCTGGATATTCGAATGCATCACACATCTATATGTTACCTTGTGCAGCGTATACGATCAATTGGTAAGCTTTACCATTGCTGGTAAATACTGGCCCTCTACGTTAATTATGATTAAATAATTTTCAAATATATTTTATTGTACGATAAAATAGGCTTTATCGCGCGTTTACTGTTAATTAAAAAAATGCCATGAGCAATAAATAATTTAGTCACAAAACGATCTCATATTCACCATCCATTTATCCCGCGTAAGAATCCTAATCGGACGAGATACAGCTATACCGATAACTAGCAGCCATGTAAGTACGTAAACGTAAAACCATGTAGCCGCAAATGGGAAGCCTTTTCTACAGGGAATCCATCGGCTCGGAGCTTTAATTCTTCCCAGACCCATTGGCCTGGTAGTGTCGGGTCTTTTTCTTGCTGGCGAGTCCTCTCTCTCTCTCTCTCTCTCTCTTACTCTGTGTTATTTATTTTCTCGAGATTTTCCGCTGGGCTCCTCGTGACGTCACTTCGGTATCGCATTCAACTCCTTAATAAATACGTAGAAACGGCTTGAGCGGTGGTCCATTGTCGTGGATTGACGCCAGCATCCCTTACTGCGCTCCCTAGAGGACCGGTCACGTCCGTCCGCGTTCCCTTGTGCTGCTCCACTAGGCGCAAGGGTCCACTCGGTCATCCGGTAACCTCTAATCATCTCTGTTGGGAACACTTTGCGCGCTGATCGACGGGTAATGGGATTTGGTACCGGTGACGAACGTGTTTCGTCACCTATGACCTGACCAAACTTTTGGCAAGTGGGTGGGAAGGGGATGGAGACTGTAAGCGTAATTTTTTATCTCTTGAGGATCTTTTCGGCTTCGGTCGGTCGCTGTTCCTCCGCGTGATTCGCCGACTCGGTCGGAGGCGATAAACTGTGAAAATTTCATATTTATCAAATGGTTTGTATTTCGGTCGACTGTGAATCCGAAACTAGTCACTTCACACAGACAGGAAACACTAGTATCGAAACAGTCAGGAGGACCTCGATGACGGGTCCTTGAAGCTTTTATTGGGATAAAAAAAATGGAAGTCGCCAGAAAAATATCACTCTAACGTTAATCCCAAGAGTTTTCTACGTCGGAGAATAATAGCGAGCAATGAACATGGGGCAAAGGGATTTCCTTAGTTTGTTCTATTTCTTGAAAAAAAAAAAAAAAAAAAAAAAACGATGAGCATTAATAAAATGACTGTACAGTCCGATTCGCGTGTAAATGTTTATTTTTATAATATTTAAAAATAAATGGAAATACAATACCAATACAAGGCATTGATAGCAGCGCTCGTATTGTAATTCAAGTATTGTTTTGTCGTATTAGTAGCAGCTGCATTACTCGTGCTGCTAAGCTACTAGTGCAGCCAGTGCGCAGCGTTTCGATTCCTCTCACAGTTCCCATTGAGTTCTCGTAATGAAGCACGCTTCCGTAGAGTATCCCTAGGTAGGCACTATGGCAATTCCGAACGGCAAGGGTAGGAAGATTGATAATACAATTGTATCTAGAAGCTCGTGTGTTTCCGTGAGTGCTCGTGCGCTCCCGTCGGTGTATATAAAGCCGAGTAGAGAAGGCTTTCCCAGAGTAGCTGACGCAGCAAGCATCGTTAGGTCGATCTTAATAAAGTTAGGCCTTCTTTTTTTATCTGCTTGGCTGTGTCTGGTTTCGGCCATTTTCTTTCTCTCTCTCTCTCTCTCTCTCTCTCTCTAACCACTTCAGCTTGGCAGCCTTGTTTTGGAAAAGTGCTAACGGGAGGCCAATCACTCGATGGAGCGAAACGTAGAACCACCGTCTCGAGACCCAGCTGTTACTTCTCGATCATTTATTTGAAAAACATTTTTTTTCCTCTCAAATTTCCTCGTTTTTCGGTCTTTTCACAAAAATTTCAATATCACATTAAATTCCTCTCTCGCGGTAACGGCTATGAATATTCGATTCCGAAAGTGCCGGTAAAATGCTTCTATCGGCTCTTTTGATGTTTTCCTTATCAGTCTCGATGGCTATTCGATGTCGAGGTGCAGGATGAAAACTTCGAACGCAGCCTCCGACGACAAAAGACTCGTTAAGTACAGTCTGAGCTTTTGTACTCAGCCGTCCTCGTAGTTTTCTACCATGACTGTCCTTACGATTATCAGCACCTGCGTTAATTACGTTATACTTTAATTATCCAGGGATCTTCGGGGCCGACAAAAGTTTTTCACCAGTTCGTCGTTGCGTTGGAAATAAAAGATAAGGAGACAACAGCACGAACTTCGCCGCTGATTATTATGTGAATCGCAGCGAATCACGGAATCCTCCCAGTCACGCTAAACGGCATTGCCTGTCTCGTGACTGGGGTGTGAAGAAAGTGCGGAGTTCAATCCCGAGCGTTTGATTTCGACGAGCAGAATAAAAGACCGGAAGGTAGGAGTCGAGATGAAAGAGGTACCGAATTCGTGGGAAATTTGAAAAATTAATATTAGAAAAAAAATTATAATTAAATTTTTCTCAACAGGGTGCATCCACGTGCAATTAGTTGGATGCAATAAATGCATATATTGTAAACTGCACTTTCTCCTCGATCCTAACACCTTCCTAGGGACGAATCTTAATACTCTTGTGTTACACATTTTTTTGCCTTACGTATACCTTACGTGTGAATGCACCCTTAGGCACCTACGATCTTGTACGATAGCGTAAGACTCGCGAATTCAGCAAAGATTCGCGATTCAATCCACGGCTTTCAGGATATCCATTACCCGCGCATTAAAGGCGACTCAAGGAAATAGCTCATCTCCGTATCTTCGGCTTCCTTTTCAAACTGGAGATTAGATCCTTTGGATAGATATCGATGCTCAGAAAATGAGACTCAATGATTCCCTATAGAAAGTGAACTCCCGTGTAAAGTCCCTGTATCTCACTACGGTAGGTTATACGGTCTACTGATATTTGGGATAAAGATAAAAAAAAAAAAAATACTAAACGTTAAAGATAACGATAAAATAGCATTTCGAAAGAGATATCACAGAAGGACAAAAGTATTTCGAGCTCCGCGTCCGTCCCTGCGATATACGAGCTCGGTGTTCCCAGGATAATAAAAAAAAAATGAAGAGGGTAAAAAAAAATTGTCAAAATTTATACGACCCATTCATAACACCCAGTAAATTCAACTGAAATCCCTGCGTCGCGAATCAGATTTTTCGATATCTACGATGAATTTCAAAATTCGGTCTGTCCACAATTTTTTTCTCCAAGTCTTAAAAATTACCCAACTACGGTGTTCGCGTCTATTCTCATATACATATACATATATAACGTTATGACTATATGTCTATTATAGCTACAGGCTGTTTCAGAATCACCAGGATCCCGAGGACAGTTGGGTCTGGCGTTATCTTCTGGCTACTATTGGCACGACTGGCAAGTGTTCCCGTGGGTATCGTCCGCTGGCCCTGTGTTATCAGCCACCTCGAACCACCCCAACCTCCGAATGTCTACCAACCCCTCAAAGCCCAAACTCTCTATACCGTATACCCCGGCAACTACCCTTCCATGCACTTACGGTCTTTTCGACCTCTCGGACTGCCACCCCTCATGCCTTGAACCCTTAGCAAGACACTCATCGGCCCACCACCAACCCTTATACCTTGAACCCTTGGCCAACCAATGAAAACGTATATTGCTGTTCCAGAGTCACAAGGACAATGGCGAGTATAAGGTTCCTCAAGATGCGACTTCAGCGTGGTTGAACGCTCCTTGGATAAGGGGATGAAATTTATTTTCGTACCACAGGTATTAAGGGTGGCCTTTTACAGGGATCCTGATATTTCCCGAGATTACGAAAAGGGCGTGCTCGTTTGGTATAGTCACCTGGGGGGTTGAGGGGAGTGAGAGTAGGGATGGGAGGGGTGTGTCCCGTGACGTAATGAAAATATATTCTTTTAACAGCGCTCAAGGCGTTGGCTATGTGTAATTATAAAATTTATTACGGCTTTACAGCCCCTATGGGGATCCTCCGAATAATCCCCAAAGTGACCGTTATACGTATGTATTTTTTTCTCCTGATTTTACTTGGGATCGTTACGTTGAAAACTCACCCTGAGTATCGTCCTGTATTAGCCTAAGAAGGGATTGCCTTATTAAGCGGATCTTTTTGTAATCGAAGCAGAGGCGGCGAATGCGAGAAAAAATTTGTACCTGCGATATCGGCGAAGATTGTGCGAAGGAAATTTTCAAATTTGAAAACTCAAGCGATTGGTAATTTTCTTAATTATAATTCGTCGAAGAAATAATGAATCAAATACTTATCCAAGGAAAGTTAGCCCAAGTTCTTATGTCGTATGTAAAGTATCAGGAAAGCGTTCGCAGCAAACTAGAAAGTACCCATGTAACAACCCTGAAACTCTTGATACATAAGGTATATATATACGTAGTACCTAAACATCCCTCCGAGGATTCTGAAAACGATAGCATCCCTTCTTCCGATATCAACTCGTTCAAATAACAATTCCCATCATCTTGCCTCACTCGCCCGTTTCGAATTTCTGTACAATATATTTTTCCAGCACAAACGTAAGACCCCATTTCCATTTAATTTACAAGGCGCCTTTGTATGTATCTGGAATTCAAGAGAATCCATTACGTGACCTTTGCCCGTTATCAATTTGCCCAAAATTCTCAAATGTACATGTATATGTATGCGTTACGATATCAAGTGAGAAACCGTCATTAGTATGAATAGTCACGCTCCTCTCTTGTTATTCTACATATTTGAAATATATATATATATATATATATATCCACCGTCATAATATATATACACAGACACACCAACACAGAGAGTAAAGGACGAGGAAAAAGGAAACGAAAAAAATTTACCACAAGAAGGGTAACGAGCTGGTTTCGTGGGTCAGGTCAACGACACTAATCTCAGGAACGGGAACAATATTTTGCAGCTCCTCATAAATTAGCTCCTGGACCCACCCCCATCTATCCTTTGCCGGACGGACCCTCCATTACGCTGCCCAGGATAGATCCAGGGCCCCCCTTTGCTCCATCCACAAGTTTCCCAGCTCGTAGGCTTATTCAGTGTCGGTATCGATGGTCGTGACGCGGTTTGGGTTCGTGTCTCGGCTAAATCGCTAAATCTAGAACAGCCTGTTCTATCCGACTAGAAATTAGAGGACAGAAGGTAGAAGAGGTTTAAGATAGGAACTCTTCTCTGTTGGATAAAAATGACCCGTTTCGCAGTGAACTTTCGAAACATACAGACAGCGCCTAGAGAATATTATCAGACCATTTTTTCGTCCAATCAAAACTGTCGGATACTTTTTAAAGTTTTCGTAATTTCTTTTTCTTTCAAAATCATTGAACCAGCTCGATTTACTTTGACGGTTGAGAAAAAAGGAAAGAGCATGCACGGGCTCCTTTCTCGATTAAAAGTGAACTTTCTCTATTGATCATTGAACTGGTACATGGTCAGCGTGAAAAGTTCTCGATACGGCCCTCGATTGATTTTGGTCCAGTGTTTTTCGGCTGTGTTATTATCTTTAAGTTGCTTTCGTTGTAACTCCGAGTCTCCCTTTATTACGGCCGTGTAGAAACCTGCGGAATCATTAAGGACTTTCAATTTTTTTTCTTCCTCTTCTTTCTTTACTCCAATAATTTTTACCTCTCGACGCCAAGTTTTCCTAGAAGTTGCCTCCTGTTTTTACATAACCCGCTATCTTTATTCACGAGGGAAATGCCAGCGGCGGTTCCTCAGGAGTTTGGTAGGTGGTTGACTGGGGCAGGGGGTAGTTAACTGGACTGGAGGAATAGCGAAGAGGATTATGTGAATCGAGGGTGGATAAGGGTGGAGGCACAATGGGGATGACGGGAGTGTCGGGAAGTGCTAAGCTATGACGTAGGTAAGGGAGGGATGCTGCTTGAAAGAGGATGACGTGCCTATGTAGTTAGCCAACCTGTATTACTTGAGAGGGGATATTTTTTTTTTGATATTTTAATATTTCCTTTATTTTCAGCACCGTTCAAAAGATTCAGCTCGTTCTGACGTAAGGCGACGTTAAATAATCTTCTTGGCTAATTACTGTAATTACCTTAATCATTAATCTTACCTGAACCAATTAATGCTTCCTGATTATACCCAGAAATGGAACTTACTTTCTCCTCGTACTCTTTGCCTTCGTTTCTAAGTTGTCGCAATTTAACGTCTCTTTTCATCCAATTTGCCATTTTATATCTGGTGATAAATTCTTGAGGATTTTTTGTCGTTCAATAAATGTTTGCTTCTTTTTTGCTTTGTATTTTACTGTTTAATCCAATATTTCGCCTTCTGATTGTTTGCTCACTGACCGGATGCGCGTAATGGTTATTTTTGAAAAACTGGTTACGACGCAATTTGCAAAACTGCATAAATTCGTGTGCACCGATTCACAATGCAATTTCGTTTCGTTTTGCTTACTTTTCCTACGCTACATTTTTTATGTAATCAAAAGTAAACACCAAGGAAAACATTTCGGGCCTTATTCGTTTTTGCGTTTACTCGAAATACCAAAATGTTGTTTAATGCATTTTTTTTTTTTTTTTTCTATAGGTCCTCCATTTTTTAAAGCCCTCGGTCACACAGTGGTTACATATCAAGTTATGCCTGTGCAATCGAAAATTTACAATTGTCCATATTATTTAAGAGCTTCGTTTTGTATGACGCGCTGCGGGGAATTTGAATGAAGAAAAATCGAGGAATTTCAACGAGGTTAAAGATTCGTTGAAAATTCTCGGTAGCATCCACTTTCCGTTAATGCCCGTACATTTACCCAAAAATTTCGACCACTAATTAGTACGCGGTCAGATTAAAGGGGTACCATTCGAGTAAGATATTCCTTATAATTTAACGTACTTAAGGAAGCCAAAGGCTTTTAGCTTGAATACGTAAAAAACAATTACCAGTAAAATCCATGCGTATAATTTTAGGATACGCTACTAACAGAAGTCACGGTTCTTAGAGAGGAGCCTTAATAAACAGTGATTATGTCTCTGAAGACGCTCCCTTAAGCTATTTATGCGTCTCCATTTACTGAAGGTATTCCACTCTAAACATGTACGGAGAGCAGTACTGCAGAAACGTACAATTAATACTCTCGGTGCAGTAAATACATTGTTATTTCTTCACCATTTATCCAATTCATTACAGACATACGTATATATAAGCATAGACAAAAAATACACACGATCTGGATTCACCGTCGGCCATGTAAGAACGTGAACAAAAAAACGGCCATCTCGGCTGTCAGATATAGAACTAATCTAATGCTTAAAGTTTTTATGAAGTGGAAAACGAGAGGGATGAACATCATGATCAGGCATCAGGGTAGAGATACTATTTATGACCCTATCAGACTTTCAGATAAGCAAGATAACGGAGAAGATATATTTTCTTGCTGAAATAATAAAATAGTCGAATTTAAAAGAAAACATGTCTCGGCTCTCAGGACCTCTTGGCGTATACTCAACTCACGTTTCCGGCTCTGGCGTCTCGACCACAATTATTTTCGGCTTAGAAAAGCGCGCGAGGGGGATATCTCAAATCTGAGGAAAGGATCTTCCGCGGCCATTGCTATGAGGGCGCCATTGGGATTACCGTTTTTCCTTCTTCTCTGCCGCTACGCTTTGAGGACTCACACCAATACTCCTATCTAAAGAATTTATCCTTCTTGATAGTCGAAAGGCATTCCTCTACGTGGCAATTTTATCCAACTCGAGAAAAGATGGCTGCCGTAAAAGAGACAATAATACATATGATAGAAAAAAAAAAAAGAGCGAAGTAACGCAATAAAATATTTGTCACGAAATCAAATAACTTTGTCTCCCATACGACAATCTGTACCAGGATTATCTTCAAGTATTATTTCCTTTAGAAATAATGATCAGGTATAAGGAAATTATTATTTCGTGTAAAATCATTTGAGTTCGGTGATAAACATAGCGATAACACGTCATGAAAAACACGTCGAATTTCCATTTCTCGTTATTAATGGAATAACCATGTATTACGAGATACGCTGAACGGCTTAGCTACTTTGGCCAAAAGGGCCATTACCTGTCCTGCCTCTTTCTGTCAGAATGAAACACCTTTAGTAGTATATAACAAATTTGTATCGAACGTTCATTGTTATTATGAAACAAAATGGTGAAATACTTGCCTAGGAAATGGCGTCGTCCTCGTACAACGTTATCCTCTTTATCCTCTTTCATAACGCTTTGTTTAACGTTTCTGACGTCAAGGATTTCAGTTGCGTAATAACAAAACACAGCCTACAGTCATAATTTTCGTAAATGTGGGTAGCTCACAAAAAAGAAAAACGAGGACAACGGACAATTATCCCTCTGACACGTACACCGATAAAATATTGTACTTTGCATTATTCTAACCTCTTCTGTCGTCCCGGGAATGTTATACACGCGTATAATACACTGTGTTGATTATCGATTCCTCTTAATGCTGGTGGAACGAGTTAATTGCTCTTAGCTTTCAGAAAAGTTACAAGAAATCGTGCGTCTGCGTTGGAACTTTTAATCGACAAGTCCATCTGTGCTTTATTGAGCGTACACGAACACTGTTGTTACACGAACAAATGATTCACGTCGAACTATGGGAAAACTGTACTTCACTCACTCGAACGAGTAACGTATCTCTAAATCATTTCTTCCTTAACGCACAGAATTTTCCACGAGCTCCCCATAACGAGGAGACAACGTATGGCGCCGTAGTTCGACCATAGATGGCGTTGCGGTACGGGCGGGAAATTTGAAACGTAGAAACATAAATCTATCGATAGAGCAAAAGTACGTAATCGAATTTTCCATTGTTATAAAAATCGGATTATTTACGTTACATGTTGATACCTATTCGTGCACGGTATAGTTATACATACCCCAGCACGCATTATCCTCTAGCGTACCCGAAACACGTTTTCCGAGTACCGGAATCACGTCGCTCACAATTAAGGGAAATTGAATCGATGCACCAGCCTGAGTATAATTGTTAAACGTTCGATACGTCAATTCTCACGGTATATACACAGGGTAACGATATCTCATAAAAGTATTTTCAGTTAATATTCGATATCGATACACGCAACGATTCTTCGTCGTGACGAACTTCGCGCGTGAGAAACGAAAGAATTTGAATGATAAAGTAAGAAAAAAGATATATTAAAAAAAATCCTATCACTCTCCCAATACCGCCGTACCATGTATAATCATAAGGTATGATATCAGGGTATTGTAAAACGATTATTCTAACGAAAGGTCACATGCAAATGAACGTCAACCTCAGACGAATGTTTGCGATGCCGCAGCACGAGCGGCCGCAGAATAATTTGTCCTGGCGCAGGGATACCAACCTGGGATCGATGGATTTGCGCAACGAATAAATTTCGTGTCCGATCCGCTTGCCGAATTACGTCGTGTACGTCCACGTGCGAAAATGCCGACGTGACTTATCGATTGTCCGGGTATTAGGTATTTACGAAATGGTCTAATCAAACATCTATATACATTAGAGCAAGCATATGAATAACAAACGACAAATTACGTACGATTCCTGTTACAGAACTTTGACTGTCAGTGGGATAATTATTCCGGTAATTAAAATGCCCGTTAAAACTTCGTCTTCCACGCCGCCCTCTAACGATACTTTAATGTATCACCATTGAAAATTATACCTTCACCGTTTACATAGGTTGCCGTTCCGTTGAGTCGTACTTATAACTTTCCGTGATGTAACACCGAAACCGTCATTCCTCTCTTTTTTCTGTACCGATCTTGCTGTACCCAACTCAGTGCCCTGAACCTAAATTTCATTTGCAAAATTGTAACGTTCACAGTCTCAAAGGATCTTTAGCGTCTACGCTTATTACCAGTCTTATCCCAAGTCACTGGGAAACTTCATTGGGTTCAGTGTTGTCCTTTCAACAGTGTCAACAATATCGCTTTCCCATGGTAAACTATCTTGTGTCGAGAGTTTACCGACGGGAATGGGACGGCTGAATAGTGTCTGATTACTGAAAATCGTATGGCCGTGATCCCCTTTGTATTTCCTGTTACTACGAGAGTCTTTGAACGACTGTTTAAGTTGTTTGTAATACATTTAAAATTTGTACAACAATTTATCGTCCGTTACGTAACACAAATTACTGAATTCAGTATGGCATTATTTACATGGTAAATATTATATTTATAAAAGAACCCAGCTTTTTCATGAGATTTTTTTTTATAGTAATTTCAAAATCTCTACCCTTCAACTGCTGGATTCAAACGGTTAACGAGTTTCTCTGGGTTGAAAAGGATGTGTCGAGCTTTGCGCAGGTTGACTTGCCGACGGATAGGCGGTGGTCGCGTACACTGTGTATCAGGGGGGCTGGCAGAAAGAAATCGTTTCTGGCAGGATATTATTTTCCGAGTTTCTCCTCGCCAATTTCCCCTCGTCCTCACGCATGGTTAACTCTGTTTATATTCTCGCTTGTCGTTCGATTTGATGCGTCGCGACAAACACAAATTCCTTGACTTATCGGTATGTCGTCGTTTTTCTGCAATACCGGAATACAGCGTGCTTACGCAAGATCGATAAATCCCCAAGCAGTCTAGTTTAAAGTGAATTTTCCATTATTTCTCGGGGGAGCCTGGAAAAGCATGAGACTGACACTCGTTGAATTGTTTGGGGAAAAAAAAAAATTGAACAAAACAGTCACCGAGTGTATTGTAATGTATTTCGACTTGATATTTTTTGGCATCGCTTATCGGTATGTTAGTGGTAGCGATATATTAACAGTACTTTGATAAGAACTGTTCGTTATATTGCAGCGTTAAATACTTTCCCCTGCGAAAGGACATATTTGTCACCGTTTTCGTAGGAGCCATTCCGGGAAATAAAAGTAACCAGGAAATATTCCTCAAAGCAGGCCAAGATAAAAATAACGACCTTGGTGCTTTGGGAGTGGTGGGTACGGTGAGTTCTATGGCGTCACTGGCGTCACTGCTGGAATTGGTAGGACCAGTTATTTACCAGAAGTTAGCAGTTAGCCGTCGACAGTAACTGAGCTCATCATTTCGCGTGCTGGAATTCAAAAAATTCTGAAATTCCCTTCGCATTCCAGCTACTCCTTTACTTCCTGATGCTTTTTAGCAATTCCAGTCATTTATAAAAAAAAAAAAAAAAAAAACACAGCATCCAAAGAAAATGAGATGTTAGCTTCGCGTCGAGCGGTGCAGTAGTCAACGGCTTCAGTAAATTTGAACACAGCCAAAAAATCTATGTAACGTACGTAAATATTTCAATAGTATTTTTATCGATGGAAAATTACATGATGTAACCCTTGAGATGAGAATTTAATCAAGGGAATAACAAAAGTTTAGATGAATAGGAATGGAAAATAATATTTACTTTTCAAAAATCCCGGCCTGCGCTAGCACTTAAATTTTTCCCACGTTCTCCCGCTTCTCCATTTCTTTTCAAAAGATACGTCTGAACTCGCTAAGAAGGGTTACAAGCTGATACCGAACGAGGAACTTGGAAATACGTTCCATCTTCAATCAGAGGCGCGGTAAGATTGGTGCCGGGGAAAGAAAACATGGCGGATTTAGTAGCGGCAAGCACCACCAGTGGCAGCACTGGTAGGAGGTGCGAGAGACAAGGATTTCGACGTTAATCATTTGTGGCACGTACGTGGTGGGATTTAGCAAATAAATGAAATTATTACGCCGGAGCCGAGCCGCGTTGGAGTCCATGGGCGTCCGTAGGGATTCGTAGGTAGTGTGAAACGGCGTCGACGTCGGCGTCGGTATTAGTACTGGTAGCTGAGTTATATAGTGGAGCGCGATGAGTCTCTGCCAGGGGTTTCTGCTAGGTCGAAGATCCTTCGCGAACGTATTGGGTTGGTGGAATACGAAGACCATGAGGTAAATAATTCCCGGCTACGGACGATTAAGTTTTTCCCCAGGATTGGTTATATTTCTTCCGACCGGAAGATCCGCTCCGAGATTCTCGACGAAGAGATCAACGGTTTCCGTCACGAGGTAAAGGGTGTATACGTGTATGATAGAAGGTTAGGTTAGGTTAAGTTACAATTTCGCTCCTCCTCAAGGGATAAGAATACCTTTTCTTGCTTTTTTTTTTCTTTTCCTTTCTTTCTTTATTTCTTTCCTCTTCTCGCGTACACGGTCCTGGGACCGATTTTCACCAGGCACGTTGTACGTACTTGATTTCATAATAGACGTCGAGAACCTTCCGACGTATCCTCCATAGCAATTCCGAGATGCCAAGCGTCGACGTCGAAAGACGTCGATGACACTTCGCTTGCTGTATTAAGTGTCAACGACGGAAATGCCGTCAGGAACCTGATATCAAATATATTTACTAGAGATCTTCCGGCTGTCATGCATATACCTGTCTGTTTGTGTGTGTATATATATATATATATATATATAAAATGGTAGATCAGAGACTAGCGACGGCAGACGTATATATAAATACATACAAGACCAGTTATATCATCGTACTATAATCCAATTCATAGATCCTTTCTAATAAAAATAATGTTGTTTATTTAATTAGGAGCATTAACCATAGTTACTTTTGGTCCACGAGCAACGCAAACTGGCGTACATATTTATTTCAATGAATTCCCACGCGAAAGGACTGAAAGGATGGAAACGTGAAATTCACTTGATAATAAAAAAAAAAAAAAAGAGTAGCTTCGCTCTGCCTAATTGCTCCAGAGTGTCGTCGGATTATCGTAGCGACGCCCGTTGTCGTATTTCACGACCATTTTCGCGAATTTTAATGACACAGAGTCGAATAACCTAAACTCACGTATGACGGCTGTTTCGTATATCGCGTTTTACTGACTTTTTAAAATTATTCTTCGTGATTTATATCCATTGCGTATCTCGAGGGTGGAATGCCCATTGTGTCAAAGGGAATTCCTGTAGGATATAAAGTTGAGCCGTACCCTTCGTATGTAGGATGTATGGTCCGTGTTGAATTTTCGTCTTGGAAATCCAAGGTCCCTAAATATTTGCCGAACATGAAGCGGCCGAAAATTCGGAATTGAAAAATCCGAGAGCAAAAATGTCGTCGCAAAAGCCACTCTGTAAATAGTATTTCCTTGAGGTTAGAATTGAAAAAATTCACTAGATATATATATATATATATATACATACATACATACATAACTGACATATATAGGCATGCGTGTATATCGTAGCGCTTGTCTAACCCGATTCCAGAAATCACTCTGATGGTTGATTCAGAGTAGCGCGCTTTGGTGAATTTAAATTTGCCGCACTTGAAAAATCCATCACGGATGTAAAATAAGGTAGAAACGGCGCGAATGGGATTGCTGTATACGCAAGTCTTCGTATGCTAAACAGGGTTAGAATTGCTACAATGGAGCTTAGTCGCCATTGTGACGAAATCTAGTTAATCCTGCGTATACTGGGTTTTCTTATGGTATATAAAGTCATATTGCCATCGCGATGGATAACGGTTAGATGATTATTTTTTTTTGAGTAAAAAATTTTGAATATACACGTCGCACAATTTAAAATTGTACCACTCGCGTAATAAGTTTTATTGTTGGAAAGCATCTCTGTGACGTCACGACTATAGGTATGCGATACGAGCGACCAAACCCGAGGTTAGTTGCTACCCCCAAGCAACGCGCAGAGAAACTTGGACAATTTCCACCAAAGTTGGTCCAGCTATGCAACGGTGGTTGGCGGTGAAGTAACGTTACCGAAATTCGTGGCTACAGCGCGATTACCCAGCACGGAATGTCCAGTCGAATTGATTGATCAATAATCCGAATGATTCAAGTCATTAGTCAAAATTGTGATCAGCATTGAAACGTGCCATTGGAAAAGGTCAGATCTAGCCAGATTGAATTCGTGGGATTTATACGGGGAAGAAAATAATTGAGACGCAAGCGTGCCGAAGGGATGGGCCGATGGGATGTAACGTGAACGCTATCGCTATTGAAATTTTGGAAAAAAATTTTCCAAGAAGCACCACCGGGGGTACGTATGGGTTTTAACTGAAGCACAGCTAGAACGGTCCTAACAATTTCTCTCCCTGAATTCATGACGACAGCCGTACCAGATACGCTAGCAGTTCCATTTCCGGTACCGCAAGGAAGTCGCAGACATCGTACGTCAGGCCGGAGCCTATAAGAGATGCTGGTGCAAGTTGAATTGCACTGCTTGGTAGTGGATTCATCAGGTATATATGTAACCATAAGACTACAGAGTGCAGGGGTATGCAGAGAATCATGTAGAATATCAAATTGCAGATGCTGGGTGAACGTCAGCGTCACCGAGATATTTGGACGATTTGACGCAGCATCCACAAAGGAGCTAAATAAAAATCGTAGAGGATTGGTTGCTGGGCTAAATAAATAAGATTCGTTCCAGATGACTCCTTGACTTTCTTTGTCTTACAGCTGGTGCTCTGGTACTGGATGCACTTGTTTTTCTGTATTGTCTACGTGTACCCTTAGCCGTGGTGCACCCTGGTCTTACCCCATGGACAAACCCATTAAATTGAGAGCGCCTGGATATCGTACCTGGCTGGAGTCGCGTTGCTTATGAAAAATTGATGCTATTGGACTTGGAAATTCAAGCCTGGGGCTCTTCCTCGAGGCTTCGAAGCGTTGCCGGCCCTAGGACAAAGTCTACGTAGGCAGCTGGCGAAGTGAATGCGAAGTGGAGTTCAAGTGGAAGAGAAGCAGCAGCGACACTAGTTGGACCCGGTTGTACATCTGAGTAGGAAACTGCCTATACGGCTAATGGTATATAAACAAACGCTTGGCTACGTCATTTGCACAAAGCTTCGCCAATTATTCATTTATGTCTGCAATCGCTGTGCGGTACAAAGTGAACGAACGAGACAGGCGATCGACAAGCGTTGAAATTTTCACGTAATGGTACGATAACGCTGCTGTGATATAATCAAACGATTGAGAGCGGATTCGGGGATTGATTAATTAATTTGCCTCCACTCCACCCGCGAGGGCATTCGTAATTCATAATGACCAAGCGCTCTCATCCTGAAGACTCACTGATCCACTCGTTATGACGAATTGAATGATTCATCTGTAAATAATAATTCGTACTCAATGCAGGCCAACCATATTGAAATTTTCGACCGAACCCGGCGTATCTATAGAATTACAGACACTTGATTATTTCACGTGACCCCTGTCTTAAGCCACGGCAAAACTTGTGGTCGGGGTGATTCCCCAGATATTTCTACGTCATCAATGTGAATTACAAGCAAATTCGGAAATGCACTGCGAGAAGTAGGATGGTCGTATTTATGGGTTTGGGGGCTATAGAGTCGCGAATACGGGGAATTTAGTTAAGCCATCCGGGTCAGAGGTCGCCAATGTGGTCAGGACCCTAACAGAGATTATAAGGTGCGAGCGATTTATAATATCATCGAGTCTCGGCCGATTGAGTTTTATGCATGACCTGTTTACGGGATAGGTAAATATATATATATATATATATATATATATATATATATATATATATATGATGCTATAGGTCAAGATAAAATATGAACGTAATTCATCCGTGTCAAAGTGAATTTTTCATGCATCCGATGCACTTTGCGCCAGCTCAAAATCTGCGTATCGAATAAGGTAGTGGAATTTTCTTTCTGCTTCTGGTACGTCAGAATTACTAAGAAAAACTAACGAAAAGGTAAGCATCGCTGTTCTGCTCTCAATCGAAATCGTGAACTCGAGGCACATACTTACTTTCTTATATCCAAAGAACCATTACCAACAAAGTCTCCTCGTATACTCGTTCAGAAACTTTTTCCAAAGTGTTCTCCCCGCAGTGGCGCAAGTAACCAAACCAAACGCCATTATGACTGTATATCCGTTCGCCACCGTCGAACATTCTTACACTAAGCAAACTGCAATCACAGCAGATTCTGAAAATGTCCACGTAGAAGCCTGCACCCGTGCATTCCCGTGTACCTTGTACTATGCAATTCCACCATAATACCGTGCGACTTGCATGCAGCTACAATTTTCCAGGACATTTGATATCCGTACATATATCTACGTACACAAAAGTATCGAACAGACTTTTCCCATGCGAAACCTCTATTGACCTTCAATCCTACTAATCGCTGACTTCCAGACTTTGAATCAATTTAAATTTTTAATGCATCCTTGAGAATACCATGAGATTCTCTTACAGCTCTACCTTCCTTACCGTTCCCATGGTATTTCAATAGAACGTGCAATTTCTTTGACCGTAGTCTGGAATAGAGGTTATAGGTTATGTTGGGTATGTCTGTAAGGTAAGTATAGATCAATGGACAGATAAATTGACAGACATATAAGTAAGTACTCTCAGCCTACTGCTTCCGGAAGTGGCTATCGGATGAGATCGATGTCGAAGAGGAGCAGAGAGTGCCGAGGTGAAAGGTCATATATTCGATACGTGATATCTATTACATGGTTATAGCTGCGCTTCGTTTATGGGGCCATACCTCACACGGAATTGAGCTCCGAACGTTCATTGTGTCCGTCACAATGGACGGATTATAACGGCCACTGAACACTGACCGTGTTTCCTCCTTGTGTATGGATTATATAATTCAAGCCGGACCTTATCGATAAAATTACATCGATAGTTGTCACCTCGTGGAATGCATTGTCGTATTGCTTTGGGAAGATAAAAATAATACCGTGTGGTATTATTTTGGTGATAAATATATATATATATATATATGATTCTAACGTAATACAGTAAGTACAGGTATTTAGGATGATGGATATTTTCTGTGATAAAAAAAAATTGTAATTCGTTTCACTAAAAAATCCTCTTTTTTATCATCGCTCCATTTAACCCTCCTTAAGAGCATTCCTTAGTTGGATAAGTTTTCGAAGAATTTGAAACGAGCCAATACATCCGGCAGCACCCCTTACATTCTTTGTTCCCTCGGAATTTCAATTTCCCCTACTCGGCTCTCGCGATCTCTGCCTCTAATATCCACTTCCTCGTGATTACCCAGAAATCATTAACGCTGTAAAAACTATTATCTCCCTCGTGGTACATCCAAAATGAGATATTATCCCAGCATCCGTTACCACCCTTGGTCTAATATTAATCGCAGATAAAATCAAGAAGCCAACGTCATGGCTACCTGCTGTAAGAAGCAGGGAAACAGTTTTTAGGCTCGTTCCCAAAGGACACAAGCGGAAAAGTTTAGGCTCTGTCGACCTTGCAGGATCCAAAGACCGTGGACGTCGAGAGGAAGGAGCCCTCAGTCATCAGTGTTCGACATTGGTGATCGAATTAAGGACTTTTTGCCGTGCCTGATAAACCGGGTCTTCCGCTATTGAAGAAAAAAAAAAAAAAAAAAAAGAAGAGTACGCAGAGGGGGATGAAGGACAGAAGAGTATAAGGTAAAAAAATGAATGGAGACTAGTAGGTCGTCAAATTAGGGTTTTTTTCCCCATCGTCAGGACTGTTTTCCCCAAGGATTTCACAAGGGGTTGCTGAGTCCAGGGTGCAGCATGGACGTGGAGGTTATTAATAGGGCATCTGTCTAGTTCTGGCAAGCTTAGGGAAGTTAGGACGCGTTGGTATGGGCGCCTGTTGGCACGGTCAGAGTATTAAGACGTAATAGCGTATCCCTACCCTCCTAACCCTGGCAAAGGATCAACCCTCTCCGTGAGAGCAACCCGGCACCAGGAACGACACCAGGACTGGCTCCACCAGCAGCCATTCCGGTTGCGCTACTACCATCCGGCTAAATAAACTGCTCCATCTCCTGGACCGGATCCTCCTTCAATTCTCAAAGTTTCAGTACCTACAGCCCCTTGATAATGGATCACTGAAAAAGAAAATAATTTGAGAATTTTTTGCTCTTTCTTTTTTTTTTATACTGACATTTGGAGCATGGTATTTTGATAGTGTTCATTAGCCAGGCGTCTAATGCGGTCATGGCGTTTATAGTGAATACGTCTTCATTCTATAAATAGTATAATAGGTTAGGTCTAGAATGTTTCAGTAGAAAGAGTGATGCGAAATACCCAGAGACTATATGCAACGGTACGTTGGGTCGTGTTTAATCCCAGACAGCTGACTAATTACTCGTACAGTGGTGTTAAGCCGTATCAGCCACCTACTGGGTAATACGGTGTGTACTGGTCGTGCTATTGCGGTCGGCATTTCTATAGTCTGGGTCCTCGAACGGGATAAATATTAAATATAATTTCGAAGCGAGTTGCCGGCAGGGCCTGATGAAAGATTCAGGCAATTTTCATTCTTCCCGTTAGTCCTGTGAACTTTCTCGATGAAGCTGTGCCTGTGTATATAGATATAAGCCACTGAAAAAAGCAAGTAAGGGATCGATATTTCGATTGGATTAGAATTTGATTCATTTAATGAAGCGAGGGTTTTTGTCGCTCGGTATAAAAAAAGGTCAAGTGCAAAACGGACGTTTTCAGTAATTTTAATGAAAATCTTGAGATTTCTCGTGTCACGTTTTGTTTTTCAATTTTCACGTAATTTCAGTGTCTGCACCTTTACGTGATTTCACGCCGGATTAAATGCACCGTAGGTATTTGAATTCCTCGTCGCTTGAACAAAGTTAATCATACAGACCAATAAGAGAGACAAGGACACTCGCTGTCTTATTGAAAGTGAAATAAAATGGGTACTAATGTAACGGCAATGGCGGTAGCTTGCAAGAATCGCGTGAACACGCCTGGTGAAGACTTTGCGGACGAAGTTCATTAGGCGAGTTAACTCTTAATTCGTAGCAATGCCGAACCGTTGGGATTCTCATTTATTTTTAAACGAACGACAAGAACGCCGAGCGTCGCGACGCTTCGCTAACGGACATGAAAAGAATGAAGTGGAATCCACGGTTTTCTTAAAAAACAGGAAGAAAAATAAAACGAATTCCGTGCTACCGAGTGCCTCTGACTTTACTTTATGTACCTTCTTCGGTGCCCTTTGACCTTCGACTCGTTACCCTCAAATTCGCCATTCTTGGATCCGGCAGCTCGTTACACGTAAATTTCTCATTTCGCGTCGCATCTTCCTGCGAGGTATAGAAACGCTATGAGAGTCTTTCTTCCTCGAGTATTATATAAGGTTACCTACATTTAAAGAAGAAGAAGAATCAATGATATCTCCCTCTCTGATAAATCTTGTACCTACCCTGCTGAGGTTCCGGCTTACAGAATTTGTTCCCTCAATATTACGCTCCTGCTTCCTATTATGAAATTCCCTCAGGAATGATTTGCCACCAGGACAAACTCGACGTGAGCAAGAGCGTCGTGTTGTCCAAGGTGGTTTAATCGAAATAAATGGTCACCCGCAGCAAATACGTCAGGCAAAAAGATAAATTACTTTTTCACCGAACATCCTTCCATATAGGGATTCATGTATCTACCCACAGCCCTTTTTACGACTTTCGTACAAGAATCATGTAATTTCCATTAAGATGGATTATCCATATTATCAAGATTACATCGACCTACGTTAATACACGTTTCCTTTTATAACGACATAGCGAAAGAGAACCCATATAAATTTTGTAAAAGCAAAAATATATTTAACATAAACCACAAGAAGGTTATTGTTATTAAGTAAATATTCATTCTGTAATCCTGGAGGAAGCACCTTGTTACCTGTCTCTAGATACTTCACGAAAATCCCTAGCGAATGGTAGGGACTTTGCATCCACTGCGAAGCAAATGCCAAATACGATTGTTGTATCAGAGCAAATAGAACTCTGTGCTCTCGTTATGCTATATACATACGCTTCCAGTTAGTTCTGTATGACCTATAACGAATTTAACATACTCTTCTGTCCCTCAGACCATTTTACACGATCATCGATCATCGTCGTTGCGTGTATAAGCGCATCATTTAAAATAACATCCATACAACACGGCACGAGAGATTCTAGCTGTGTCAATGGGTTTTCCAAAGGTAAATACAATATAATAAATTCGCAGCACGGTTTCCAATCAGATGTAAATAAAGAAGTTAAAACCCGCGATAATAATCGTTTCACACTCCTCCACGTACCTGCGTACGGAACCAGAGCGTGTACGAAGGTTCCAGTGAAAAAGGTTATAACGCGAGAAGGAAACGTCAAACCATCGGGCCATTGCGCATGCGCGGACCGAGCGTACCAACGTAATGCACTTAACTTTATCCCCGTTATCTGCCTGTTTCTCACTAGCTAGTAACAATTCTCCGACGGTGGCGCCATCTGCACTAGATATCATCCGGCATACGCAACTATTATATCTCTGTTTCATGAGAGATGCGTACCGATACGTACCGACATGAGGAACGGCATGTGCAAACGGGACTGATAGGAGCCAGAGTGTTGGACTATGCATCGGTGCAAGTTGGATTGTTCTATTGGAGAGAGAGATAGAGAGAGAGACAGATGAGAGATATGGCGGCGTGCGAAAAGGGATGAAGGCGTGGGAGAGTGAAAGCCTGCATCCAGCCAATCTCCGCTGCCGCTTTGAAGCTATATTCAGACTGTGCAATGGTCCACTTGTTCCGCATGCTTTACCTGAGGTCATAGACCAAGTTGACTGCTTGTAATATCTGGTGTTTGATCAACGATCGGGACGGTCTGGATTATCCTTTGGGGGTAATAAAAATAATATTCTAATTAAGATTCGAGTCTGGTTGCATAAAGTGTGAACAATCTAACCTATTTAACCGAGCGTATTGTAACAATTCAATTGTTTTAATGCGACTTGCAGATTAACTGCGTCGTGGTTCGGAGGTCATTAAACAGTGTCTAGAAAGTGATAACTTTATGGATTCTATAAGACATGGGCGTGAGTATTCAGGTTTTTTTAGGTTGCTTCATTTTATTATGATTTTTGACATTATCCTACGAAAAATGAGTGTCTGTCTATTGTATTGCATTGTGAGTAACCATAGGTATGACTTATGATGGTTTAATACTGTTCATCGGGCCGAGTAAGACTCTACGGGCTATTCTAGTCCCATAGGATCGTATACCTTCTGCTTATGAGTCTTACTGTATGGTATGACTGTCCTTTAGAAACGGAGAAAAGTATTCTGCACCCGCCATGAATCTATGGGGTGTCCCCATGAGAGTGGCACAATTTCACGAGCATACGCGGACACCATATTTCTCAAGGTGTATTCACCTAGAACCGTGGAACGGGAAAGCGGGAGTTCTCCAAATAAAAAAGTGGCCTATCCGTAACTCCCCGAAGGAAATGGTGATAAACTGCCGGAAAATAATGCGTGTCGCGGAAAAATGAAGAAAAATTGCAAGAGTGTCTCTTCGGGCTGGCATAAGAAAGAAAAACCTCGCGCCCTCTCTGACTCGTATCAGTGGTCCACCGCTGCTATTATTTTTCGTTCTTTGTTATAATCCTGTGTAACAAAAAAATCGTCGCCTCCCTTGGTACGTATCGGTTGATTCCGTATCTTAACGCGATAGACAATAATTTTTAGTTTTCAAATGACTCAATTTTTTTTTTTCTTCAACTACATTCTGTCACACAAAAGAGAAAATATTCTGCGTTCCATTTTCGTTGTATCGAAATGAAATTATGATTGTTTTCGGCGCACGGAAAACTGTCCCTCTTGTATCCAAAAGGGGATGCTACTTTATGAGACTCGGATACTTCGACCATCCCCAATACTACCCTCTTGTCCATTCCCAGGCGATTCATTCGTACCTATATACGTATATAGAAAGGTAGATAAAGTTGGTAGGTATCCGCCATTTTGGAGACATCCTCCGCATTTCTTTTTCAAGGAATTCTATCGCTGGCTCCTCTTGCGGCTTAGACACACCTCCACTTTGTAAAACTTTACGCCGTCCAGCTTCCAGATACTCTTGTCAAAGAAGTTATCATGAAATTGACACGGAAAATGGCATATGGACCATTTTCAAACATTTTTCGAAATTCGTCATTTTCAAGATACGCAACAACATTCACGAGCGATTTTATAATTTTTATGAACGCAGCTTAATCTGTATGAAACAAATTATACACACAGCCAAGATAGACCGATAGGGGTGGTATACTAGCAAAAAAAAGGGGATGTAAAAAATGAACTTGATCATCCCTATCGGTAAATTTTTTTTTGTTTTCTAATAGATATTCTATTGGATTTATTATCACGAAGATAACACGAACTTTTCGCAAAAAAAATCGTTCATTCCAATTCCTGCCAATTCGTTCGCCACGTATTCGCAAATGGTTACGGTAACATGGGGGGGTTGAAAATAAATTTTCCACGTTATAAGGGTTGCGAATCGGTAGCGAGGACTTTAACAGTGAAATCAGCTGTTCGTTGGGAAATTTCATGAGTGGTTCTCAAGGGTAAACGTGACCCCAACAACTAGAACCCCCAAATGTCATCATCCCTTATACGTAGGTATAATATATATATACATGCGTACACAAGCATGTAGAAAAGTCTATCGCGAAACCAACATCCCCTATTTATTTCACGTATGTACTTATCTCTTAATCCAACCGAGGAATTTTTCATCCACCTTCTCAACCCTTGCAGCCACAGAGGCCGTTCTCCATTGTTGGCTCGGAGATATGAAATTTATCAACGTAAACGGAACGGATGCGCAGCCCAATTCCTGGGAGGACGGCGGAAGGTATTCGAAAAAAAAAAAAAAAAGAAACAGATACAACAACAAAAAATGGAGCAGTCGCAAGGAAGAGTAACGACAAGAACAAAAAATTACCGGAAAATAGAAGGAGAAGAAAAATTACCCCTATCCTTCCTTTAGAGCTCTTTTTTTTTATTGTTATACATAAAAATCGTTTCATGACGTTTCCAGGTTTTATTTAACCTAAATTATCTTATATTTAGGGTTGCAACCCTCTCGTATCGGTCAGGCATTTTATTATATGACATTTAATCGACTGTATCGTACAGTGCTGCCAATTTTAGTAGCGATGACGACGACTATTGTTCATCGTGACTTTATGTAGCTGTAATGTATACGCAGGCTTAAGTTCCCACATTTCATTGCGTTCCGACGCTCATTTACGTCCGTTTTACGTAAACGCGTTTAAGTGCGCGTCGAAAGCGTATCTCTGCGGTCGAGTTTGCTATTGTCGCCATTTGTAAACGGACGAAGGAACGTTTGTCGACGATATCCGAAAATTGCGCGTTACTGCATATTATTTGGGTATAATAAATATTCTGGGCATTTTTTTTTTTATTATATGTTCAGACCCTATAAGCCTTTCTTGTGGGGACTGTGTATAAAGTCTTTAGCGTTTGTAGTGTTCTTCGATAAAAATAATATTTTTGTATTCCGACGACTTTGATCCAAATTTTTTTATCTTTTCATTCTCGAAATGCATTTCCTTGTGAAAATTAATTTTGTTCACTATACATTAGTTGGTGTTAGATTTTGAGGTACGTCCAGGTCGTGGCACAGCCCGACCACGCCTCCGCCGGGTCGGAACAGCACTCACGAGCCATCGAGCTTGCAGCTCGCTGCAGCTTGGATGCTGCAAGCTCTGATCCGACCTGCCGCCCTGGCACTTTGATTGACCCGAGTGCGCTCTAATCGTTTTAATTGGCAGAGATTTCGATGATCGAGATAGACCGCGCGGTTATGATCATTTCACGGGTATCGAATTTTTCCGAAATATATATCCCAAAAAATGTAGGTACCAGTGAAATATCGAAAAATTCCCGGTAAAACTATGAATTTCATTTTACGTCGGACCGAAGATCAAAATTTTGCTTCACGAATAAAATAGTTGACACTTAGCAATTTTTGGTTCGTTTCTTACCAAATTATATTTAAAATATAAACAATGGTGGGTAAAATTTCAAAATTCTATACCTTCTTCATACTTCTCATCCTGATTTCAATTTTCTATTTTAGACCATCCCACCAATTGTATATATGCAATATATAAGCGTGTAACAGCGAGTAAGAAATCCCGCCAAAATGTTCTTGTGTAGACATCCAAGACAATGCGATATTTAAAAATAATAAAATCTCACCCTTTGCAGATAGGGGCTGCGAGCACGGAAGCGCAGCAAGAAGAAAGCTCAAGACGACAACAACAAGTGCCGATCGTCCGCGCCTGCAATTGATGGCCATGGTTCCGTAATTGCGTGACTCGTCAGAACAATAACAACAACCATCGTGAACATCACTTTCCTCTGGTTCACCAGCACCCCTAACACCATTGTCATCAGCCCGATTATCGGAGTCCTCCGAGACGGCGGAGCAAGACAACAAAACTTTCCGAGACGAATTCATCTCGCGGATCACCATAGACGTTTTACTTGTAAAACCTTATGTATAGTTTGCATTAATATCGCGTGCGACCGATGTGGGCGGTTCCCTTGAAACAGTGGTATAAGAACCGCGAGACGAGATAAGGGCTGCACCGTGCATACAACATCCCCCAACACGTGCGGCCGCGTCGAGACGCCCGGCAATACTGACTCGGGGCAGGCGAAGGAGGATCCGACCGGTCGGGGGTTCCCGGCAGAATCTCCCCACCCTCCTCCTCCGCCAAAACCACCCGCGCTGTCTAGAGGAGTGGGTGAGTGCGAAAGGGGTGGGAGGTGCGAGAGGGTCATTGCTCGTCAGGTCGTGGTCGTCGTCAGGTCTTGTTGCTTGAGAATCGCCCGAAAATCCAAGCCATCCGAGTATCCCATATAAATCTCATAAATGGTCCAGGCTCTTGGGATGCTGGGAAATCGAAATTCTTTACGACACGGAATACGATAGTTTTCACGTGCGCGAATATACTTTGTTAGATACTTTGTAACACGTCCAAAATATCAAGAACGAATTTCGATATTTTTTATACGATTCAAAATATTTCTATGACGCAACCAACGCACGTTTCACACAGAACTCTCGAACTTTTAGCTACTTGTCCTTTTAACCGAGCTACCGGATGCGGAACGCATGCGGCCAAATGTAAACCCACCGACACGGGCGTTGGCCGTTGAAAACGCGCCGACGCCAGAGTTCCCGCTGTAACGTGCTTTAACGTCGCACGATGTGTTGTCGCCTTTACGTTAATCACGCCAATGTGTGTTAAATCGCTGAACGTAAACGAAGTTCGCATGACCGAAGGCTCGTACTTTAATTATTACAATTTTGATTGATTAGACTGCGTGCATGGCTGCGTCAAACGCTTGTGCCTTTGATTGAACGTATTATATACTTTTATGGTATATAGTTATATAAAATTCATTAGAAAATATATATTTTATATATCATTCTACGTGCCTTGTATCGTACGCCGTTGCGTTATTCATAGTAACTGGATATACTGTGCACTCCGTGGATGCATCTTTGTATTGCACTTTATAGATGCATCTTATCCAAGCCACTTCAGTATTTTAATACAATGAGATGCAGCGACTATCTCTTGCGCACGTTCTGTCTCAATATAACTCATTGCTACAGTAAGCAGCTTTGGCTTACTTATAGACTAATGATAATACGTGTCCTTATTGTTGTTCTTGTTATCATTATCATTAATCATAATACAATAGTAACTGGAATTACAGGGTTATTCGGTGCAGAGGCACTTTTGGGAAATTTGGTGTGCCTTTGAAATCAAATGGACAGGCTAACCTGAATAACCCTGTATTAAACTGTATAGTTTATCTTTTAAATTCCACATATGAACGTGTACGTGTAATAATGCTCACTAGATATGATTGGTCTGGCGAATCTTTTTTTTGTGTGAAATTAATTATTTTTATATCTCGTTTTATCAATACTGTCAGTATATGAAAACCGGAAGTAATTAAACGGTAAACCCCCTTCCCCCTCCCACCCCTCTAGTATCTCGTCATTCTTGTACAGCTACGAACGTTGGGACGTTACAAAGAAGTTCGACGACGATGCCTATACCCGATGGAAATTGACTTTATGAAATCTCGACGGGCGACGCGAACATCGGCGCCATCGTTCTTTCCCCCTCCACTCCCCCCCCCCCCTTCCTCTTTCATTTTTATACTTCCGGCAAACGAGACACTCCCGAAGTTCTTCGGTTTCACCAAGCGATTACTCGATTACCGGTCTGTCACCGGAAGCTGGAGAGTGATTTTCGCGCGCACCGAACTATTGGTAGAAAGTTTCACCGTAAAGAAAAGGAACTTCCGTTTTTCATGCTGAAAGCGATTCTGAGAGAATGAATGACCGAGATGTAGAATAGGGCGAAGGGCGGCAAATTGAAAATTCGTTTCGAACGCAGACAAGCGAATACATCGATTTCGAAATTGAAATTAAAAAAGAAAAAAAAAATATTTTTTGTTCAAATTTAACCCTTTTTCTTCTTTTACCGTTGAATATCCCTTTCTCTGTCTTCTGATTTCAATGTAAATATAATGTACATATATTTATCCGACAAGCGAAAGGTAATGGCAATTACTATTATCGCTCGGATGGACGATTCGCGAAGGGCGGACCTGGACGAAATTGAGAATTTCGAATCCAGGAGGGGTAGGCTCCCAGAGAGTTTGCGAATAGGGGATGACAGAAGACCCAAAGAGAGCAAACCCCATAGGTGTTTCTCGTGTACCGAAAAGGGAATTTAGTACGGGGCTCTGAGAAGGATGCGAGCCAGCCAAGAGCATCGCTAAAACCTGGTGCGGGTTTTAGAGGTTAGGGTTTGAGGTTTAAGTTAGGGCGACAGGTTGGGAGGTGGTATAGAGTGAAGATACACTAGCGCCTGCGCAATCCCAGCGGCTCCTCGTGATACCATTTCTAACCCCTTATACTCTCAACCCCACGAACCTCCTCCCCAGCTCCTACACCAAACCGGATGATCCGCGTGACACTAGCCGCTTCTCCTGGGTGTTGAACGAAGAGGGAACCAGGTGGGCGAGGCTACCGGTGGCGTATTCACAAATGCTGTTACCATCTGACTCTCGAGGTTTCTTCGGATGCTGAACTTTCTTGCTCTCCTAAATATTTTGAAAAATTCTCTTTTAACGTTCTTACTCGTTTCGATGAAACGATGATAATGACTTTTTGAATTACCATCGTTTGCCAGCCGTTGATGTGGCTTAATTTCCTTTTTTCTTTTTTTTTTTTGCTTCCTGTCATCCCTCGTGAATTTGACACCAGTTTTGTTTCCCCCTGCTCCTTTATTTTTCTCATTCTCCTGACAGGATCGATTGATCATGCCGCTTATGGAGTCCCAAATGTTTCCCATCAATCAGTGCACGAACTCCATCATCCGAGCTCTGAATTACCTATAGGAGCGTATGGGTACGTTTTGATCAGGTTATTGTTGGATGGAGAACGGTGGTCATCATTTAGCATTCGATTGATTCGAAACCCAGTGGTTCGTATTTTCTGTCATTTTTTATCTTGATAAAAGTATGAAAAACCGATACATCGAGACTGCAAGAATTCCAGTTACGATTGAAGACTATGTAAAATCTGATTATTTCGCTGGCGTTCTTCTTTTTTTTTTTCGAGGAAGAAAACATTTTTTTCTTTCAGAATTTACCACAAATACTGGGAAATTCCCAATAACTCGTAGCCGGTGAAAAGCATCGCGAATCGAGCAATTCCACTGTAATATATACGTATGTATGTATGTTCACACATATGCTCTGGATTATTTACGGGGCATGGGGGCAAGAGAGAAAAATATATTTACACATACATATATATATATATATATATAAAAAGAGAAAAAATCTCGCGATAGGATGGGAAGTAGCAAAGAGGGGTTGCTGTATGATTTACGTGACAATAACAAAAAATGAATGCCCGGAAAATTCGTGCAAGAGTTTCGCGCAGGTAAGTGTCGTTGATACAGATATGATACGAACACATAGATTTCTAAAAAAAAAAACAGGTAAAAAAGACAGGGAAGATGAAAATTCAAAAAAAGACGTAATTCATCCACGCTCCAAAACACAGACAGGAACATATCCAAAAACAAGGGGTCATAATAGCCTATAAAAAAAAAATGAGAACGCGACTCCACCTCTATTTGAGTCCTAAAAAAAAAGAGAGAAAGGATAACAGTTGAACCTTTTATCAAAAATAATATGGTACATTTTTTTTTTTTTTTAATACTTTCATACAAGTTTGGATTGCCCTGGAATAATATTTTTTCACTCTTTTCTTTTTTTTTTTTTTTGAAAATCATCCAACCGTCCCTTCGCCAGCTTCCAAATCGCGTATAATCAAAAGAACAAATTTGAATTGTCCTTCGAATAATATTGGTTAACGGTACCTTTTTTGTAAATCATCCAACCGTCCTCCGCAGCTTCCGAATCACGTATCATCTTGGAGACGTCAAACAGCACCAAGTGTCTAGCGACGCAATCGGTTTCGCAATGTACCAGAAGATGGCTTCCTTGCAAGGCTCCATCCATACCATGGACCAATCCCCTTGTGTACATTGGATTAAGGGTGACGCACGTACGACCACGCTCCTGGATTCTGGACGCCGCATGGCACTTCTTGCCCCAATGTTTATCTCTCGACTGCGGATGGATGTTGGTCCATTTTATTTTTTTAAGCCCATGCTACCCCTTATACACCCGCTCAGCATCCCGTCGGCTTGTATCTTCGTTTCGTCATCTTCAAGAATAACGTCGTGTTCTACATATACTTATATATTTATATATACATACAGGAACATGTATCTATCCCATTATTCCTGTCCCCACTTTCTTCTCTTTTTTTTTTTTCCTTCATTCCCATGAAACTACGGATGGAAAAATATTGTCCCTCCTTCGGATGGATCGATGAGGAACGTACGATTTTCTTGTACGCATTCAAAGTTCCGGCCGTTCACTGGAAAGGAATGGAAAATATGAAAGATATGTAAGTTCATGAAAATAGGGCTTGAATAATTTTTGATAAATGGTTTTACGCGAATGTCATTGATAAGTAATATTTTATAATTTATCATCGAGTTACTTTTGGAGATATTCATCTCCCTGAGGGGGTAGCTTTTATGCTTTGCGCTTACTCGAATTATTGTAGAACGATTGAGAACTTTTAAAACAACCTGTACCCCCCTCCCCGACCCTTGTGCGGTAATTGATAATAGAAAATGCAGCAGAACCGCTGCGAGTCGCTGAAGCCAAATGGAGAGTTCTTGCGGGTGCGCAAGTGTTGCCGTTCTGCTGGGTGAGATAGGAGTAGAAGAAAAGGAAAAGAAGAACTAAAAGACTGAATGGAAGAAGGAACGAAGAAAAGAGGAGAGAAAAAGGAATGTAAAAAAAATAAGTGAAAAAGAGAAGAAAAAACGTCTTAAGAAAGAAAAAGAAACAGGAGCTTCAGTTCCAAATGGAAGCCAATTTCTATCGTCTGGATATAGCAGCTTGTGAATCTTCTGGCATTGTAAACTACCCTTAAATTTTCGAATTTTTTTTTAATTCACGTATGCACCCCCCTTTTAGTCCTGCCACACCTACTGTATCCTCGTTAACTGAATTTATCGTGTACCTGAACTAGGGGTTGGTAAGTATCGCTGCTAATTTTCCCAGCGTGCTCTTTGGGGATGAAGCTTGTCGCGAATTAGGAACGAGGCGAGAGCCTTAAGGACACATGTGGTCTGCCAGTGACGCAGGATATGCCTGTGCCCTGTTTGTTGTCCATTAGAGGGAATATCAGAGGAAAACTACCCTTACGCTTTCCACCACCAGAAGACCTGCAACTAACCTATGAACCACCCTCTCTCTATGCGACCCACCTTTATTCAGGTTAGCAACGTTTCCACCCCTTACCTACATTACTACCCCTGCTGCTACTCTCTCTCTCTCTCTCTCTGCCCGTTTCTAGAGCTTGTGAGAGAAAACACCCTTGGTCCGAATGGGATTACAGTTTCTTAATGAGCAACCCCCCGTGCGTTTGGACCATCCTCGAAAAGTACTGGCAACCCTTTAATTCCTCATGACGTCTCTCACGTACTCACAGTTATCGTAAATGTTGACCTCTTTCGTACAACCACCCTCTTTCGCCTACCCCTATTCATCCTGTACACGTTAATCAACTTGTTTTCCAATAACCGCTAGTGGAAAGAAAATTCTTAAAAATTGTACACTAAAAATTCTCAATTGGTTTTTCAGCAATGAATTTTCTTTCTATTAGCATAAAATAAATTATTAAGTAAATATAAAATGTTACTTATCAAAAATCCATAAGTTCAATATTATTGTAAAGCGAGGCGGTAAACTCCTCAACGACAAGATGCCCCTTGATTGGATAAGAAGCTTAAGGGTAGTAAGAAGATAGAAGAAGGGGGGAATGAGAAAGAGAAGAAAAAAAAGAGTCAAAAAGAAATCAAACTCCCTTTAACGGGCCATGAATTTCAAAGACCGAGCTCAAATAGGGTGAGTCAAGTCCTAAACGTAGGGTAGTACCGTTTCTATGGACTCGAAGGTGTGAGAGAAACCGACATTTTTTTTTTAATATTCAACTCACGACTTCGCTATAGCTCACTCACACGAGATTCAGCCCAGCTTCCAGCCTCCCATTTCATCCCGCGTCGACGGTTCATCATCTCCAAAGAGGAAGCGGCGCTACTTTCTCCTTTTTATGCCACCCTGCCCATCCACGGGCAGATAAATTTCGGCTATGATTAAGTCACTCTGTGGTGGGAATAACAGGAGCGTTACTCTTTCGCAATTTAAGTTAACCTGAAGGATAAATAAGTATTAACGATCAGCGGACGCCCGATGCTCCTTGGATTATTTAGCCGGACCTTTTCAACCTCCATTTTACTTGGCAGAATATCCCTTGCCAGAAAACAGACACTGTATAAAATTTACACGAAATTCTAGCAAATCTCATCAATAATTACAGTTTAGTATCACCGTCAATTGTCTGCTCGATTTTTAATTCTATTTTACAAAATTGATTCTTAATAAACAACCTGACGTACAATGGCGGGTTGGCGATATGACCATTTCATTTATTCATGAACATAATGCCAAACGTGCATGGCGCATATTAATGCCCGACTAAAACTCTGCATATTTATATGCTCCTCGCAATCTAAGCTCCTATAAGTTCCTACGGGTTTACATATGTAAACTCTTGCAAATTACCAACCATGATTAAAAGCGAGAAACATTTGAACAGTACTGACTCGATATTATATATGACTAGGAAAAGTATTAATTTAATCACGATTATAATCGTATTAAATGTATTATTATAATTATATATAATAATGATACTCACTATTGCACTACTTCATTCTGAATTTCTCAACAGACACGCATAACTATGTCACTTAAACTACTTATCAGTGAACATGTTAAGGTCTTATCACATCAATGTAGACTATGCTCCTTTACGTTCCTTGGTTTCCCAGACTGATTCTACGTTTCCTCCTCCGACCAGAATGGGTATGCCTTCCTCTTTCCTTCCTTCCTTCCTTCCTTCCACCTTGCGGCATCACTCCCTGAGCTTCTCTGATTAATCTGTTTCATTACCCAGAAGCTTGCTCCTGGGCGCACCGTACAACTTTTTGTTATTAGCATTTAGGGCGGTCGTGTGAGCAGGGTTTGTTGGCTGCTAGGACGTCCTAGCAGAGCACCAGGAGTCCGGGGAGCTGGAAGAAGACGAAGTATGTACCTGGGTAGATGCCACTATCATCTCATACCTCGTTCCCTTAATCTAGGTACAATGAGTTTCTAAATCTAGGTTAGGTTCCTGGTTGAATACAAGTCCTTGTGTTTCTCCTAGTGCCAAATGCATTATTCTTCCAGGACAGATACATGGAACCTATGGGACTTTGAGACCTTGAGATTCTCTAACAGTTTAATCAATGATTGACCGTGTGTCTGGCTGATAATAAAAATGAAATATTTCATAGATTTATTAACGTCCTGAGGGAATTTGACATTGAACAAAAATTATTGCTGTTATAACTTTGTCACTGAATTCTTCTTATTCGTGGCTCATTGATTTCAAGCAGAATCAAGAAGAATATATGAAGGTGATACGAAATAGAGGGAAATACATATGTGGAATATGGAATGGCGAGGAGGTAAAGAGTAGCAAGGTGCCATTACATACGCTTATACTACGAAGAAGCTACATTTAGTGTAGTATGTACATATGTTGTACTAACTTCTTTCTAAAGTTCCCAGGTACCAACTGCTGAAGAGCAGGTGCACCCTTGGCTTGTATAATTACAGTGAAAGGCGCGAGAAAATTTCAATTAAAAAAATCATTAGTAGAATGTGACCGCTGGTGCGGGTGTTACATTTTTCTTTTTTCGTTCTGCTTCAAGCATAAAATTACGCTTTAAGAATAAGCGCTTAATCGCGTTTGCTTTGGGAACAAGTTCGTCGCCTACTTGAAAATGAAGCTTTTTCGTGCTTTGTATACTTTTTTGTACTATTTTTCAATACGTGCATATGAATGACGCCTGAGACCGTAAACGCGTAGCGTATTGTATTACTGTATTTTGACACTAGAGAATTATGACTGACTGTTGCAAAATTAATAGCGTGATAGCATTTAAGTGTAGAAAGTTTTGATTGTAACTTTTTCATGAAATAACAATTAATTTTGTATTGACACGCGTGAGTCAAATGTAGATTCTGCAATGATATTGGAAATCGGCGAACTTTCTGAAACCACGGAAAATTCAACGGCGAAGCTACTATCCACTATTCAAATTGAATTTGTATAATGGTCCTATTTATTAATTCATTCGAGAAAATCGATCGGTTCAATAATTTCACGCGCTCGTGGTTAATAATTCTAGAACTCATATTCGTTAAAGGATTACAGAACGTCGTGGAACGAAAGTCGACTGTTGAAATTGTGGAAAAAAAAGATCAGATCTCTTATTTAATCGAGTGACTACGTCCGGAGGACAATTTTAATTTTCATTATTAATGCGATCGAAACTCTAATTAAAGTTCTTCAAAAAGTTTTTCAATATCCATACTGTTTCTTTTGTTTCGACACTTTCCTTCGTTTTCCCCAAAATGTCTCATTTTTTTTTCGATCGCGCAACTCAATGCGGGGTGGGAGGGTTGACGAGTAATCCACCCTCCTTGTAATTCCATCTAATTGAGGAATTATTCAGCAGAAACTCGCGACGTCGCTCTGTTTTTCAATAAACCTCGGAAAGCAATTCGAACGCGAAAGACGTCCGTTACGATATTGCGTAATGAATTCCAATTAGGGTAATCGAGCGCACTGAATTCGAAGTCAGGACGACACTTGAGAAAACCATTGGGAAAACTACCAGAGAATCGATTAATGAGAAGAAGATCCATATTCCTCGTTAAGAAATAGAACGTTCGTCTGATAATCTGCATACTTTTTCCACTTAAATTTATCGACCATATTATAATTCCATTGTCAATACTGATTTGATCTCTACGCAGTCAGCATCCACTTGGACAAATTTAAAAAATCTTGAAATCCGTTCCACTTGAAATCCTGTATTTTCGAAGATTTTTCTATATACACTCTTGCAATTGCCAAAGTTTTGATCCCAAGGAATTTCCGTTCTGATCCCTTTTACTGCTTCCATGTTCAGTCAAATCTCGACACGACCTGCAATATGAACCAAAACGTGACCTCCGTTGAGGAAATGGGAAAAGCCAGAGTCTCGGAGCAAGTACAGAGAGTAACCAAGTACGTGTAGGGGGCGATAGGGTAGGAGAAACGTCAGTGAGTAGAAAGAATGGCGAGGAAGCATGGGAGAAGTGTGAAGAAAAAAGAAAGAGACATTAAGGAAAAGGAAGTTCAATAAAAAGATGGATCTCTAACCAAGTGCATATGACAGGACTGTCTATAGTTCATTGTTAAGATATCAGTGGGAAAAATAGTACAATGAAGAATTTTTAGCAAAATAAATTCCACACTGTAAGATACTCGAAATACTATTTTTCGAAAAATTTATATATATAAATTTACCACTAGAACCTTTCATGCGTGGCAGTCATTTATTACACTTTTTCTTTTTCCCTACTGTTTTATTGCCACCCATGTTTCTCCTGGATCGGTACTCGATACGAAATTGTTAGGAACGATATAACGATAATCGTCAATGTGAATAACGAGCTCAGTACGAAGGTTAATTAAAGTAATGGCGGCCTTTACTGTTATGTCAAAGGGACAGTAACGATAACGGAAGTAATAACAGAAACGACTTCGTTACGCGCGCGACCAGAAATACGAGGGATTCCCAAAAATGGAGATATCCTACGTACATTAATCGACTAGGATTCCTTTTCGTTTGGGCTCTGACCAATTAATGGCTAAACGACAGGGCAGTACCTAGATGGCGCCACAGTGCTTCGGGCCAATAATGGCTTCTATGACAATAGGAACAGATCACGAATTTATAAGGAGTCCCCGCACGAGGAAGAATAATAAAGAGGAAGGCAGCCAACAAAGCGTTTAACTGGCTCGGGTGATAACATACTCGTAAAAGGAATTCGATATAGAATTGCGGTTATCGAGTTTCCGGTGTTCTCGAGGATAGCAGGAAGATTTCTGAATGCGGTCAAAGTTGGAGCATCATCGTAAACATCTTCGTCCCAGTGAAAATCCTATTGGATATTTATTCTTCCATTTGACGTAACAGCTCCTTTCCCTGATCACAAGATTTACAGATATTAATTTTATTTAGCAATATCACTATCGCGCAGTCCTGTTCGATCTTATCGATTTTGGTATATGTTCTGTGCTTTTGATAAGGACGGATTTTCTAAATGTCGATTACGCTGCTTTATCGCAGTGTGTTGAGAAACGATAGCCCTATTAATAACAATCTCCTCTGATATCAATAGTCCCATACGAATCTCGTGCCAACTGCCTATACGAATTACACCGGTACTTGAATCGCGTATCTGTACCGTATTTCGATAACCCAACCTAACCTTGTGACCCCTTTTAACGTTGACAATAGTTCACCTCACATAGGATATTCTGCAAATGGATATTATATGTCCGGGAAAATAGCGGATGGATAAGAACAATAAATTTCCGGTATAAATAATAATGTATGCATAATCGAAGCGCAAATACACTTAATATACTTGCAGAGTTGGCTATCGATCGAACGGCATTAAATGATTAAATGTGCTGATGCATAATTATTAAATACAGGTAGTACTAGTTACGCCATAGATATAGCAATATACGCTTAGAGTCAAAGTTTTCCTTTGAGAAATCCCCCTTCAGAATCCCTCACTAATATCAGACCCAAAGTGAAATTTAAACTGGTCCAAGGTCTAATTTCTAATAGTTTCAAAGTTTTCGAAGGGATTGTCTCCGCGTTGATACAAGAGGCGTCCCCTTTACGGTTATTAAATATATATAGCGAGTAGCCTTGATAAGCTAGTAACTTTTTAGTATACTTGTCAACGTCTTATTGAATATCGGCGATAAAGCTTAGACGGCTTATTGCAGATATTTCATACATTTCTGATACGTCAAGCAATGCCGAGGTAGATCGTGCAAATGTTTAATTATAAAGCAAGACTTTCAATTGATCCTTACTTCATTATCAGATATTTCAAAATGAACGTGAGCAAGTGCCAGCTGATATACGAAAACGGATCCTCGTCGTAGCTCAAATCTCAGGTAATTCTTACTGACAACATAGCCATTTTCATGGCCGGTAACAATATCCTGATTTATATCAAGGACACACATCAGCCCGTATCATAATATATAAATCACGTGAAAATGCGTACTCCGGGCATTATTAAATTTTCCTCATATTTGCTCTTCTCGTAAATATGGCCTTTTGAAAGTTCTCACCCTTTTTCCATATTCTCGGATTCTGTATTACATCTGCAAAGCAAAAGTATTGTTTTTATTAGATATCCGATAACACCCTAATTAAATAAACACAGAGCGTGATACGTCATAAAGTACCGTTGCGTTACCATCAGTTCAGTTCAGATCCACTTAAATTTCATATACCTTGTATTATTCAATTTCACCGAATTCAGTTATGCGTCTCAGGAATGGTTCTCGTCCTTCCGTATGAATGCTGGGTCAGGATTTGAGTAAGAGAGTACCTATCGTTGCCGATGCTGTTTCGTAACAGGTACTTACCCAAGTTGATTTAATTGGTTTCGCCAATCCGATTAGCGGCTGAAAGCATATCTAAGATCGTCTTAATTTCCCCCTTACCGGCTGGTAGCCAGAGTATTCCCGATCGCTGCTCAAGTACACTCGAGTATGAAAACTTGGCCAGGAGTTCAATTAGCCCCTGCGGCTTCTTCGGAAAATTGTCCACTGTGCGAAATCTTCAAAGAAATTCTTGAGAGTGGTGACTGGATGAAGAATAATAAAGGTGCAGCGGACGCGAAGGAGGATCCTGAACGAAGAAGGAAAAAGACGCTGAGAATATTGAGAGAACGAGAAATGAGTAAACGGAGAAAGAAAGAAGGAAAGAAAAAAGAGAGAGAGAGAGAGACGAATAAATAGAATCCCACCAAGATAAGACAGGAAAGTATCTGAGAATTTTCCTAGGATAATTTTCGATAATCGATCAATCTCATGGCTTTGATATTTTAATAGGACCAAGCAGGTTGGCCAACGCGAGAAATAATTTGACACTCGCAGCCTCACACTGTTCGTGGAATAATAATTTTCTGATTTACAAATGGAAATCTAGTTAATTCTTTTTTTTTTCTTTGTCCTTCTCTTTTTTTCTTAGCATACTTACCTCTCGTCCAAGCGGAGCGGTACTCGAGCGGTAGCCAATCAATGAATTGGTAGAGAGAGATTATTTGCAGTGAGAACGCCATTATTTAGGATGTCGTGTGCCGCGGAAGTATTCTTTCGCTGAATTGTAAATCCTCCGTTATTTCGTCAAGGAATCAGCACGACGATTCGCTCGAAGAAGCACGTCTGCCTTTATTCTTAATTCACTATTCTGAATCTTTACAACTCTTTTTTAATATGTTATACCATATACAATATACCTGCAGTATAGCACGTATATCCATATAATATAGCCGTAGATGCATATATATACAGGTACATGCTAGCACCCAAAGCGTTGACAGAATATTGATCGCCATTATTAATAACTCAGCATTGTATCGAAGTTTCTGTCTTCAATATAATATAGTTATAAAAGGATACATCCAGCGCACGATTCAAAAAGGCGGTGATGCGATAAAAAAAAATCTAAAATGGAGAAAACAGTATTTTTGACTCAAGAAAATTCTATGCTACGGGAAACGTGCTTAAGCGACAACTATTAAGTCAGCCGATATTTATGACTCTAATACAACATTATGCAAAGATTTTCCCAAAGCCATCCCGTATCGACCTATTTAAATCGGTATTTCCGTATCCCTAAATTATGAGAATTCCAATAGGGAAATGGGGATCTTTGTAAAAAAAGAGTCAATAAATTATCGTTAATCCAAAATTAATGAGAGCGTGTAAAGGGCGATCTCACAGATTATACAGAGTTATCTGTTATCAATTTTACAGAGATATTTTTACCCCTTCAACGAGATCAAGTTCCAGTTCCCAGAAATATTGTCGACTATGATTCATCATTATTATAGAGAAGGTACTAACCCTATCAGATTATCTCACATTTAAATTCGACGATGACAGCTATGACGGCTGACATGTAACCCCTGTGCATTAGGATCTAACCTCAAAATTGGTCTCGGGATAAGATAACCAAGCGGATGCTTCTGCCTCGAAGAAGCTCTTAACGTCATAGACTATAACAATACTGCCAACGTAGAGGGACGAGTCTCATGGTGAACTGGTCATTAAATCAGAGTACGTTTTAAGTACACTCACAGAAAAATCACGTAAGTTCACGGTTCTTTTTATTCCAAATTTCCTATAAGCTTTTAGTGTACAGTTGGGATATAATTTTAGTACATTGTAAATAACATTACGATATTTACACTAAATTGCATCTAAAGTTTACGTCGAATTTGCAGGAAAGTACAGTATGTTTCAATTATTCTTCCAGTAACCTCAAATCCACTAGGACTTTAAAATGAACTGAAATACCTCGATTCCTAATGACGAGATTCTTCTTATGACTTGCATAACTGTTCATATGAATTTCAAAAAAATTTAATATTTTATAACGAAACTATGACCTCGGCAGTATCCTCCGGGAGGAAGCTGTTCTGCCTGGACGCTTTCCGGTAGTAAACGAGGATTTATCAGAGCAGCTTAGATCCACAACCTGGGGTTATTTTATCGTGGTTCATGTCGAAGAGACTTCTGTTCGTTTTATGGTCGTTGCGCGGGCGCCTTAAGCTTTCGTATGCCGTGTTGATAGTGGAGTATCGAGATTGCAGGTTACAATTTCGTAGTTCGGACGTGACAGATCTATCTACCGGATGAAAAATGCCCGAATGTTTGTACTTGGTGTGCTACAGTAAGTGAGGACGATATATATTTCACTACGCCGACAGATGAGGAATGCCGACCATTGAAGGCAATTCGGAGGCAATGTGTTTTCATGAAAAATTAAACGGCAGTGCCATGTGCCTGTGGGTTAAATGAAGTTGAAAATGAGAGAAAAAGTTTTTTGTTTTCATATACAACGTGTCACGGCAATAAACACGGATTTATCAATGTGGGTCACTGCTCACAGGATCTTTTTTATGGTCTGCAGCATCTCAGGTACTTTGAAGCTTTTATGAGATTTTTCCGGATTCGCGTCGTTAACCTTTTCAAAGTCTGTATTGGATACAAGGAATCTTCTGGAGTCAAGAAAGTCGTACATACCCAGTCGAAACATTTGACTGTGTCCGTTGTCCGTATTACTTTCGATTATCCGCTGCTGTCGAGCTAAGATTTTTGAATTTTCTTTACGTTTCATTCGACACGGGTTATATTACATTTCGATGAATCCACCAGTCGCCATTTTTATTTCCCCCTTACGTTGTCTCGCGCATGCGCCGTCGGCACTCGGGGTACAATTGCCTTACGAAACCACCGCTTTTATCTGTCCAAACTTATTTCGGACTCTTCTAACCATGACGTAACTTTTCACGTGTTTTCTTCTCCGATATTATCTTCGTCCCAGTACTTTTTATTATGTCTGCATTCATTTTTCTATTTATCGTATTACTACCTGTCTCTCTTATGCCCGTTTCCTCCGGCGTGATTTAAGCCTAGTTCAATTTTTTAAATATAGTTCTAAGATAGGGTAACCAGAGTTTGAACTTCGATTAACGTCGGAGGAAATGAGCATTAATCATCTTCTTATAACGCTCGCATATACATTCGACAAGTAATTACACTGCAAATACAACTTCGTCAAATGCCTTGATTATCTTGAGGCGTATCGCAACGAAAAATATAGTGGATGTGCGTTTTAACTTGAAAAAAAAGCAAGCCTTGCGTGTCCGCCTTGCGTGTCCGCGTGGGTACCTAGTTACTCCATTTCACGTACGTGAATGGAGTCAAATTGGAATAGAAAATAGGGAGCAGCAGTGCAGCGAGTACGAAAAAGAAATCAGAATATTTGCATCTAAATTCGTGAGCGGTGAACCCGGCTTTAGTGTTTGTCATTGGCGTAAATGATGCAGTCGCTCTTTTTTTTTTTTAAATCCTTTTCTTACAGCAGTATTAAAGAAAAATACAGATACAGTACCAAACTGGCCTTTGGCTAAAATATACACGGCATCTATGATCCTGAAATAATCTGGATGATCTCCCTATGCAAATTTTCCAATGTGACGTTCGCCAAAATCCCGGCTGAGAATTCTGGCACGATTCTATATTGGACGTTCCCTCAGGATTTACTGGATTCGTAATAAAATCGTCGTTAAAATGACGTACGTCCTTCAGATATGAATCTCCGACGGCTATTCAGGACACTCGCATCCTTTCGTCTCGCATTTTCCTGGCTCTGAATTTTTGCGTAATACGTAAAATTGACATCCTTCTTTTTCTTTAACAGACCACGGAAGCTTTTTTTTCGACACTGACTCACGCCCTTTTTTTCTTTCAGATTCATAGTCACTGTGCCAGCACCATTTTTAGATACGTTTCACAGCTGTTAATTGTTCGGAGGATCATGTAACGATAACGATAATCTTCGAATAAATATTATCAAGGAATACAGTTTCGCTCGTCTGGTCTCCAAGAATTTTCTTATCAACAATAAAAATTGTACTTGTGTGAAATTGTCCGCCATGGAAGTATCCGCATGCTTCATGGTTCCGTAAGTTTTACACGATGAAATTCTCGCGCAGGGATATTTTCTCGTTCGCCTGTACGCGAAGCGCAGTGAGATGGAGATGGAAAAACGTTTGCGTAAATAGAGAGATATATAAGATTTGGAAGAAAGGTGCAGTTTTTAAAATTTCTAAAGAACCATCCTGTCTCAAGGTAGTCCCTGTCCTATTTAAAAAATACCATAAGATTAACAATGACCATAAGTCAGAATAACGTGATCCCTTGCCTGAATGGGTTTATCAGTTTGTATAATGATATCAGGGATCACAACGTTACGCAATGTCTATTCCAGATAATTTATGACAAAGGTTACAATAACTTCACACAATAATATTGAGAGGCTGTTTAATAGTTGATTTTCATGTATGTACACAGTAAGACCGACACGTCTATTATCAGTAATGAAGAAGAGCTCCAGTTCTAAGACGGTGAAGAACGTATCCAAAGGGTACAAGATGGAGCAGTCAATTTAAGAAGGGGTGTAAGAAATGCAGTAAAACCCAGGGAAAGAAAATCTCAGGAATGGACATGGAATCCTGGCGTATAAGGATGCCAGAAGGAAGGTTGGTCCAGGAGGAGGAAGCTGCTTGCTAACCAGCGAACCTAGCTAGTTCCTAGCCTGAGCAGGCCAATCCAGCTTAGCCGGTCAGCCAGGTGGAAGGAAGGCAAGAAGCTATGAACGAAGGAAGAAGGAAGCCGGACTCGAGGTATTGCTTCATTAATCATTCTCACCTTTTAGCTGCTGCTTCTTCTTCTCGTGGAAAAAGAGCTTTTACTAACGTTCCGCCTTTTTACGATTAAAGCCGCTTTAAAGGGTCTTTAAGCGCAGTGCAGATCAAAGATCGTCGCCATTGGCACGAAGGCAGAAGGACGCGCAAGAAGAGTTGAAAATCCTTTGAAATTATTACAGAGTAAAATTTGGAAACTCCCCTTTGCCGGAGGATAAATTTCAAATATTCCTGCAGAATTATTAGCTGCAAATATATGCTGCATTGCATCTCCTCTCTAGGAGGTAAATGATTCATGGGTTATAGAGGACGTCGTGGATGATTCTTTAGCAGATATTTTTCAAGTATCGGAAACATGTCGAGGTTTGTATACGCCTGCGTATGTTAAAATGACAATATTCTATGGAATCCTGGAGATAAATCTTTCGATGTTTCCATACGCGTTTGCCAACAATGACATATCGCATTTGGTATTTGGCTCAATTATATTCTTAGACGAAATTCAGCTTTTTTTTTTTTTTCTTTTTCCAGAAATACTATCGTGGCAGTCTTTCGTTGGTTCATTCCAAAATCGAGGGTCACCCTGTACAGTCTGACGATTACGTTATGGCACAGTCGCGACTTCCCAACTGTGGGTGGAAAAAAAAAAAAGTTGGCAACCCGCGAAATTGCTTTGGCTTAGTTCTGTCGTACCGTTAAGGCTAATTTCCTTTATTTATCTGGATACGGGCCGAATCGAGATTTTCCATTAGCAGTGTCCTGCGGAATTCAGATGCTCTAGAAACGAGCTTTTAAAACTATTAGAGGTGGGTGGCCTTAGGAAACAGTGAAAACTTCGAGAAAGGAAGGTGCAGACGCTAATAGAGTCAAGATAAAATTGTAACGAAGCGAATTAGAGTCGATGCTGTTATTTATTTTTTTGATTTCTTTTTTTTAAGGACTCAGTGAATCGGACGAGCAACGTACAAGCAACGCTTAAAAAGTCCACAAAGTAGCACACACGGGGTACTTGTCGTGAGAATTTTTCAGAGATAGAAAAGTGAAAATGGACAATGCAACTGCTACGGCGAAGAAAATTCTAGAGAAAATTGTCGTTACTGTCATTACTCTCTCAGACGCTATTTTCTTCAAGAATAAGTGCTGCAACACGTTCCTGATGTACAGCATCCTTAGCAACGATTTCTCAGAGCAATACTCAACGAACAAGATGTACTTTGGTTTCGTTGCTTGATAAAAGTGAACCAGCCTGAGTGGCACTCCATGCCGTGAGAAATTGGGCAACCCTCCGGGTAATTAATTAAACAAATTGCCCGTAGCTAAGCATTACGCGGTAGATTCGTTGTAACTGGTGAAAATTGAAAATTTCTTCTCAAGATGGATGAAAATTCGAATCTCCTTTTTGGATACCTTGCGCTAATTATTTTTTCTGAGCGCATTAACATCTCCCTGAATCGAAAGAAGACAAGCACTTTGATCCTTGTGCATGGTATAATTACTGTGCGTTGGCACTGACAGATTTACGAGTCTAAATCGTTAAGGGCGGGTAAATGGATGGGAAAATGGCCAAGGGTGAAATTGTCATTCTCCTCTTTCTTTTTTTTTTTTTTTTTTTTTTCTTACACTCTCCTTTAGAATTCTTCGTTAAGGTATACCCAGAGACCAATAACGACCTAAAGCCTATTCTAATTGCCGCGATTCCGCCTGACGAATTCTCAACACGCTTTTTAGTTACAGTCGCGTATTTTATCATTAAGCCAATAAGAATCCGGGCAATTTTTCATTTTACGTGGAAAAGCAAAAATTTGCCAGTTTGAGAAAATCTGAAATGTTTTAAATAAAAAAAAAAAAAAAAAAGAAGAACCGATACAAAACCACCACTCGCAGTACCCATGGCAAAACCATTATACGGAAATCGCAGTAAGATTCTTCTCCCCGGCACAACCGTACTCGCCGAACCCTGCGAGTTCACGCTTCTTGGAAATTTTTCGATCTTCCCCAGCTAACGATAAGGGCAGCGTCGGCGTCGGCGTCGGTACCGCGGGCACAGCGGGTGTCGGCCGAGCGCCGACGAGTAAATTGAAGCGATCCATTATATGCCGGTGTCGGGTTATCTGGGGGGGTGAGTTGAAGATGAAAATGGGTGTCAGTTCGGCCCAACCCCTCCTACCTCGACCTTTCCACCCCCTGCCGTCTCACCTGTCTCCTGTCGGTATAATATGCTAACGCATTTTCCCACGGTACTCTTTCCAGGATAATAATTCTTCGCTACAGAAATGCACATACTCCATTTAGTGTTACTTATATTCCAAAAAAAAAAAAAAAAAAAATAAGGATTTAGGTAAAAAGAACACTGAGTTCGATAAGGAAAGAAGAAAAAAACAGCACAATTTAGTAATGCTATCAATATTCTTTTCTTTTCTTTTTTTTTTCCTTCTTCTCTTCCAATAGCATGTAGTCGCACGCGACGCGTGCGATAGGTGGTAACAATGATAGATAAAATAACTATGCGATATAATCTTCTCTGAATCTCGATAAAATAATTTTTGCTTTTTGTTTGCTGAAGATTCGTCTGTACGGCCTATTTACAAATCTACAAATACGTAGTAACAGCACTTTAACAATCGTAATAATATAGCAATAACATTAACAATGAATCCACTTATACTCGATAAAATTAAACTATGAAAATTCAAGATCATTTCTCTCCCCACTCCTCCTGCGCGTTCGCTTCTATCGCTTCTTCTCTTTACCCTTTGCGCCTTAAAATTTTGGTTATTACGCGGCCGTCGCATGCACGCGCGCATTCATGCATATATATACATATATATATATATATATATATATATCTTTTATATTTATAAAGAGGTAATATCGAGTCGTGATATATAAACTGGCATGTATAACAATAAGGTTCGTCCCAAAAAGGTCATGAAATATTTCAAAAAAATATATATATATATATCGCATGTATCTCTGCAGTATACGAATTCGTTTAGTCTGGTATATATACTATATATTTACATAAAATTATGCATAATGTACAATACAATTGCTATCACGATCCGCCGTGCCCGTTGCGTTATCGATTCGCACCGTTTCCACAAAAAAAAAACCTGCTGCAAGTACGCGGAGACCTTTATTAATTGACAAATCGTCTTCGTCAAAATGCAATAGGATTGTTATGAAAAATCAAATATCGGGTATATAGGCATTGCATTAAATATATAAATACAATATTATACACGGTTTGTTTTGTACCTTTTGCTTTTACATTTTGTTTTTTTGTTTCACAAGGAACTTCCTAACACGGCATCCGGTTTGTTATTCGTTTGAGAATTTTCCCGTGCGTTGGGGTAAAATAAAAAATGGCACGAAATGCCGCGAAAATTGCTCTGAGAGAACGGAGAGGGGGTGAGAAATTCCATGGAAAATTGGAAAGAAATCCCTAGGCGACGCCAGGTGTCGGGACGGTAGTGCGAGGACGACTCGAGTCCATAAAAATCGGCGAGAATAAGCGGCACGTGCAGTTACAATGAATATTCCCCATTTCGTTGGGTCCTACCCAGTAAAGATAAGTGGGACAGTCAGTCAATAAGTCCCAGCACAATAATGGCGTCTGTCTCAGGTTTAGATTGCGCGTAAGCTTCGAGTAGCCCGAGTGCGACATATTAATTTATTACGAACACTCCTCGCAATGAAACCGGCCCCCCTTTGCTCCCCCTTAATGTTTATTAACGAGAGAAACTACAAGGCGGTTCCAAAATTGGTTCTAATAAAGCCATTTAGCACCCGTAAACCGTTTGACTGTCAACGAAGCTTGGACGAGTCCATGAACGTAGCGAACATGTGTAGTGCCGGGGAACTTAGTGATTAGTCGTAAAAACTTCCGCGAGGAGCGCTCCGGTCGTTTGTAAAGAGTATCGACGCGACAATTTACAGGTTAAATTGGTTAAAAACAGTAATGATCGTATAAATCTCGAGTTTACAGCAAAGTAAACAGAGACAAATAAAACCGTAGCAATAACCTGTCAGCCACGGGTTCGCGCTAGGTTAGACCGATTTATTGGTAAACATATTAACGACAGAGTAACCCGTTTACACGAAAGCAACACGAGTAATCAGCTCAGCTGACGAGATAGAGCGATGAACTTTTTTTTTTTAAAAACTACTATTGTACAAATGCTTCTAGAAATTACACTCGCCTACGTAACGTACGTATTTACACGACGATCCTCGCCAATATCATTTTAAAGCCTTCCTGCGGCTTTCTCAATTCGCGGTTTCGCGCATTCAGGAATTCGGAGTATCTCAGCTGATCTGGGTACAGGAACGCCATAGTCGTCCTGCCACTGTATGATCCAACGAGCCATACCATACCCAGTCTAACCTATGAACCTAACCTAATACGCCCTATATCGAAAACGCGTACGGGGACGCATCTCCTTGAATTCCCCGGAGACAAAAGTCAGAGTTCCCGAGTACCTGGTGAACTTTCCGCAACGGGTTCTACCGGTTTCTCTCACGACCTCAGGAACTAGAACAATCATCTCCATTAGCTACTACAACGTTGATCGTAAAACGGAATAAAAAGTTCAGGCACTCCTCGAACACGTGGACGGACTGTACCGCACCAGGGAGTCCATCTTGAGTCTCTCTCTCCTGATCTCCCTAGGTCCATCCCTGAGGACGTGTGGCTGCGAGGAACATCTTCGTCGTCTACTTAAACTAAGTTCCTGACCATTCGCTGCGGAATTATTTTATCCGCCAGGGGCGCTGGGTTACGCGACGATATCCATGTCCGACGAGGAGTTCGAAGTGGTTGGTGCAAGACTGCCAAGTGTGTCTTCGTCAGGCAGAGGATGATGGCATGCTGGAGCCGGTGGGCTTAACGGCGGAAGAATAGGCGAGGAGAGCATTGGGTCACCACCGTGCACGGGTCCCCCAGTGTCATCCTCCATGAGGTCTTCGAGCTGGGACATGCTCAAAGCCGACGCTTCCTCAGCAACGACTTCCGGCATCTGCCACACGAACTTCCGAGCCTCGGCATCTCTATTGTCATCTACAATCTGATTAATAAAAATCACAATTTGACGTTATCAATTATTATTGACTTTAACAAAATATATTCTAGCCTCCCTGCCAAGCTCTTATACGTTACTCCCGAGTAGCCTCAGTCTCTCTATACTCAAAATCCAGCCAATTTATTTTTCCCTCTCCTTTCCCCTCGCCGCGAGTCCTTGCGAAAAATCCACTACGATTTTCCCCTTGCGGGGCATCGGGACGGGCGCACCGGATGCGACAGACGCTATCGATCACGTCAACGAGCCACTAGTCGAAACCAATTTAGATATTGATCTTAATCACCTTATCAAGGCCGTGCGTCATGTAACAGCAAGACAAGAACTTGCGCTTGATTTCAAAAGTCCGATACACACGTGTGCGGGAATCCTCCAAGGCAGCTTTACACTGCGCGAGGAGCGCACTTCAGGTAGGTTAAACGTTCTTCCAAAGTGTTACACAAGCTGTGTCAGAAGCTGCTGGCATATATATTGCGTAAGTTCTGCTTCAAGTGGAAGAAAAAAAGAAGAAACACCGTCTCGACGCCTATGACGCGTCTCTCTTATTATCACTATCCGAATTATCTAAGTGGAGTGCTGAATTTACGAGGTCCGATGTGATGACTTTACGATGACGACACACAGGTGAAACGAGAACGATTATACTCACAAACTGTACACCCGTGTAATAATATTTTATTTTCTCTCTCTCTCTCTCTCTCTCTCTCTCTCTCTCTCTCTCTCTCTCTCTCTCTCTCTCTCTCTCTGATATTCTTTGTATCCCACTATTCTTCATCGTACACATTTCTTCTTGTTATTCTGCGTGCTACAGGTAAAAATATTCGTATTTCACATACACCCCATACAATCTTCGAAATATCCATGGAGCCCGTATCCAAAATAATTCTAAGAATTTTTTGCCATAAAAGAGGATCGTGCGGTAACTTTCAAAATTTAAGCGCCAAGTTAAGTAACTTTCAAGGCTACGTTATAAAAAAAAAAAGGAAACAAAAAAAATCAAAATTACGCAAATTACCGATAAGATAAAAAATAAGTAAATCTTTTTTTCTGCACGTTCCACAATCTCTGATTAGTGCAACCGGGAGAGTATGACTATTCTTTCACAGTGTATGCGACTGGAAGAGAGCGAATTCTTATCAATGTTTAAACTTCAAGTGCTTGTCCCGGTGCCGCGTACTGTCAGACACGACAGTCGTTTATCAATGATAATAATCGTCAAGATCCCCCCGACGTAATGATTTAAATGTTAGTTCTCCAGAAAGACAAGATATGGTAATATATCATAAAAAGTAGTACAAAGAATACCGAGCTTTACCAGATATTCACGAAATTTTGCAATTCAGTGCACAATATGGGTGTGCGCCCACTATTGACGGCATCTCTCGTTACCGATATGACTGACGTCAATGACAAACTTATAGAGTCCCTCGGGCGTTCAGCAATTTCCATTCGATTCGTATCGATACTCGATTAGCGTCACCTACTTTTGAAATCCAGAACCAATTTCCTCGTATCAGATCACGACGACTGTTTTGTCGCCGTGTCGACGCCTTGGCTACGTAACAGAGCGTGGACTGCGTCTCAAAGGCATTTACATTGGGGGAGAGTAATGAAGACAAAAAAAATAATAATTATGATTGAACGTCGAAAAAAAAATGTTTTTCGCGATTAAAAGAAAAAAAAAAAAAGAAAGAGAAAGGAAGGAGACTGTACCGACTTGATGAATCAGACAAACATATTGTACCTTCCGTTGATCGGGTTTACTCTTGACGTAGCTGTTGAGGATCGTCCCGGAAGTTGTGGCCCAGCTGAAATCCGTAACCGGAAGTCCATGGGCTTTGGCTTGAAGCTCGAGTTCCTGAACCCGTAGAAGTAGCCGACGATTCTGATGCTCCAATTGCTTGTGCCTCAGTTCGCTTTGCTTCATCCTCGTCAGTTCGTTCTTCAATAATTTTATGTACTCCACCGATGACTTCAGGATTGTTCCTTTGTTCGGTCTTACGTCCCTCACGATTTCATAGTATCTAAACACACGATTAATATTTTCCTTGTATTACGCATTGAATAACGTGAGAAGAGTTGGGTTCGATTGTCGTTTTGAAAAAAAAAAAATGTTCATCCGAGTCACTTGAAATTCTACCCCGTATCGTCTGACGAAAATACTTCGGCAACGTCGATCTACCTCAAGTCGCCAGAGACGCCTTGCGCGGTGCAAGAGACTAGAAGGGCATAGATACCAAAGTCGTAATTTCAAGAATTCCCTTGATCTCCTCAAATTTAGATTAAAAGACCCATAACACATGATTTTCCATATTATTTCCCGAAATAAACGTTAAACTTGATTTACCAGGCACGAGGAGTGTTTAAGAAAAAACAAAAAGTATATTATAGAAAAAAAAATACTATCATAAAAATATACTTCCCGAAAGAAAATTCTTAACACGCACAGCAGTTACTCCCTTTATCGTAACGCCTGAGTGATAAGAGGCAACCCCGAAGTTTTACCTCGAAGCCAGAAATATCGAATACCAAAGGTTTTCTAAGCCCCACCCTAGCGGCGAGATTACGAAGCTCCCTGGGTTAAATACAACAGGTCTCGCCGGGTGGAAAAGTAGCGTTCAGTTAGGGTAGGTTAACTCAGCTTCCGTAACGTATTCCTAAGCTAAGATAGGTTTAATTCATTTCTTACTTCTCAACCGGAAACACAGGAAGTCACAAAGAGTCTCATGAGCTTAGTGAATTCAATATATATATATATATATATATATATATATATATATACACAGCGGTAAGTATTACGAAGAACAGTGCTGCCATCTGCGCTTCTATCCACGGCGACAGTTACACCAGTTTGAAATGTCAGTTCCGAGGTAACCAAAGTAATACCTCTTCTACCGCCCGACGGTTCCGGGCGCGTCTCGAAGTGGATTTGTTCGTCGGGAAAAATAAACGGCGGGAAGTTTTGAAACGACGTAGGTGAAAAAAAGAAAGAAAGAAAAATATTTAAAAATCCTTCAGCATTCAGCCACGTAAAGTAACCAACCGTGACACCGCTTCCATCGGCGTAATATCTGTGTCATGTTTGTTCGAGTCTTTAGAAACGAAGCGTTACGTTATCGTCGCGACAGCCGACAGCTTGGCTGCGTTTTAATGTCGTCGAGAGTGGAAGCTAACGATTCGTGCAAAGGAATTGCCACGAGATTAGCTTCGCTGACGATTACGGAAGAGACTAGGAAACCCGTAGGATCCGCAATGCAAATTTTCCGGTCGCTTTAAAATCAAGAAGACGTTGGAGGAAGGAGAGAAAAGGAAAAACAAAAAAAAAAGGGGAGAAGGGGGACGAAAAAATTCAACACTTCTCGGGAACGTTCCCACAGAGTGCATACAACTGGCGCGTGAGGTACTAGTGGGATTGGCTTAGGAATTTTCAAGTCCTCCGTTGCTCGGCTGACACTGACAAATGGCTGAGAAATTCGGATTGATTAATGCCCGAATGACAAGCGCCTTCCTCCCGGTAACAAGAGCAGTCGTTAGTACGCCTCGGAGTGGCGTATAAAATTTTTTCGCTCGACTGTACGCGAGATTTCCCTTAATCGCGAATTAACGCGTATACCATTAAAAATCATTTCAAGCCAGTCGTTTCAACGAGGCGACTCGCTTGCCAATACTCCTGGCTCGAAGTGAACTTACGCACGCTTCTTGCTATAGTAATTGACGCTGCTAATTGACGAAAATTAATTAACGCCGCGTGACATACTTTTAGTTAAAAATATATATATATATACATGTATAATAAAAATTCAAAATCCGTCAATACCTATGTACCTCGGCAGCCACGTGTATAAATATACACCGATCCTTATATACCTATTTCAATCGAACGCGCGATTTAAATCAGCGCGAAGGACTGGCAGTAATTCGGTACCGAAAGTCGACCTAACAGAAATAAAAAAAAAATAAAATTTCGACTCCCCGTCTACGATCCGGTTGGCATTGATTGTCTCAGTCGTAAGTATATAAATTTAACGTACGGACTTGCGAATTTTTCCCGAAGATGATTTTAACTCAACGGTCAAGGACGACCCGGAAGCCAAGTCCTAGTGAAAGGATCACCGAATACCAAATATAAATCAATGATGAGTGACGAAGAAGTGACGACGAAAAAAAAAAAAAAAAAAATTCGAATCCAGAAGCAGCGATAAAAATAAAAGCAAAGGCGTGTACTCACGGGTCATTGGTCTTGGGTAAGAGTGTACCGAGTTCCTTGATCCTGTCGTTGATGTTGAACCGTCTTCGTCGCTCGACTGAAAGTACGAAATAACAATGATCAATCATCAGCGAAATAAATAATGTAAACGCTTAATTAGGATCTTAGACACGGTTACCTAAGTCACCCCATTGCAATCGATAATCTCTCGGCGACGTCGAGATAAGAGGTTTATTTTTATCGAGCGATTAAATTCAACGACCGAGTGGCAAAGATTCGTTTCCATTGACCAAGAACACGACGACCATACGCATATTATGATAATCGATTAACGAAAAAAAAAAAAAAATGCATTCTACAAAATCCCTAATATTCTTTTTAAATAAGAAAAAAAGGAGCCACGATCTCTTTTTTTTTTTCCTATCATAATTCCTCGAACTCCGAAGATTCGATCGATAATTAACGTGCCTCTGACTGTCCGAGTGTCCGTAGTCCGAGTAAGTTCGATGCGGGTTAAGAAACGAGACGGGTAATTCATTCTTCAGGTATAATTGACAACCGGCACAGGGACGTCAGCCATTATCCAGACGCGGATACTTATCGTTATAACGTGCAATCTGCGTCGTTATGCATTTTATGTACGAGACGTTGTTGAATGAGGTAATACTGTACAGTGGACATTGTTATTATTATCGGACTCCTTATATACACGTAAACCATACATGCATGACCTCCTTTATCAATGAAGATAATGAATTCTCCAATATCACATACACAGGACAGTCGCGTTACGACATAGGTAGAGCCATGGCTACGTGTACAGTTAATTGAATGATTGAATAAAAAATATTAAAAATACAAAAATAAGTAATTAAAGTAGCACCGTTAACGATACAGAATTATTAATTATTATTGTAAGACCTAAAGGTGTGGTTCCGCAACAGGAATATTAAATGGGAGCCAAAGTCGTTTGGCAGCCGCACAGAGTTCACGTAGGTCTGACGGAATTGTTCGAGTCAAACGCATCACCCTGAAGTTAGTCCCTGCTCGTTTCATTTCCATTGTAGGACCAACTTCAGCCGCCAGTGAGATACGTCCGACTGATAGCTGTTACTTTGTATCGGTAAGTATGGATATACGTGATTGACCAGCACGACTTTCACGGTCAAGCATACTGATAAATGATATAACGATAATTGACTGAATAAATACATGTCGCTACTGCCGGTACTCTCATGGTACTAATATTGTTAGATAAAAAAAAAAAAAAAAGAAGTTGACATGTACGATTGATACAATCATCTAAAAATATTGTTACGTCAATTTCACGTCATAAATATTCTTATCGAAAATTATTCTTCCACACGCAAGAGGACAAATTTGGCAAAATTTTTTTATCCATCGATTTTCGTCACCTGGTCGCTAATGACTTTTTCGAACGCAGTCCTTGACGATTCATCAGGTCGATCTGCGCTCGTGCAATGGCCCAATGATAACGATGATAAACGTTACGCATGTTCCGATGGGATCAATGAACATAGCAATAGGTGATTGCTACTACATTAAAAAAAGAAAAAGAAAAAAGATCGCTGATTATCTAACGATAAATTCATCGACGAAAGTTAATGGATCACGACGTAAAGATCGGTGGCATCTAAACTACGGAGATTAGATAAGCGGCGGCAAAATGACTTAGAATTGATCGAAAGCATACATATCGATATTTACCCGTGATCCGAGTAGCCTGTTTAATTAAGATCTAGACCAGAGTCGTGCTTTCTGATTTACAAAGCTCTCTTGCGATCTTTGATCCTCGGGCGGCTGCTGGGGATTTAGATGGGGATCAACGTGTAGGATTTCGAATCTCCATCGCAAGTAATTAGTTACGTTAGATGAACCCGATAAGATGACCCATTAGAAGCGACAGTTATACCAACGGAGGACCGATAAGGTGTCGCGTTAAAAAGTGACGAGTGTCGATGGTTAGTTGAAAGAAGAAGAAGAAAAAAGAAAAGCAAGAGAGTAACGATAAAACTGAATCTTGTGAAATCATAAATGATGCGTATGGGGATACAATAACAATAACGATGATAATAATAATAATAATACCGACTATCGGGATATCATAGAGAAATATATATATATATATACCCTGTCGATTTGTCCGATTAGATAGTGCCAGTTTAATTGGCAGCTGCCAATATAGACGTCGAATCGAAGACGCGTAATTGACAGTGTATCGTATATCTCTTAATCCTTATCAGAAGCATTAATAATTCTCATAGCGTTGTTCGTGTAGGTCACGTGTGAGAGACGTGATACGAATCAGATATTTTCTTTTCTGACTGTCTATCTGTATTCGCATATATACATTTCGTGTGGGTACATATATATATATAGAGAGAGAGTAGTTTCCCTACAGCGTTAGCATACGTGCCTCTACGTGTATATATGTATATATATATATGTTATCAGGAAAATCGGAATTTTCTCACTGCCATCGTGTCAACTCCCACAGCGAGTATTGACGTTTTGCCAGAGATTGGCCAGGTTCCCGTTAACGGGGACCGCTTCCGGCGTACCTACGGTATCAAGGAAAATTGCACTGTCTACGCCATATATATATATATATATATATATATATATATACGTATGTATATACCGCATTGATTCTCAATATCAGAAATTCCATTTCAATTTCATTTCCCTGGTTTACCTGTCGTAAATTTATTCTTATAATTCACATCACGGGGGATTATCCTCTCGCAGTGATACCAACCATAAAGAGAGAGTTACCTAGAGGAAATATAATTTGTAGTGCAACGAGAACATTAAGATTTACAAAGCTATACCTACTCATATTGTGATTGTCTTTTTTCTGCCGATCTTTCGCCAGAGCGTGTATTTCCGCATCCGTCAGTAACAAAGGTTCCGGTTTGACCTGCAGTTCCGGTAGATTCGGTAGACTTCCGCTCTGTCCGTCCTTAAGCCCGTCGCCCAAAGAGCCAGCTTCGAAGGACAGTATGTCGTCCAGGAGATCCTCCGCCTGAAAGTATTTACAATAAAGTCCGTTTGCATCGACGAACGACAAATCAGGTGGGTACGTGAAGCACATACGCGAAGACGATACACAATATTGCCGGTTTATTATTTATTTCCGCAAGACGCCGTCGACTGGACGTAAACTCGATAAGTATCGACTTATCGAATATCGTTTCGAGTTCGCGTATCTCGAACGTAAAGATCGATACCATCGAAAGCGTGTAGTCGATGCCGAGTACGGTTTATGACGATACTTTGCAATGACAGTTAAAGGGTTTATCGCGACGAAAACGCCACGGTCGACCGATCGTAAAGCCAAGAGTTTCTTGGTACGAGGAAACCTTGATAATCCAATCGGCCATACTGGCGCGACGAACGATTCTTAAACGCTGTCAAAATCGAGTGACGCTTACTTCTAAGTGAAAGGTATAGAAACACCGAGAACAGTTACTACAGTGACGAGCGTCATTAAGACTGTGAGTAAAGAAGAGAAGAATGGAGGCCAAATATTAAATGGAGGGGCTTAGAAGTGACAAGGATGAGATACAAGGGCGCCACTCCTCGGTGGAAATTAGAAACATTCCATTGTACGACAGTCGAGTTTTAATGGCTGGTACATTATTTGTTTCTTTTTTCTCAAAAAAAAAAAAAACAAAATATTCAAATTTCCCCTGCCTAACCTTACTTTTAATTCTACTACCACTGCTGCTACTACTATTCGTATTATTATCTCTAAATCGTCCTCGACGACAGCTGTTACGGTACGTGTTACGTATTTACGTAGTTTGGTCTTGGATGCGAGTACGTACGCGCATGCGCAAACGTTACGTGAACGTTATTACGTAAACAATAATAAGCGACGAATGCCGTGTCATGGCACGCTCGGTGCTTCAGGCCGAAAAAGAAACTATCGAAACGTAACCTGCGAGATGAATCTTTTTATCAATTAATCCGACGATCTGGTACCAGCGCGAGCAGGAGAAAAAGAAAAATTATAAATTACGCAAGAATTACTCACTCTGTATAGGCGTGTATATGGGTATTACTGTTTTCCTTGTAGCGAGTGTCGCTTCTAAGAATCTCGTTCAGGGTCGGTGGCAACGTAGCCGGGAAAGAAGAGCAGACGAGAAAGATTGGCAGCACTGGACAATTTGAACTTGATACCTCGCGCGGGAATTTCGAAATGGTTATCGATGCTGCATTTACGTTAGAAAGTGCGATTTTCGTTGTCTTGTCTCGGAGATTTTACGACCCGTCGATACATTTACGGTGGAATAAAAGTGTTGCAAAGAAAAAAATAAAGACAAAAAGACGGTTCGTGAAATTTGTCTATTTGCCGTAGTTTTCTGCTGTTTTTTTACTGCAATGGCGTCGGTTTGCCCGTGTTCATTTATATGGCGCATTTATTTGTAGCGTTTTAACGATAAAATCCTTCTTTTTCTTTCATTTCTTTTTTCTATTATGAATATCCCCGAGCAAACGTCATAAGCGTTATGCGTGGAATATCGAATGATGTATCGCTCCGGTGAGCACACGTGGACGGGAAATAATGTCGTATTGTAATTTTGCGAATTACTGTACATGGCAACCACATCGTAAACATATTTATTGCAACCGCAGGAATGATGATGCTATGCCAATTCTGTTCATCGCACGAAATCATTTGACGGGCGAAGATCACAGTGGATCGATAGATCGTTTGTGTGACGGACGAGACGATTTGTACGAGTTGTATTCAAAAAAATTAAAAAAAAATAAAAATTTACTGCGACACATTGTTGACAAAATCGGGTGTAATTATGACGAAAAAAAATGTATACCCAAGCATACTACCGGCACATAAAACTGTCTCGTCTCCATCTCCGCTAGGTGTCGCATAGATGCACGTGCGGCAAGCAACTGCACTTTCAATTACGTAAATGAACGAAGATCGTAATTGCATACACAATTAAGTACTGTAAGCGTAGAAATTTATTGTAGTAGCATACAGGGAACGCATATTGATTCCACCTATGGCTGCAGTACCGTATATTACTTCTCCATAGGAAATTCGCTCGTAGCGCGTGAAATATTTGGATGGTCAAATTGAGCGCGGGAATTTTTGAATGCACTTTGTAACCTTGTAACAGGAGTCGTAATTAACAACGATGCTGCCTGCGCCAAGGAAGAAAGAGCATATTTAAGCAGTAACTGACACCGATTCCCGTCAGATACGGTGAACAGCACTTTGCGTAACTCAATATAACGATACAAGGCACGTGGAAGATAGGCGCATGCGCGCTGCAAGATCTAGCGTTTCAAATGCTTCTGGAGAATCGTTAACAAAATGAAAACTGGATAGCGAGTAAGTTACGACGTAAAATAAAACTAATATATATATATATATATCTTTCTTGTACAGTCTGCGCAAAAAGTATTAATCGGCACTCGCTGATCTTTTAATTAACAATGATATTACAGATACGCGTGTATGTTAGTATGTAAATAGGAAATTTAATCGTTTTATCTTAACGCATTTAATTCGTGTTAACCAACTAAACTAATTAAGCGCGACAGAGTTTATACGGTGTAAAATGATATCAGCGAGATTACGACTCGAATTTGATAATCGCCGGCACTTAATCGTATAGTTCTTGAATTTATCGTGTACGATCTTTATGCAAGCCTTTTACACGAGTACATGATATGCCTTGTAATCCGTACGGCGTTGTATGTACAAACAACTGTAGAGCGTGGAACAATCGTTTCCTTGAAGATGGATTATATTTTCCTGATAAAGCACAGAAGATCTCAATTGACGCTCACCCTGAACTTTTGAGTGGGTTATTACGCGATTATCATGATAACCACGTGTAACGTGTATACTAATATTTATTAATGTCTGAGTATTTAGATGTTGGAAAGAATTAACTTTTTTTTTAAATAATAAAATTACGTAATTGATAATTAATATACCAGATTGTTATCAATGAATGCGGCGATAACTTACTGTTGCGGATGCACTTTTCTCTACGGTCGGGTGGTATGACTGGTAGGATCGTGGATGCACGTGGGGTAAACGTGTGCCCTGCGCATGCGCGTGGAATAGTTTTTAGCAGACGATGCAATTTTCGTTGCAAGGGACGAAGATAAGGGTGAAAAATAATATATTGAAGCAAGACTAACAACGAACGACGTACTTATTTCCAAAATCGGAATAATATCTTGTCCGTAGATACGACTCATGTTGTAAGTCGTTATCTTATCGCTGAAGAAGACAAGACCGAAAACTTAGCCTAAGGAAACACTTTTCGTGGTTTCCGAACGAGGAGATATATCGTTAATATATTTGTTAATGTTATGGAAATGGCGCGCCGAATTTCAAGAATCTTACCGAGTACGGCAATAGGCGTTATATAAAAAGGAGACTTTAATTTGTTTAGCCTTGCGACTCACCTTACATCTCCTAGCGATTATGTTGAAAACCGGCATCGTGGTAACACGGCTTGAGCACTTGGCCTGTCTGTACTGGCGCACGAAAGTTTTCAAAGATCAACTGTATTGCACCCGTGGACGTTCAGTATTCGTTCGAAATCATAATGGCAAAAGAAAAACTTAAGTGTGTCCCCTCTTGTACGAATTTTATTTTCACTGTTACGGAATATATCGAAATTCGAAAAATCCTTGTCAGCGTAGCCACCGGGCAAGCAAGGTTTCCTTCGCGAGTATCCCAGAGGGCGCCCCCCCAAATTAGTTCTGTCCAGACAGTTCGCCTTTTTTTAAATTTTTTTAAACCTTTGTCACCTCGTACCAATTTTTCCAGCGTCACAACAGTATAGCACTCAAGGACGTGATTTTCCCCTAGCCCGAATTCACGTTACCGCAGTGCTCTAAGGCGAGAAGAATTGGGCAACTAAATGAATCGACGACGCCACTGGTTCGGGTCGGCGACACAGTCAGGATCGGACGCTTTCTTACGAATCGTTGTAAGAAACGTGCGTTGCTCAAACGAACCTTTGTAATTTTTCACTTTCTTCCAACCGAACTACCACACAACTCCCTCAGCTTCCCTCGCACGCAAGTCAAACAGTGGGCCAAGACTTTTTTTTTCTCTTTCAACAGCCACAAAATCCCTGGGAATGTGATTGATGTTCCTATACGGTAGACACTCCAGGTGCAAGCTGATCCAGAGGACGTTGCCACATAAATCACTCTTGATGTATATCGTACGTAGTGAGTTCGTTTTATCGGTCCTATTGTTTGCGCGACAATATCTCACGCGGTCATCTCAATCAACGAGCATCAAGAAGTCACACAGACGCGGACTGCAGCAGAACGCGTCACTGACTAATCGATCTCGTCTTCGATCAGTCCCTTCCACAAGAGAGAATATATATATATATATATATATATATAACGGCTCCTAATGACAGACCCGCACGTCGAATAATAAAGCGTACACTCGCGCACTGATTTCCCGCAATAAAAATGGTAACGAATAGTCGAGACACTAGAGACACGTAGGACAGAACTTTCGTTTCCACTCGAGCGACGACGTGATCCCTAAGAATTTCGGGCGTTCCGCTACCGTCCACCAGACCACATTATCGCACTGTACCGATCTTTGGTTAACACTGGTATGAGTCACGAATTTGCTCGATAAGAGCAAGAAAATCAAAGACACACCACTGAGCAAACAAAAAAGTTTTGGGTCACCAGAGAAGAAACAAGGAGGGAACCGTGGGACCGTTCGGTAAGGTAGAACACTCGCGAAATGCATCAAGGGTAAAAAAATCCAGTCAAAACAAAGACCGTCTCTCCGCCTAGTATTATCATCAGGGCTCGCACGTAATGCGCGATAATTTTCAAAGCTATATTGATACCAAGTCCAAGGACAGTGGGATTTTTATTTATTACGCGCCGTTCACCGAGCAGCGTGTACGTAAATTACCAGTCTCTATATCGATACACCGAGACCGTATCGAAACCACTGAAACGACCAAATGTCCCTCTCGACTGCTTCGCGTAGAAGGCCCAATAGTAGATTGGGCCCACTGTAGCTTCTATTAAAACGCACGCGGCGACCAAGCGACGGCAGACAACAGTCCCTGCATCCGTACTTAGTCCGAGCACCAGTCGTTGACTATCTAGTGTTGCCAAAGTGTGCCTCGAGCAACGCACGCGGCCGAGCCGCGTTAGGGGCGCCTCGCTTCGACTAGCGGAGTAGGGTACGAGGAGGGAGCGCGGGGTAGTACGGAGGGGTACGCGATGATCGAAGTGGGGATGGACGAGGAGCGGCGGTGGGGCAACGAGGGAGGAAAAGAACCCCGCTTACGTAACACGACTGCAGAGCCAGCCAAACGCTTCTACGTTACTGGCTCGTAGCTCATTCCGCGTCCGACCGTCGGCGCGGACGGTTTGACTTTTTCCTCTTTTTTCTTTGCCCCTCTTTATTATGGTTCTTCGGAAGTTAATCGTTCGTTACTCGATGGTGTCTGGCACGAAGCTTTATTACAATTGTAGGCAAACACACGTTACCGTACAATGACGCATGCGCCTGACGTGATTGAGGTCTCCTCTCTCTCTCTCTCTCTCTCTTTCTCTCTCTCTCTCTCTGGGAATTTCCTATGGAATGGGCCAGAATCCTTTCGCTCTCGGTGTCGACGAGGATCAGATAGAAATTTCATCGATCATGTATCTGGGCCACGTATCGCGCCGTATATATACGGGAGCAAACAGTCGCAGAATTAATAGAAAATACATACACTGTCGTACAGTCGCGATCAAGAATTTCGACCAGCGCGAAAAGACGTCGCGCGCGCGTGTGTGACGAAAGAAAAGAAAGCGTTGCGTGACGGCTGTTACGGCTCTGTACATGTGTAACGCGGAATTTGTGGAAGGGGGTGGGGGGGGGATAGAGGGCACTCCTTTCAATCGCGAAGCCCTAAACAGAAGTCATGGTCGTGTCCTCGATATTGCGTGAGAACCATCTGGATTCGTCATTAAAACGAGCATGCTGTTGTATCAAGTATATTAATTTTTTTTGCTAAAATTTTGGTTGTCTAATTTTTCCACACTTTTCGAATGTAAACTTTTTTTTTCGGTCGCCGACAATTACATTATTTTTTTTTGTCCGGTTCACCAGTCGTTCTTGTGCCGAAGGAATGCTGCTCGGCATTGTTACCTGTGGTCTAATCTTTCGGTGCGAAGAGATAAGAGCCTCCTTGCATCCGTACTGGATGAAAGTATTATTGTGTGTTCGTAAAACTCGAGAGTTTTCGAAGAGAATTTTTTTTTTTTTAATAGTAATTGTACTACAAGAATCACTGCAACGAGTTGTGCACGTGTTTCGCGATAAGCGCGAGGGCTATCAATGAGCGGGATAAGTCTAGAGCAGTTTTCTGGCGTTAATTAGAAATAATTTTTCGGAAGGTAAACAGGCAAAAAAATTGTTACAAAAAAAAAAAGAAAAAAGAATTTACTCAAGCTACTGGCTGACTTACGTACGTGTGTCGAGTGCCTTGGCCAAAATGCAAACTGCAACGGACTGCGGCTTTCCCTGATTGGACGTAGGCTACGTTAAGGTATGCAAGGGACGATATTTACGTAGTTCGTGAAGTTATAAAAAAAAAAAAAAACCAAACCTCAGGGATGTCGCGGTCTCTGGTGGTGATCGACGCAACTAAATAGAAGTATTAAAGCTCGTCGACTGAACGAAAATAATTGAAGCAAGATTCTAGAAACGCGAGCCAAAATTCGGACGGCAAATGGACTAGAAATCGGGAATCTGTGGCTGTCGCAAGAAAAGGCAAAGAGGCGTCCTTGAATCAAAAAGCCGTCGACCGGTAGTCTTGAGTCCTTGCCAATTTCGACACAATAGAAATTTCTCTTATTAGCATTGCCACCGCGAGAGAAATTTCGTTCCACTTGTTTGTTCTTCGTACGCTTCTACGATACAGCAGGTGCGACTAGTTCCTCGTTGTACGAGCGACCGAAGTCAATTCGATGACCCGGTATGCATCGGGCGACGATAGGACGGCTGACTCCCTCCGCGCTGTCCGCGTCCTTTATCGAGGAAATTGAAATAAGAAAAAAAATTCCAAAGCATCACCCGTCGTCTTTCAGCCCTTCCCACAATTTTCCCACGACAACAAGTCGCGCGAACGTCATGACGAATCAGCGGACCAATATAAATGCGGTCACGCTCGCCCGTGCCGAAAGCGATGAAAAGCCGCGTTTACAAAGAGCCCCCGCGACAGACTCCACACACGTACGGCACTATTGACGGTGTTACGCACGATACAAAAATATATATACGTAAACGTTCATTTTCATCAACGTACAGTCTTACAGGCGCCAGCGACAGCGATCACAATTGACGCGTTCGAAAGTGAACACCCGTTAGGTATAACAGCGCGCTGAAGAAAAATGATGACAATTCATAGTGTCATTCATGATACTTCTGTATCGCACTGTACAATCGAACGGGGAACGGATCAAATGATTTAGCTTTATCTAATGGAGGCGTCAAGTGGTGGTACTGGTCATTATCTAGCTTCAGGCATTTTCATGTATCTGAATCGCGTGTCGCTGTATATAAATTTCTATATATACTTGCAAGCATCCCGCTTGTTTCGATCGCAAAGAATTTTCATCCAACTTTCGATGAATCGGCAAAAAAGATGTCCAATTAATTTTGAAAAAAATCTTACATCCCGTGTCTAAATAATGATAATTATCGTCGCGCCCCCCCCCCACCCTCACCCCTTCGTCGCGCTAATTAATTAAATATCACCCGGCTAATCACTCGTCTGTACTCCCGACTAAGCGAATATCGTAATTACGTAGGTATCGGCGTAAGGCGACGCTCGGCGTACAGCGTAAGGCGCCTAGAGGGCAAGGAGAGAGCATTTTCCCCGAAGGGAGATCGAGAGATTAATTTAAAGGCGGCCTAGCGCGACGGTCGTGGCAGCGACGAAAAACAATTTCGTTCCATTAGGAAGATATACCGAAACGCCGGGACGTAGAGCGACCCGACTAAATACCGGGTGTCGCTACGAAGATTCGTGAGACGCGCAAGAATCAAAGCCGTGCTTACGCCAGGACAATTCGCTCTTGAGGCGCGAGACCTTCGAACCTGAACAAGTAACGACGACTGCAGCTTGCGGGGTCTGAAGCTGCGTTCGCATCGCGTCGGCAGGACGCGACAAGGCCGATCACGGCAGTATTGCAAATCGATATCTCATTGCCGCTTACTGCCGACGCCACTGCTATTCGCTCCTGGAAAATAAGTAGCCAGTGGTTAGAGTCTGTTTAGATTCGGAGTCACTCTGGCGTAACAGAGCGCAGCCGTAACCCAATAACAGCGATGGCGTCGTAGCAGTCAGGACCGTAGATACTGGCGAAGGAAATAAATAACATTAAAAGTATACGGGAATGAGTAACCGTGCTCTAGATGCAAGTCAGGCACGAGCAAGGACAGACAATGGCAGTAGTAACTGGATGTACTGGACGGGCGTGTAGAAGCGCGATTCGACCAAAAAATAAATTCACAGTAGTAGCGGCCAGTGCCGAATCAGACTGAATAACGGTAAGCAAAAGTATACGGATACAGGTTCGTCCGGCGTAAACGTAAAAGATTTTACAGACGCGAAGTCATCGTTCACGCTGGCCCGTGTCGCTTTACGATATTATTCCTACGTTTCCAATGAACAGTAACCGCCTGCAGGTACCCTGGTACCGTGCCACTGTACGATGCCGTATGCGATGCTAACAAATGGGAGACGAGCGAAAGTCGTGCCATTAACGTAATGCCATTCTGAATGCAAGTCAGGATTTGACAAGGACAACGAACGGTGTATTGGCTGTGTTCGGACAATATGAAATAAGTGCTAAGAACAATGCTTGCGAATTATCGGGACCGCGAAGTTGCAGTCGATGCTGCTCGACAATTGAAGAAGGACCATTGACTGTGTTCACGCTGTACAAGTAAATTGGTATACCCCTGACACGAACAATGGATACGTTGGCCTGTAGGTGAAACGCAATATCAATAGAGTTGGACGTTGGTAGTACCCGACATCAGTGGCTGAAATCACCGGAAGTCATGAATGACGTGATCGATTGATCGGAACTATGTGAACGGTATGAGTATGTATAAGATATATTATTAAATTCAGTGTCCATTGGACGGCAGCCCAGGACGGAACTTAATCAGGAGCTGTCTTGGTCGTCGAGTGCGGAGCCGTGAACGATGGTCGTCGGCTCGAGCGTGCTAACCAGCCTTGGACAAATAAAGAATAGGAAGCCGGTAAAGACTGAGAAAAAGTCAATAGAAGATACTGCGTTAAGATAATAGTTTAACATTGTATCTGCTCGGCGCAAACCTCCATTAACCTTACGCCAATTGGACATAAACTTGACAACTGTACGATCTCGTACAGGGGCGTGGTTCGAATGTGGCTATGGAACTTGAAGCGAGTCGACTTTTTTGAAAATAAATTTCTCGATTTGACCGATCCTGACTTGTCTTTGCTGTTAACGCGAACAGGGTATATATATTCCTATGGTGAAATTGATCGTACGTAATACGCGGGTATAGGGTTACGGGTACTCGAAAAACTTTTTCAATCCGATTGTACACAGATCCGACGCCGAGTGTTTACACTCGGTTTAGTGCGACGGTACTCGCAAGCGATTAGCACTGCGCCCGTAGGTTAGCGCGAACGGACGTAACGCGCGAGCCCGCAAACCGTTTCGCCCTTCTCGTTGTTTCCGAACCGTTTGACACCTTCGAGAAAAAGGACAGCTACTCCGGTTTTCGAGCGCGGATTTATTACGATTCATATACGAACGATAAACGCGCGTGAGGAAGAGAGAGAGAGAGAGAGAGAGAGAGAGAGAGAGAGAGACGCACGTGCACGACATCGAACGAAAATTCAGGCAGGACGATCGCGCGTTTTATTATTCCTATTCGCAAACGGGAATGCCGAATGTAAGCGAGCATTTTATGCGTTAGCACGAACCCGAAAATTGATACGACGATTTCAGAAGCAATTGTCAGAGCGCAGCTACGCATACGGGTTTTGTACGCGGCTCCGAAATCCCTATGCCGTACAATCACTCGAAATTGGATAATGCACGTGCGGCAGGGGGCGTGATGGGTAATCGTGAAATTGGACGTGTCCATAGTGAAAACGCTAATTTCGAGGTTAACCCGCAGTACCACAATGCATTGCGAGAGCCGCGCCTCGATCTATGGGCTAAGCCATAGTCAAAAATAGAGTTCACGAGAAAATATTAAACGTCCAAATATAGATGTCGCGTATGCGTGATAATGATGGCCGATAACGAGATTCGAATACGCAAGCTTACGTGATGGGAGAGTTGAGAGAAAAAAAAAATTCACGTCTTCTCTCCCGCGCAACATCCCGGTCGAGAGTAATTGGTTAGTCGATTGGCTTTATCGTTCGATCGATCGGATTTAATATCGATCCTTTAATATCCTGGGATGCGTTTACTATAGTTGACAATTTCAAGCCTTTCTCGACAGATGTCGCGGCATTGGATGTCCGGCTTGTTATTGAATTCGATATGTGTATATATATACATATATATATACAGCCCGTGCCAACCGATTAAACGGCGATTGGACTCACCTCGGAGTTGCTCGTCGCCACGCTGGATAATCCAGGTGATATGGCACCGGTAGCAGGATCTGGACTTGGCGCCATCGGATGACCACGATTGTGGGGCAGGAGCACGGGCGCGTGTGGGTACGACGCAAGATGAGGATGCTGAGGTGTCGGTGGATGAACGGCCGGTCCAGGTGGCGCACTTTGAACTCCCATAGGCGGCATATGCGGGGGGCCGGTATCGGACGGCGTGCAACCACCTTCGATGACGGGACCGATGACGCCTTCGCTACCTCCGCCGCTGCTGATGATACCGGTCGTTGCGTCATCGATTCCACCGGCTCGAAACGACTCGTGCAAATACTGTCGCACTTGATTCTTCTGCTTCTGCACTACGTGGTAGCGCGTTGGATTCTCGAGGAGGGTGCGAACCTTGAAAAAAAGAAAAGAAAATAGTATCAGCACGTTGGTATGCAAAATTATCGAACGTTCAATTAATTATGCCAATTAAGTGAGACCGCGTTGGTGGTTTGTGTTATACTAATATTATTGGCTCTTAACGATTACGTTATTACTTTTTATCGGCTGGCAATGATAATACCAATATCTGCTCTTGCCCCCGTGCACTAACTATGAATCATACTTAATTCATTCGTCGATTCTATGAAAATTATTTTAATGAATACATTCGCTGGAATTATCTCGATTTATGGTACGCAGGTGTATTTTTGTTATACGATCGCGCTAGAAATGCTGATCGTAATACCGATCATCCCTGTATACTGTGACAGCTGTTGTCAGTCATCCATGACCTGAGATAGTATCTGCCGAGGAATCCGCGAAACTTAAGTATACCAGGGGTGAAGAGATAAATAATACGACGTGGAATGTCAATGAGAATCAAAATGGAAATACATAGAAGAAATTGTCATACGTTTCAGGTTATGGTCACTCGCAGATACGAAGAGGATAGTCCAGGAGAACTTACGGAGAATTGGATATACGCGTTGCTCGTAAAGAAAGAACTTTTTACGAGCAACCTCCATAAAAGGACCTTCTCTAAGTTTAATGGAATATCTAGGCTAAAGGCATATCGCGAGATATATATATATATATACATACATTGCAATTAATTAAATAACAAGGGAAAGACAGCGCGGGAATTTTAAATACTCGGGTAATGTGTGATATGACGCGCGAAACGAGTGGAGAATATAAAAAAAAAGTGATCACTAAAATGCGTAAACTATCTGTAGTTATCTTACAATGGCACAAGGTAATAATCGTATAGAATTGTATAGTGAAAGTGACGGTGACTGTACCTACTTGTTACAGGTATATAAATTCGAAGAATCCAGAATAAACTAATTTACCCGTTATCGATCGAAAGCGTCTCGTATTCGATGAAATATCGATTATCAGATCTGCTCGAGCGAATAGAAATAAACTTCGACGATGACTCCGCAGCTCCGTGCGTAGCTCGCAGATAGATTTGTCACGATTGTTTATCGAAGTAAAAATGGCGAGACTCGCCGTGACGATTGTACGAAAGATATATACTTGCGTGTCAAATTCTACGTGCACAGAGCGTATAATCGGGAGTTATCGATACGTCGCGTTTGTATAAAAAGAAAATATATTTACCGCTGCGAAATAGCTGCCGTAATGAAAACACTTCGCGTCTCGCGTTGACGGACTTATTTTCAATTCAAAGCAAATCTAATTATTTCGTACGATCGATGACGTTTAGAATTCGATCTAACCTTAAATCCAATGATATACACCAAGCTGCAAATATAGAGCGAGAGTATATTAATACCAAATCGAAAAAACAGGAGAAAAATCCTGTAAGACAGTACAAGTATAGTATGAATCATTCGTTGTAACGCTTGAAGCGACGGCTATGACGGTTCGGGTATTTCCGTGACACTTCGGGCCCAACGGCAAATTCCATAAGACAAAAGTGTCCGTACGTCTGGGACACTGTAGGCAGCTCCGTCGGTAAAATCGCATTCTGCTTTCTCGGTACGACTATTAACACAAAGTTCGCCGACGGATGGACGCTAACGCCAAGGCTTTACGAGAGTAGCGTTCAGTTTGTAGTAGCGCTACGTCGAAACTCTCTGAATCCTACAGACGCACGTGCTTAACTCGTGTGACTCTCTGTGGCTGTATTCAATTTTTCCTACTGATGTTTTTCATGGTTAACACCTGCCCGATGACGAGGATCGGGCTGTCGCTTTTCGACATCGTCAACGCTCGACGTAGACTCTGCCACCAGACGGCAAGTCGTGAACAAACATTACGATCTGAATGTTGCACAAGAGTTCGTGGAAGAATCATCCAGAATCATTATTTCCACAGTAAGTGAATTTACGAGTTATTTTCTTTTCTTTATTAATTTTCTTGGATACGAGTGACTAATCGTTCTCGGTTATGTGCGTATATATATATATATATATATATACACACACATTATATCTGCCAATAAAAATAATCGATATCTCAAAATCGCCTTTATCGATGACCATCGACTATCGAATTTGGATGCTCGACGGATATCAAAGAGTGACAAATAAAATGTATGAAACGTGACGCATTGCGATTGATGCACGATTAAAGTGCAGCATCCTGAATCCGGTATTATTGCCGGCCGATATTCAACGAATGAGATTAAAAAGGCTACCGCGTCCTTGTAGCACAGCGTTCATTTTTTTTTTCTTTGTCGGAGACAATTTTTTTCAGTTTTTTTTTTCACAATCATCGACACGCGACCGAATACATTCATGCTCCAGTTTCATTCAATTGTCCAGGTGAATGACCTCGACTTTACAAACTATATTTGTGTTTTCAATGACGTAATGAAATCTGCCGCGTGTTCTTCGTACGTCGATACCGTACTTGCTTGGCTGTGTGTACTATTATTTTTTCGCTTATCAGTCAACACAGTTTTTTGCGACTGATACGGGGTTGAACTTTGACCGTGGAAAAAAAAAATAGCAAACCTTAAAGTCATTAAAAGCTACAAACGAGTATCAAAGAAGGCACATTTAGAAGATCTTAAATATATCAAAAAGTCGACGGGAGACTAGAATTCAATTTAAAAGTAGCAAAGTCAATTTAACGTTCATGAATTCAAAATTCGAATCCGGCTATCTTGAGAATTTCCTTTTAAGTTATTAAAGGCGGAAGAGGGGAAGCGCGTGGGAGGGGAAGGGAAGTTATTTTGATCCAGATAAATTATCATGCGCCTCATACAAAATTACGAAAATCATTAAAACATTGAAGACCCAAGGTGTAATGCTTGCGTCATCTGTACGACTGATGGAATTACTGTTAGTTATGATTATTGTGATATTCGTGAATCCATCGTAGGTTTTTGAGGTTAGGGGAGCATCGCTGTATAATCTACGTGTTCGATACAGGATCGGCATGGGTCGCAGGAGTAACTAATAAACTTTTTATGTATTAATAAAACTCGCCGACGCCGATATTCGCGGCAGAGGTGTAATTCGAATGATCTTCGAAATGAAAAAGGCCATTTCATGCGGATCGGTTTCGAATCGTTTGACTTTAGTCTGGGTGACTGCTTATCTATGATTAGCATCGCAGGACTCGAGGGATGATCAGAATTTAGTAGAAAACGAAAGTAGATCCTAGGATTTAATATATCTTTTCTTTTTATCCGCCGTTTTACCTAATCGGCGTCCAACGATTTTTTTTCGTCTCGACTAAAGTCTTATGGAAGATTAAGAATTTATTGGTATTTAAATCCTTTGCTTTTTCTTTTACTTCTTTTATCCAAAGGACCTCACTGGCTCGAGTGGAAAATTCAGAAGTCCCGTCACGTGATGCGGGTCCGAAAGGTCTAAAAAAGAAGCCTTAAAAAAATGATCATTCAATTTTCAGAGCTTTTATTCGCGGTCACTTTGAAAACGTCACTCTTTCGACCGGAAAACTCCACGTGGTTCTAACTAACGAAAGTGACTGCGAATCTTTATTCGATTGGCGTCCCAAAGAAATGGTGTGTTGTTTATGCACTGTTTGTCCTAAGCGGCCGTCATCGATCGAATGGCGGTGACGTTAAGACTTGCGTGAAAAAAATATGATTGACATTAGTATGCGAGGAGGTGCGCGCTATTAATTTATCATTGCACTTGAGAGTAAATGGTGCGATGGAAGCGCCAGAAACGAAGAGGCGAAAGTGTCGAGGAAGAAGCTTTCCGACTTGTGCACCAAACGTATATGAAAGTGAAAATGTATGAGGAAAAGAAATGAAAAGCAAAAATTTTTTAACCACAAGAGACTCAGTTATGACGTAAGTTTTGCCGGTAAATCAAGCGGGAGACTACGGGCACGCTTAAATAATTTACGTTAACTGGTAGCGCTGGCTTAAGTGTCCGTCACGATTTTAAGCGACTCTACGTTACCTGGCTCGCGAATTAATGCCATTCGAAATAGCCAATATTAGATAGAATTACAATAGCCATTTCGTAAGGGAATAATAGCCACAAAGTTTACGGTCAACCACAATAAGCCCGTTAAACATTTAATAGTTCCCTAAAGGGTGATAAACCCCGAGGGCGAGTATCAGTTTATTAGATAAAAAGAAATATCGAAAAGGATTATCGTACTCGAGGAATAATTAATTTAAGCCAATTTCGGGATCTCCAATAAGAATTGTTCGTCTTACTGGTGATTTTTGTAAATTTAAATAATACGATCGTTATACTAACACAATTGAAAAATATACAGAGATAAATAATGTTTGTCCGTGGTAAATATGGGCTGCGTAATTCTTTTCTTTTTCTACATTACCTGCAGCACTTGAGGTGGTACGTCCACGCCAATGGTTGGTAATGGCGTAGGTGGTACCGGTCTTGGCGGCGCAGCGGCTGGCCTCTGTTGTTGCAAGCTTTGCCGATATTCAGTCTCTCTTCTCTCTTGCTCCTGTAGCTGTTCTCTCATAAGCTGAAGCTTGAGCTGGGTCCTGGAGGTGGGGGTAGCCGTTTTAAATGTCGGCGGACTGAAAAGTCAAATTGAAGATAAGTAAGAATAATTTAAGGAGGAAGGAGACGATTAAGAAACATTCAAGGCATTATAATCGGCACGAAATTCTGGATCGCTCAAACGTCGATTACACGTATTAGGAAAGGAATGAGTTTTCGGAAGAAGAATAAATATTGAAATCATTCGAATGATTTTTTTTTTTTCATAGAAAGCCAGAAAGCCGAAGAGTCCAGAGTGACGGAGAGGAGACTTTTCGTTTTGTGCGAACGTTAATTCCTAATGCCTATACACGATTCGTACTAATTCGTATAAAAACTGTCGCAAGAAAACTCTGATGGTTAACTATAGCGAGAACGTCGGTAAAGTAGATCTCGCAGTTTATCGGTCGATCAGTTCGCGATCATGACATGAGATAGCGCTAGCAATAACTTCATAGTTCCGCTATTAACCGTATAGAAAGAAAAAATAATTGATGGCTCTCCTTAACCTCCAGATACAACTTTGGTGAACGGTTCCTAAAATTTATTAGGGAACCGTGGTACTTTCCACCCATTCTAGATGACGTATGCATCAGCTTTCAAATAACGAGGGAAACGCGAGAGCAATTATTGTCACGAGCGACAGTCCAAATGGACAAGACGAAAGGAGGTTATGTATACAGTCTCAACATTATCATAGAATCTAAACGGGTTACTAATTCAACGAAACATGAAAATTCACCGTCTCCGACCTTATCCAATATAAAAATTATCAAAATGCTGCTATACGTCATTGAGTATTAAATCAACGTCGCCTAAGAACAATCTGGGAAGAACGCCAAGACCTATAGAAGGGCGTAAATAGAATTTCGTAATTTTTATTAGACATTATTTCCTATCAATCGCAAAGATTGCCAAAGAACATGCCAAGTCGAGAATTATTAAACTAAACAACGACTTTGTCCTGGCCCGGACTCTTGGCTGTTCCACCAGGTAATACCGTTACCATGTAAAAAAAAAAAGACCGCCATGCCGTACTTCAAAAAATGGTGAGGCGATTTCTTGAAACAAAAAACAAAGAAAAAAATATTAACGGATGCCACAACCGACACATGCAAGACTTAAGATTCTTTTTACGATGATAAAGGGACAAGCATAGCCATAATATCACGGTGGCATTTAGAGTAGCCCATGCCAGTTCGCAAAAATACATAAGCACAGAGCAGGCCTGGGAAACGGTAGAAGGTCGTGACGACCGAGACGCAGGGTCTAATTAAAGAATTCAATGCCACGGCGTTTAACCCAACGACGTCGTCGCTGCTGAAATCAACTCGATAAACTCGAACACACCGGTTATAGAAGTTTGCGCGTTACTGTCGCCATCTTTGTTTCCGTCAGCGCATTACCGTTTTAACGTATCGCTATGTACGTATTCAAACATATTACGCTCTACCGGATTGTTTCCGAACTACGCTACAGTCTCTCACGTGTATTCCTGTGTACTCTTCACTCCGGCAGTGTCTTCCTCTGCTCATACAAGGAGCACAGTAACTCTGTGAATTGGTCCGTGCACTTGCATACTATTGTACGTACGTTGCATGCATCTGCATACCCCGAAGCGTTTCTATGCATCGCCTCTATACCAAGTTCCACGTGCATAAAGTCGCTTGCGTCTCTTTGTGCGCTTCCTGTATTATCCTTATATCCACGATTCCAGAAACTCTTGGACACATCTTTGTATCGTCTCTGTGAAGCAGACAGAACTAAAGAGAAACAGAAAGAGAGCTCGTGAAGGAATCGCGGTGCCTTATACACAGTGGTACGTGAGTTAACGATTAATTCGAAAAGAGAAATATAGGTGCGCGCTAATGTATCGTGGATTGCTCTAAATGGTAAGACAAATAGAATATTTATCGCGTAAGAAGGTATCGTCGATCACGAATCTAACAAGATGGCGATCGCAAGGATAATGAAGAACATGCTTGGCTTGTCGATGCTTTATACTCGGTTGGGTAGTATCTTTGGGATTTCAGAGATGGGACGGCGGGGAGGGAATAGGGAATTTCAAAAAATAATTAAACGAGTAGTCTCTTCCCTTTCGAGGTTAACGTCAATTTAGTTCAGTCCTACGAGTAAATTGAACGTGCCGGGGCTATTTTGGCGATAGGAGGGGGCTGAAGATAGCTGGGACTAATATCTAGTCTCTCTTGGAACGTTTATAGATGTTTAGCTTTGTAGGAAGGTACCGTAATTCCGAATTTACTGCTTATATAAGGTCGGCAAGGAGGGCAGGAAAGGGCAAGGACTCGACGGGAATGGAGAAAAGGGAGGTTAGAATCGCTTACGGCAGGTTTATGCAAATTACTCGTTTGCATCCAGCGACCAAGCTAGCTGGTTGCGAGGCTGTCGGAAAGTTTAAGGTCGAATATAGAGGGAGCTCCCTCTAGCTTTTTTGGAAGCTACTTACGAATTTACGAGTAACTTTCCCGCGCGGTGGTATGTCTTACGCGAAAGGGGACGGACGAAGTAAATATCAGACTAGGAGGAAGAAAGCGAGAAAAAACTCTGACATTTTGCCACTTTACATGCTACAACCCTGCGTGAGACGGGATAGAATATTATTTTCACTCTTATTTCCTTTTCTTGGGATTTTGAGTCTCTTTATAATACTCAAGCACACTCACTCGTGTTGCGTTTGTCTCGTACAGTGTACGTTAGGTCGGATGGATGGCTTGTTATCATTGAGTGCGATAGGGAGAATCTTACAACTGGGACGTGTCTAAGGAAGGAGTGAGATATTGAATGTCTGATACTATCTTGTATTTAGATAAAAAAAAAAGTAGTATAATTATTATTTTGACATGAGATTTTCCGACCAGAGTACAATTTGAGTAAAATGCGACAAATTTAATGTCTGATTTTATTAATTGAATATTCCTTCCCCCTACCCCTAGTCCCTTGAATTAATTGTACTTATATTATCAAAGACTAATATTTTACTGACACCTGCAAATTAAATCGTGCCATTTAGTTTTCACGCGGGATTCAACGTGTTAACGTGGTCACTAGAGACACTGGTCAAAGGAGGGTTAAATTTTTATAATGGTCTTTACAAATTTATATGTATTGATTGACAGCAGTGGAGGGCAAATTGTATTACAGCACGCGTCCTCAACCTGGAGCAACATTGATACTAATTTATTTCCTAAAGAATCAAGTAATCAGCGCCAACCTCCATGGAGGTAAAGTTTCGTCGAGTTTAAAAAAAAAAGTCGGTCATTTTATACCGAATTTAATGGGCTGCAGCTCGTTCCGACGAGAGACAAAAGGCGCGGGAAAAACAGTTAAATTCAAAAGAGTCAAGCTGCAATGCGTCAGCATTTAAATATCGAGTTACGTCCACCCGCCACTCACGTGCTGTGTTTATGCCAGACGTCGCTGGGAAAAACGATGGATTACAAAAAAGTCTTGTCAAAAACAAATTTTTCTACCTTACAAAGAAATACATCGGCTCGTCCCGCCTACAGCGTCGCGATGGTAACTACGAGAAAACGTTCGCCAATGGTAAAACAGTATTATTAGGTGAAAGAACGTAAAGATGTCGAAGATCATTTTTAGAAAACGTCTAAAACCAAGAAACAACGCGAGGACGTTAATAAAATATTGAGAAAAAAAAATGCAAACCTATCAAATCCTATCTACGACTGGCTTCGAGTCATCGACAAATACGTTACTTTCGCTGAACTTTCTCTGGCCACTCTCGACGTCGTTTCCGGAATGAAAGAAAAAAGAAAAGAAAAACGTAAGGGCGGAACGTAAAAGCGACTAGGTATTTTCATGAGGTATTAATTTTGTATAAATTGGAAAAAAATAATCACCATCAAAGAATACGACGAAAAATAGTGACTGACGGTTCAACGAAGTCGGGTAAGTTTATTAGAGAGATAAATATTTCGAGTTGCGTCACGACGACAGCATATCCTTAAAAATGGCCGATGACGTCTATAAGGTAGATATCAAAAGAATTCAAGTTTTTGCAAGCTATGGCCTGAACTTACGACGGCTAATAATAACACGCGCAATAGAAGCCGCAAGCAACCAATGTCCTGGTACGATATGACAGTTTCTTTATGCGAGCATAATAGAAAGAATAAAGCGTGGATATAAATAGTGATGAATCTGAGAATTCAAAGAATTGTAGGTTAGGTCGACCGGACGATAAGTCGCTAGGAAGTAAACTGTCTTTAAAATGTATAAATAGCACAATATTTTCCTCTTCAAAGTCGCAGGTTATTTTTTTTTCTTTTTTTTTTTACTTTGACAACCGTTTCCACGCGTTCGAGAGGAAGGAAGGAATCTGCATCTTGGCAAGATACCTGATGTAGTTGCGGTTGGTATCGTAATAAAAATAAAACTGCAATACCAATTTTATTTTCACATTCACGAGCCACCACGAGAAAACCTTTAAAGACTCGTGTTTGACGGGAAACTAATCTGAAAGTAAATTTTAATTTGAGCTTGCGGTGAAAAAATATTTCCTTTTTAACGATTTCTTCCTGAATACCTGTAACGTATTAATTGAAGCAGGTTACTTTTAATTGCTGAGCACTCACGGTATCAAGCAATTCTAAGTTAAGCTTTTTCTTCTTACGATTTTTACGATTACGGGTTTCAAGTGCATGAGAAAAAAAAGGTGCACGGTCGTATTTTTAGGTAAAATTGTTAAAAACGACTTACGTAATAAGCTATTTATATTTCGTGTTGTCGCGTAAGATGCAATTTTTAATAGCGATTAGTTATAATGATCATGGATTAATTAATTAATTAGGCTGTAAAAAATTACTACCTGGCTGTTATGACCAATTCGATATGGCGACTGATGAAAATAAATAAGTTTCAGATACGAGCGTCTTCAGACGTCACGATAATAAAACTCCAGACGCGACTCGTCCGTGTCCCTAATGCATAAAACTTCTTAACGCATGGATCGAGGTTACGTGTTTAAGTAATCGGGATCGTTTAAAATCGTTTTATTGGCGATAGCCAATATTATTCTACATCCGGCCGGTAGAGTGGGCTAAGGTAATCGAAAGCCAACGAAAATCAGGAGCGAGGTTAAGCCTTGCCATTTGGAATCGTGAGCGCGTGCGACTGTTTTATCAATTTTTAAAAGACATTGATTCTATATATAAGTACATGATATTAATATTTTCAAAAAAAAAAAAATCGAATCAAAATTTTTTAAAAATCTTTATGAACCAAATTCGAATTATTTAGATTAAATGGATACTTTGAGATGGCGGGAAACAGCTGTTCTGCCATATTTGCATTCCCGTAATCAAAATTTGTATTTAGTAAAAAAAAAAAAGACTTGAAAAAAAAGATTAATATGCCAGGCAAGTACAATCTTTGTAGTACAATATCTCACAGCTCAAAGAGAACATCCAAAAGGACGTAGCTGTCACTTTTGCAGTGGCTCTGTTGTGACAGATTGAGAACCGAGCAGCGACACGACACGTCTGAAAATACCATGCTTTACGTCCAAACACTAATCAGTATCGAACAGCGACATTGGTACAAACTGTTCAAAAATGAAAAAAAAAAAAAAAAATAAAATAAATCAAGAGAAAATTTCCGTAAGACGCGACAGAGAAAGAAAATTCATAAGAGAAGGGATAACGAGTTGAATCCTAAAAAGCCTAGAGAAAGACCGTATGAATAAACCATCGCGTTAGAAACTCGGCACAACCTGAAAAATGCTAGTAGTCAAAAAAGTTTCGACTAAGGTATACTAGCGATGATAATAAAAACGTAACAGAATGTTCGTAACAAAATATAAGAGTGGGGATGAAGTCCAGTACGGTAAAGGTCCATTCGTAGAATGTTGCGCAGTACAAAAGCGATACTCGTGGCGCGTGTAGCCAGCCAATGGCTGCCAACGTAGTCCCTCGAAAAGTTTTCAAGCACCGAAAAGACATTCCGTCCGCGTAAAACCGTTAAATCTTATAGCTAGGCCAAGTGGCGTGCGTCGACTTATACTAGGTCGGTGAAGTATATAAAGATTAGGTTAGGTTACGTAATATCGAAAGATAACGAACATTAGGAGCTAGGTTAGTCGAGCAGTCCAGTACCAGCCTTGCGGTCGTGTGGCGCGCGGCGGCCGCGCCAGCGTCGCGTGGCTCGGCAGAAGCGTCGCCGATGGGATCGCCGACGGTGGTGGAGGCCTGTCGACGATAGACGGATCCATTTCCAAGATCATTCGCAGGTCCTCGTCGATTCCAATATTCACGCGTACGTGTCTCTCGGAGGATGATGATGACGAGGGTACGGACGCGTCCTGGGTACGCTCCTGGTAAATACCGCGCGCGTTTTCCAGGAGAGCGTAATCGGTGCCAGGGTGAGAATAGGAGTTAGAGGATGATGGTGGGGATGGGAACGTCTGACTCCTGATCGTCCTCGCGTCCGATGGTATCGTCGTTCTCGTAACCGACGCGCAGCTCTGATCGGTACCGTTGATACGGTCCAGGCGTGCCACTAGCTCTTCGAATTCGCCGATCTGACGTGAGACTTCGGCCTGCATATCCGCGGCGTCCTTCCTCGATCGCTCAACTCGAGGCGTCCCGACGCTACTAAAACGAGCCGAGGACCAACACGTCGCGACTGGCTCACCGACGGATGTGGCTCTGCCCTGACGTAGCGACTCGTCCGTTACGTCGCAGCCCCGGTCGGTACGTCGGACCCTTGACACCTTTTTCTGTTTTACCGACCTGGGCTAGACACTACGAATCCCATTTGACGTACCTACTGATCATTGTTTTGGACAGTAGAAATGCCTTACGATCTGCCTGCCGCTATAGTAATAGAAGTGACGTGGGTGGGTTATCATGACGTGGAATCGCGTAGGGGAACGTCTAGCCTTCGGCATTGACAGACTTCAAGTTCTCGCGATCTGGATCACTGGGGTTTTTTTTATCGCGCTGATAAGACGGACGGGCAACCCCCTATCACAGGATACGTCGACTTTGTCGTTCTTGGCGAAAGATTAATTTTTATTATTATTTTCAACTTCCCACTTTTTTTTTTTTTTTTTTGTTAACCATCCGCTCTTATTATCATTTCGCACGCAAACTCGCGGCGCTATAATTAACTTCGGAAAATTCCAAAGTCTTCGAACCTAACCTAACAGTATTACTGAGGCTGCAGCGCATTTCTCACTTAATCCACATTCTCGCGACCAATATTCTCGACTGTGAACAAGACAGTAGTTTTTGGCAAATATTCAATACTTTTCGACGTGCCGCAATTTTACGATCGCGCTCGCGTCCCACGTGCCCAAGTAATTCGAGACCGGTGTCGCTCAAAATAAGTAGGGGAAAATTTTCAAAAAGACAATAGACGAGACAGCTCTACCGCTATCAGTAAGGGTGCGCACATTTTTTTTATCTCCAATCTCGCCAAACGACTTTATCCTTATTCAGTCTACAGATATCTCGAGATACACTATCTACTATAAAACCAGAAAGGAAACTTTTTTTTTAATTCAAAAAATCCCACCCCATACTTTCTAACGTTAACCTAAATAGCTGCTATTAAGTAAAACGAGCAACGTGCGTGGTGCATCGCGCGGTCCCGCGAATTTCGTGTCAGTCAGCAACCACGTAAAGCACGATTCCCACCCGCAATTTTATAAGGGATTTACAGACTATGCAACACATATATATATGTATATACGTATCTAAAAAAGATGCACACGTCGAGCTACAAGAGTGTGCTCAGCTAATCGCGCAATGAATAACTTTGAAAATTGTAAACGAGCCTGCATTCTAGTAACTCCAATTAGAGTAACGTCCAATGAATATTCCGACATAGATACGGCACTGCCTATTGGCATTCGTTCGGATTTCGTTGCCAATCTAACCTAACCTAACTCACCGCCACCCCGTAGTATCGACAGAGTATTAAAAAGCCAAAGAAAACCTCGGCCGATCAATATAAAGAATAAAAAGTTAAACATTTAAGAAAAAAAAAAAAACATTCCATAATTACATTGTCAGACATCTAGTAAAATCTCTATTCGAAAATAAGAATTACAAAAAACTACCGAGCGACCGGCGACAGCGACGTTGTCGGCCATATTGAATTGCACTGCGGACTCCCATTGCCGCACTACAATCTGTTTGATTAGCAGCAAATGGCTTAAAGGGTTGACGCGCACAGTGTTTCCCGTGTATTATATCGGACCGATAAGGAAGCAAAAAAAGTTTTAAAAAATGGCAATCGCCTCAGGCAAAAATAAAATTCACTGCGGCAACGAGGAAAAAAACGGTTTCAGCGATATTGGCTATCCGTGAACTTTACAGGTATCCCCATTGATATTAGTATAGCCTTTGTTGTGATGTGTCTCTTATGGGTGCGTCGCACGGCGTCATTTCGCAACGTGTAGTCGGCACTCGCCGAATAATCGGCCCGGGCCGATCGGCGTCAAGATATCGCGCGTAGTCTCGTCGTTTTTCCTGGACCGTTACGTAATAACCGCATTCGACTGGAAATATTCCACTGGTTTGAAAAGCGGTCCGGGAGGGCCGGAAAGCGTGAATATAAAAACAGCGAGACAACGTACCGAAATATTGTACCTTTGTTTTTATAGCCAACAGTCATTAAATGTTTTGTCGTACATTGATTGCATGCGCCGCGTGAACGCGGCATAACAAAACAAATAGGGAATCTTAAAGGAAGTAGAAAATGGGTCTATAAAAATTGTGAGTTGATTCTGTTAAGGAAAAAATAAATAAATAAAATAAAAAATAAATCATCCGGGTCATTGATCCAATTACAAATTAAAAATATCACCAAGCTGCGTATCACGATTAGTTTTTGTTCTCTTATCTCTTGCCGATCTGATTAAGTAATTAGTGTGTAACGATAGGTCAACATCGGAGAACGTAATCAGTGCTCCAGGTTTAGATTAGACTTGACTTGTGTTGAGGAAAATTTTTTTTTCACAGCATCCCTAGATGGTCCATCTATTCACGCGTTAAAACCTTATATATGCTGCTTACTGTCTGCCGAATAATATACTCGTGCTGCTGCAACGACTTCATTAAATGCACTCGATAGCTCCATATTTGTTTAACAGACAAATACATAAGAAGGAGACAGACAAAGCTGCGTAATACGAAATTCGCCAAGATAAAAAGAGACGGACTATGCTTGTCCAATATACAGTCCATTTGCATTGACTCTGGCCAATTTTTGGTCTTTTTCATAATTGATTCGCGCCGATCTCGCGAGTATCTGTGAGCTTGGCTACAGGATTTCTTTTATTTTGAGAGCACGTGAAAACAAGATGAATAAATAGAATACAGGATTATTCGGTTCAAACGTACGTATCAAAATCGACGTATGCATTGCGATCAACTTGATCAAGTATCGTCTAGCCATACGTGCAATCGGAAGTAATGCAAACTTTTCTTACGTTTCTCGCTAAAATTGCGCAAGTTCGCCAAAATACGCGATTCCCGTCGACAGTCTCGTCGGTGAAACGTTATTTATCGCGGATGGGTCGCGGATGCTGCGATTTTCCATGTTTCCAATGCCGCCCGTGAGCGCGAGTGAGAAAGACCTACGGGCGTTCGCGCGAGTGCGAGAGAGACGCGTATAAAGGTCGGTCGATTTATAACTCCCAGGAGCCTTTACCCTCTTTCTCGAATCAGCCATCTAATGGCCGCAATTTTAACTGTCCATAACTTTTTAATGGTTCGACGTATCGAGCCGATGCCGATAGTACCCTTTTTTCTTTTTATTTAAAATATCATCTGGAAATATGTACGAGAAAATAAGAAAATATCGATAAACTCACCTCGAATCTATAACTCGAATACTCACAGTTCTTTTCCTTTAATCCCACTGACTCCTGTCATTTATCCTCCTAAATTATGTGCGATCCACATGAAGCATAAGCATCCAACTGACCTATACACTCGCGATCGCGCACGATCATTATCTCGATTGATCGTAATACGCAAGTCATCAAAAAGACACATAAGAATAATTAAAGTCTCTATTAAACTAATTAACAGTGGACGCCATTGTTATTGTCATCCTTAAAAAATTGTACTCTTCCACCAAGATTCAGAGAGTAGGTTCCGCGAACACGAAATTACAAATTCTTCCCGTATACGATAACCATGGATGCTCGCAGGACAATCGTGAGTCGCAGATACGCTTGACGTCTACGCATATTCTTTTAACGAAGAACGCCAATCACGGCCGAAGAGAGCCTACTTTAACCGAGCGCCCGTAAAAACGTACTCGTCGACGTAGGGAACAAGGAGCATTTTCACGAAGCACTCCGTTAAAGCTCCTTCCCATTGGAATCACCATAAACCAGCCTTCACGATGTTATTGAGATAACTTTAGCCGGAAACATTCTCGACGCGACGCTGCACTGCAGCGCGCATTGTGGCAAATTGACTAACTATTCCGTCGTCCTTTACATTGGAGCCGTACTAGCTCCTGAGGATCTGTGCTTTTTGGCACTGAAAGCATTGCCACAATCATCATCATAATTGTAAGCATTGCGTCGACGCCATTTTGTCGTGAAAAAAAATGCACTTGCCCAAATGCTTAAATAAAAAGTCTAAAATTAAAAGTCGAACTGTACAAAATATTGACGCGCACGTCCAACGGGCACATTGTTGATACGCAATAAACAATGATCGTAACGCATGTCGCTTCGATGAAGATTCATCATCCATGTATGATAACGATGCTGCACATGATCTTGCACCGTTGTGTTTATACTAATGGCAATACTGAAATATTCAGTAGAACTGCGAATACGACTTTATCATTTAACGTCGTACATCGAATGCGTTTGGTACTGTCTGCTGCGAATCAGAGTTTAACGATACCGACGAATTGTGACGCCAATGCGAGGGAAAGTGAGTCATGTATCTGTGGGAAATGAGATGCCATTGTCTCCCGAGTCTGGCTTAAATTTGCATTGGGATTGACCCACGTGAAAATGTTCGTACTTCAATGCCGAAACGTTGATAGCACCGTAATCGCAATGTCGTCCGGCTTATCTCAGCGTGAGACGATAGCGGGAACTTAAAAAAATTATATACACAAATAGCGAATTTGGTAAAGAGACATTTTTGTGACGCATGGCAATGTTTTTTTTCTTCTTCTTCTTTTATCACAAGCAGGAAGTGTGGAAGCGAGAAAGTGGTTTCGGATAAAAATACATTCGACGCCGAAAAATGAGAGTCTATGGAAAAGTCAAGTAACAGTGTTAATCTGCTTAAAAATCATGGGAATTGAAACGTGAGAATTAGTTGCACAATAAAGTGGACACGTTCGGTCGAATCTAGCCAGTACGATATTTCGGGTGGATATGAAATTACGTAATTTTTGCGACTATTTTACCGGCAATAAACAAGTAGGTATTAAATACTCGACGAGAAGCATGGTAGGAATTATCATAATTTTTTTATATTTCGATATGAAAATCGACGACTTTGTTCTGGTCGGTTCTAGTCGTGTATTTTTTTATGAATAGAAAAAAAAATGTTTCCAACGGACGATAAGGAACTCAAATTTCATGCTTTGCTACTTTCTTATACTTGGTAGATATATTTCTCAGGCAAATTTTAATATCCTTCGTTGAACGTGTAAGAGGCCATTACGTAACCGCACGCGTGCAACGCGTAACAATTCCTAATTTTTACCATGAATAACCTCCGCGCTTTCCCAACGTCCAAGGAAACCGCAAAAAAAAAGTTACATGGATGTACGATCCACTGTAAAGATAAAATGGCCAATTATGTTTAGGACACCTGGAACTCCTAATAAGAATATATATATGTGTGTGTGCGTGTGCGCGTGTAATACATGAATATTCATATATGCACGTATAAAATCATAAAGGTGAGTATAAACATCGAGCTGTCAAAATAAAATAAAGAAATTACGAAATGTCCTCACATAGTTCAGATATTCCAATAATTATTCGTACTCGCGATATGACAATCCATTTCTATTATCCTACAGCAATATCTATGGAGAATTTGAGTAAATCATCAGCTTTCTTAATACGGCAAACAAGGCAACGTCTATCGCTCTCAATTTATATTTATTGCTAAATAATCGTCAATGAACTAGATACGGATTGTATTTTACAAAACAGCGCGACACCTCGCACCCCGTATTCTAAATTGCCTTGGTATGTAATAATGCGGAAAGAATAATCGATCGTGCGTAAAGTAATTCGTTTTTGCCATATAGGAATATTTAAAAAGAAAAAAAAGGAACCTTCTCAGAGCTCAATGTCTACGAGCGATGTTGTAAAAATTGTATCAGAAACATTGTATCGGACAATTCTGCTGGCTAGAGTATAGCGTCTTGTATCGTAAGATTACATAATGCTATCTGAAGTAGAATCTCAAGCATTTTCACAAAGGCGTCCCACTAGAATCTGTAGCATCGTATATTCACCGACATTTCGCTCCTCGGCATTTCCCCCACTTGAAATTAACTGTTATTAAGCACGTGCAGAGAACCTTCGTGTACAGATATTAGAATTTCGTAACTCGCGAGCAGAAAAGCAAATGGAATAATCCATAGGCTTATTCGATTGAATTTAATAGAATTAAAATAAAAAATTACCATTGACACGGCTCGATACGAAGCCGACATAACCTCTAATACGTATAAAGTCTTGGTAAAACTCAGGTGCGTCGAATCCACCAAAGAGTAATTTATATTCGATAAAGTTATCTAAAATCGTTAATCGTCCCTGTATCTGCCTGACAAATTACTGGCAATTCGTCTGACACATTTCAGGAGATAAACGAGATAATAATAAGTGATCGGATAGGAAAATTTGATCGATCTAGGAACGTCAAAAAGCCGGTACGATTTCACGAAGATATAGCAATCTATAAATAATCCAACGACAGTACGAATCTATACGTTAAGGTAAAGCTAACCTATAAATTCTTAACAGGACTGAAAGCAGCTATCACATGAATAGAAGCAGAGTGACTATGTTCAACAGGTGATCCGACGTGGTACTTTATATATCATAGTACGAACGCACCTGCCAGTATCGGGTGCCCGGCTCTTCAATTCGTAGTACATGAAGTCTTGAGACGTGGAGAGCATCGAGAGTGCTTGCTCGAAGTCATTGTTATATTCAAGCTCAAAGTCCTCATTGGTAAGTGCAGCAAGATCGAATCCCATGTCAATCCCAGATTCGTCCATCTTGTTAACCGCGTACAGTAAAACCACTCACCACTGTTAATTTAAAAAAAAACTATTCCACCAGCGGAATGATATTATAAATACCGGACACTGCTAGAGAGAATCTCAACCTTTCTCACTGTCGAACCGAAAAACAACTCCCAGTCCTCTGGTGTTGAGATGCCGCCAAACCGTGGAGAGTGGGAATGCCGGTGCTCTCCAAGAGTGGTACTTCTGTGAGTGGGGTCACCGACGAGAAACAGTCTGTCAGTCCGTTATTGGATAGTTAGTCAGTTAGAGTCAGTCAGTCAGAGACTGTGAAAAAGGACTTGCAATATATGGTACGCTTTATAATATAAGATTCAATGATTACGTGTGTAATCTTGACGACTGGCACTCGCGACTGTCTAGCAGCTGGTATTACCATTTTTCTTGTAGTAATCATCTTCACAGCGGAACGTAGGTGACGACTCTTTTCTCGTTATACAAGTTGATTGTTGAATTTCTTAAGTATGTGTTAACGTACTCTTGTTTACTGCTGTGGCCCATTAGTCGCAGACTGATTACTGATTGAATTAAAGAACCGACACGCACCCGATCGTACAGCAACTCTGTTACCTACGCGACTACCGAATTTACAATGGTGCGCTACACCATCTGCCGACGATTTTGCGAACTTGTTACGATATTCGTTTATGTAACGCGGAGAATATATGTACCGTGTTTTATAGTATAGACACTTGGGAGAGCTAAAACATGTTGTTTGTCTCAAGTAACTATACTATATTCTTGTATGCTCTTACGAGAGAGTTTATCCTTGTATTTATGCTTGTTCCTTCAGCCAGACTCTCGACGAGCTTCGCGCACTCTGGTGTCTGCCGGTGGAAGCACTTTCTCGATTCGAGTATGATGTACTACTGTTTTTCTACTCGATAAACTGAACTCTAATTATTCATTATTCAATTTTAAGATCGCGAGACACTCGTCACGTAGAACAGTAGAAAAGATCGTGCGAATTATTACGTATTGACTCTGCCTTCGATCAATAATTGATAAGTTTGGCATGCCTGTAAATTGAGTATTGATGGCTCATGATTTATCGAAGCGATTATTGAGACAATTGGTATCTTTTCTTAAATTATATGCTATTATTAATAATTTATATAATATATTTTAATTATATAGCTCATAATTAATACTTCATTTTAATGATTATGTCAAGTGTTAGTACGATGCCAATCTGAAACGTCATTACTATCCCGTACGTCAGTAGCTGCTAATCATAACCAGTGATTTTCGAGAGGAGCAGAAGTATGCCCCTTCTCGTGGATCCAAGAAAAGATCATTGGAAACACAAACAGTTTCCCGATTACGTTGAAACTCGGAACATCTGTAGCCTCTGGATACGTGAGACGGTGACATGCTAACACAATGAACAAAGCCAAACACACAGTGAGGCCCTTGAGCACAGAAAATAATGTCATATTGATCGACCAGACGATACTGATGAAAATAACTTAATATGACGACGAATAATGGCTGCGGCCATGAACGATACCAAAGATCAGCAAGAACCTCAATTCCCATTACGAAATTGATTCGTCGCTATTCGCTGACACTGCCGAAAATTTCAAACAGCACACGGTTAATTAGATCATTAAGTCTTTCAGTCTTTCTTGCCACCTCACCACGGCAATAAGTCATCGTGCAGGATCATGATAGTTTGCAAGGAAGGTATCGTACAAATTCTGTGCTTCTACCTGGTGATTCTTTGTGCCCTACGGAATGTTCACGGTACTGGATTACCGCCTGAGATATCAGAGCGTCTCGGTGATTATTGGCATCGTTACAAGGTAATACCAAGTGATAACTATTGTAAATTACATCGATCAGTTCATGATCAGTGATACGATTATTCTGTATATCTTTTACAGAGCATATTCAACAAAACTTATACTGGTACTGTGGAGTCCATAAGAAGGATAGCTTGGGAAGAGAATCTTCTTAAGATATATGAACATAATTTATTGGCAGCTGCTGGACATTATACTTACACACTACGTGATAACCCATATGCTGATATGACAACTCGACAATACATTCGTGAAATGGTAAATGATCGTTGGATATCGATTTGGCCGGATCTCTAAAAAATTTTATGGTTACAGGTAAAATTAATTCCAAGCCGACGGCGTAGACTTTCCGACGAGCAGATGGTTTCTGCTGTTCTTCATGATCCAAGACGAATCCCCAGTCATCTGGATTGGCGGGAGCACGGCTTTCGTACTGAGGAGGAAAATCAAAAGGATTGTGGAAGTTGCTATGCTTATTCTATAGCAGGAAGTATACAGGGACAAATTTACAAGAAAACCGGAATGCTTATTCCGCTTAGTGAGCAGCAGCTTGTGGATTGTAGCACCAGTACTGGAAATCTTGGTTGCTCTGGAGGATCCTTGAGAAATACTTTAAGATACTTAGAAAAAGCAAAAGGTCTTATGGCCCAAACTAATTATCCTTACAAGGCTGAGGTAAGGATAAAAGGATTTATTCGACGATCGCTTAAATATTTTTTTTCTTTTTTTTCTTACGAATAAATAAAGTCCTTGAATTTTTATTCGGACAATAATCGCTCTTGGATACACAAAAAAGGCCAATGGAGAGTTCCATTATGAAGAAACATTTGGTTGATTCAGATTTCAATTTCTAATACTTTCAGCAAGGACAGTGTCGATTTCAAGAGGACATGAGTGTCGTTAATATCACTTCCTGGGCCATCTTACCCTCCAGGGACGAACGTGCTTTGGAAGTGGCTGTGGCGACTATTGGACCAATTGCAACCTCCATTAATGCTAGTCCAAAAACTTTTCAACTTTATCAGTAAGTTTTCAGTACCTTTAGATTGATAAAAGAACAGTTTAAATTTACATTTATGCTTCCTTTAACAGCAAAGGAGTTTATGACGACACGGCATGCAGTTCGGACGTGGTCAACCACGCGATGCTAATTGTTGGATATACGCCGACCGAGTGGATTTTGAAAAATTGGTGGGGCAACGGTTGGGGTGAAAATGGGTACATGCGATTGGCAAAAAACAAAAATCGCTGTGGAGTCTCGAATTACGCTGCGTACGCTAAAGTTTAATTAATTAGGATATCTCAGTCGTGATGGATACTCATAACTCATGACAAACAGTCATTCCTTGCTAACATTTTGTAAATCATTTAAACTATGCCAATTCCAGTCAATTAAGATACGTTCCACTTGTTACTCCTGATCTTCATTCCTCGACTATACGACGTATCCGTATGATGAATGTACACATATGTGCCTACAGTCTTGTACTCAGTGACTATCCGTTATCAAAATTAATCGATTAGAATTTACACACAGTGCTAGAAGATAGATCGTGGAAATTTTCTTCAGATACAGCCAATAAAATTCTTCGGATATACAATACAATATTTATACACGTTATTTCATAATTGTCATTCTACGGCTTCGGATAGGTAGGCTTAGCATACGTGCTGGAAATTGTGTGAAACGTGGAAATTAATGTGCGTCACTCTTTGTGGGTATACGTATGACAATCCGCAAAATTACAGAACTGTACGTATTTAGGGCTTTACGTAAGGATGTGGAATCCATGTTATATTCCCTATCTGCTGGGGTTGATACTTGACATGTAATCAGACAGCATTGCTTTCTCAATGAAGTGTTGTCTTGAAATTTTGAAAAGCATATATATATATATTCTCTATAATATATATGTATAAACTAATACGTTATATAATATGTTAAATATTAAAAATTATATATAAACAGCATTAACTTATGCTTTCCATCTTAAGAATTTTACTTTAATAAAACAGTCTTTCTTTTAGTACCTTCCGTTTTCCCTGCCAAAGGCTTCTTAAACTTTTCTCCGTGTTAACACAGCTTATCCGTCTTTATGCCAAGAGCCTTGAGTATTTCTTGGAGCTTCCACTAGAATTTTTTTTAAATGCATTCGAAGGATACGCTATTCGATAGGTATTTTTAACGCTACGTTATGCGAATCATTGTTTTCGGACTTTCTTTACTTCGCGCAAAGTGACAAATATTCTTTATACAATATATCTCCAATATGTTTGATTGCTGTATCTTTTAAGACTGACAAATATTTTTTTTTCTCTTATCTCCACGTATTAAATTAATAATTATTTTGTTTTGCTAGTAAAGAAATCTTTTAAAAAAATGCCTCAATCATATTCGACTCGTTATAAAACGAATAATCCTATGCCTCGATCTGACACAGATCTTAGAGGAGAATTATTTGCTTCTAAACATAAGATCTTTAACCCCGGTAGTTCTCGACCCTGTTCAAAATTAATAACAAACTTAAAAAATAAAGAAGGAGTGAAAGTAACATTAACGAGAATGGAAACAGCACGAAGCACCAAAGTAACACGTATTAATGTCCACAAAACTGTCACTTTGAATCAACCATAATTTATTAGCATCGACTGGTCGCAGTAATCTGCATATTAAAATTCACTGGAGTAATTAAACCAACAAAACTGCCTCGTATCATATCTTTATAGAATTCCTTTAAGTACGCACTCCTCACATTCAGATCAAACGTACCACCTGAAGTTAGCCGGTCTATTTCACTCCGGCGGTAGCGCCAACTTCAGTCGTTACATTCGTACTGCATTAGATCCGATCGTAGCGCAAGCTAACCAAATAAATATTACCCAAATATATTGTTACTATTCAAACATTTATATTTACGTGATAGCTACTAGTCGAAAGAATACTAGTAGCCGAATACTCGGGACTCCCTAGTGTCCAAGAAGTTTAAAGATAAATACAAGTGGCTTGTGTGCCCATTATACAATTTTTGATTATGCTATCTCAACGCTGCCGCGCTACGCTACTTTGTGCGTAATTTATTTATTCTTAATGCTTGACTGCAAGATCTGCGTACGAGGAGGGTCGCCACATGTTATTCGATTCTGACTAGTTAATTTTATCCAATTTTAAATGTTAAACACGTGCCATGTCATAATAGACCTTTGATCTTTCACGCGAAACGGAAATATCTATTTGAATTTGGATATACTATTATATCATTTGATTATGGCACTATCATGGCCAATGAACGGCGCGTGACAAAATTGCGAAAATTATTTCAATATACAGTACATACCACATTATTAAACGAATTAATATTGGCATGCGAAGAAGATACGTATATTTTTGTCGATTGTTTATTGAAATAATTGGTACTTAATCTTGCCAATGATTATTCTTTTGTCATCGTGTCAAGGTAAAACGCAGCACGTACCAAATATTTTGTTACCATTATTTTTATAAATGGAAACAATTGATAGAGAATACTGATTGCGAAGCGGGTTGACCCTTTGACAATTTTCGATAACGCTTCTTGGCACTTCCTGGAATAATATAATCGAATATAGCAATCTGATGTCAGTGCAGTAAAATTATTAATATGACTTTGTTCCTTCTTTTAATAAAATGTGAACAGCACGACGCGATTTTACCTTGAACGCAGGAACTTTCTATGAATATATTAGATTTTCATTTTTCATCGTGCTACTAAGCTAATAATTATTGCTTTTAAAGGATTTTAGATTTATTATAAAGTTCATATAAAAAAGTAGGGTACAAAAAAAAGAGTATCAAAAATCCGTGGCAATCCCAATTGAAAAAAAATTGTATAAATTCGTAAGATTCGCATAAAGTATTCGCACATACTATAGAATACTAATATTCTAAAAATATCTACTGTTATTTGGGTATTCCATGATCCGTCGATTGATAACCTAAAATAAAGTCATTCCAATGAAACCGGATACGCTTATTCGTGTAAAAGTGACTCAAATATTTCTAAAAAAATAAATGTTAATTAACCAATCAGAACTGTTGCACAACGTCATCGGATTACTACGTGTTCTTGTGCAATAATACCAAAGAATCGATAGGCTTTGATACAAAGTTGAACTTCTTATAAGTCCACTGAAAACGCGACTGTATTTATTTTCACCAATTACGAATTAAAGTAATATATATTTAATAGCAGATATATATAAAACATAGATACGTAGAATTTAATTAAAAATAATGATGAAACGAGCACCGAAATAAATAATGCGAAGTAGAGCAACGATCCAATGAGAATTTAGGGTTAATATCCCTCGATAAAAATGTCATGTGATTTCTCAAATGATACTGGGTTCACGATAACAAGACGATCAGTAAATTATCTTGTAAGTCAAAAATCACTACTCCGTACGTCTCGTACGAACGAAAATGACTTTTAATTAAAAGCCAAGAATCTCCGTGCACGATAGCGGTAATTCATCCACGCACGTTTATTCGGAATTGGCCAATTATAAGGCGGCACGCCATGTGTTACAGGTTTTGTGTGTTTCCTATGTTGGTACTATTGCTTCTAGAATTAACTAGTACCTTTTGGCGCATAGCTACTCCACCACCTTGCTGTGTGCAACTGGCGAACTACCATTAAATACACCAGCGCGAATGCACGGAGTATCGCGAGTGCAAAATTTTTGCGACGATCCGCGTTAACAACATGTTTCAACGATAACAGGAGTAAAACAAGTCAAGCAACTAATATTCGGGGTTTATCGGGAGCTTCGAAAAATTCTCTGAAAACAAACTGAACTATCGGTTCGTTTCTATCAGGTAGAAGAACAATGTTACAAACAAGTGACGATTCGACGAGTGGAAAACAAAGTGTAGAAAATACTTGAGCGGGTTATGTGGCAAGAAAAATAAAGGCGAGTACAAAAAGCGCGAATGTGAAGTCCATTACGGCTATTACGACTGAACGATACACGGAGGATTTGATAAGTGCCTTTTCGCTGTTATACAATATACGGAATCAGGAAATCTAGGACAAAAAGGTAATAGATAAAAAAATCGCATGAGTTTATTGTACCTTCGTGCACGAATTCCCGGGAGTGTTAAATGTAATGAATAAAGGACTTAATGTGAAGCTGAATGCAGTGAAAATATAACATAACCTAAGAGTGATGATCTCTGTGGGATGAAAACGAACGTAGATATAACGACAGCATCATGGCTTTTAAAAACGGTAGAAGAATTCTACGAGTTACGATCACATCTTTATTGTAGAGGAACCATTAATAAAGTGTACGTCGCTGTTTGCGTGATAAAAAAAGAAACGTATAACATCCTCAAAGTGGTAAGTATCAACTTCGTTTACCATCAACCAGTCAAAAACTTTCTCCATTATTCTGGATCCATTAAATAGCTCAATCGCGACAATAAAACCACCCCATAATTACGGAGAGAATAACCCCTGAATTATTTGCTAGGGTGTTTAAGGGACGAGAAGCGGAGATAAGAAAGTGGTTCAAGTATATGTCTGATCGTCTAAAAGAATGTGTTATCATGAACTAGCCTAAGTGAAGCATAAAGGCCACACGGCGTCATGGTGTCGTATAGTGGCGTAAGATTGAGGGAAGTTCGGGAGAGACTCATGACCATACGAAGAAGAGGTTAGTTACTCGAACTGAGCGTAACATGTCGATAGCACGTGCTTCTTCATGTGATATCAACGTTCGTCGTCCAATCCGCGTTAGCCTCGGCACCAGGGCAAAGGGCACTCGTGTCCCGTCCACTACATCACTGGTCCATCTTCGGGAATCACCTTCAGTCTTCGTCATCGTCGACGCTGGGGACGGTCGATTTTTCGAAAACAGTGAAAGAAACAATAATTCATTTTAAAAAGGTGCTCGAGCAGAGTAGACGGTTGATCTGCAGCTGGAAGAGAATAGCCATCGGAAACATAAGAGAGAAGAAGAGGAGAGGGGGGAAAAAAGAATTGGCAAAAAGCCGCCATTTTCTCGGTATGAAACGTGAAAATCGATCCGGCTCTCCAAGGATCCTGTTGAGAATTTTTAAGGAGGCGCAGTAAATACGCATCTAATGTAAAGAGAGAACCGAGTATCAGTAATCCATAAATCGTCGTGAGTGCTTCTGAAATTTCATGAAATCGTAATACTTCGTACCGGAAATCGTCCCTTGCTCAGAGTTAAGGAGTTCAACGAGTCCAAAAGGGAAAATTTCGGAAAAATGTTTATCAGGACGGCTTTGTTGATGCTTCTGATAATGAGCGTGGCCGGAAGCTGGTCACTGGCATCGGGTTCATTGAAGAGTATATGGTCTACTCTGTATCCCGAGTCTTCTCGAGAACTTCAAGAGCAAAATTGCGCTGGTTGCGCACAAAATCGTGTTACGGCGCATTACGATCCAATACTTACGGAATGGCGTGTGGAATATGTGAAGCAGCAAATACTGAAGAAATTACGGCTTTCGAAACCGCCTGAAGTCTCATTGTCGCTGTCCACTTTACCGAAGCCTCTAATAAATGGGCACGTGTTACAGCTACGTCCTGGTACACCATTGGCGTCGGAGAAACAAGTGGAAAGCTTCTATGGGAAAACAGACCAGATAGTTGTATTTCCAAAACAAGGTACAAGAAACCATCAGCGTTATGCGACAGTCGTTTTTTCCCCTGCATCCCTTAAAAATGATGGGGAATATATAATAAACGCACGATACGATAGATCGATATGTAATTTTAACTTTGCCATATTAGTTTTTTAAGTCAATCGCAACGCGTCCTATTCGGTTCTCATGTGATCCCATCATTTTTAAGATGTAGGGTGAAAACGACTAATAATGTGTATCGAAAATCAATCGCGCAGTTCGTACCAAAGTTCATGTTCGTGTAAAGTTCATTTACAGATATGGGGATTGACACAAGGTCGTGTCCGTATGTGTACGACACGATTGACATATGTGATAAAAATCAAGTGCCATACGTACCGGTGATAAATATTATTCCCATTGATCTTCCAAACGATTTATCAAGACGCGTGCAAGTGCAGTTGCATTTTTAGGCAGGACCATCACGCGGAACCTGAGATAGTGTCTTGTTTTAGAATGACAATGATAACGATGTGTCAAGTATACGTGATACTCTGTCGATAAGGTAGCATCACTCTTTACCGGCAAGGTAAAGCAATGTTATTCGACAGTTGGTTCACAATGGCGCCTATTTTGAAATCTGTACAAAGAACCTTACGCGACATCCAGCATATCGTACGTTGTACGAGCATTTGTTTCCGAGCTGCTGCTGCTGTTAAAAATTATTATAAGACAAGACGCGAAGTAAGGATTGTTTCTTTTGGAAAAGACGTAAATCTATTTCACAAGCCACAAATCCACTCGCTAATGTTTAATCAGTGTTTTACGGCAATGGCTGACGCAACTGTGTTAAAGTGCGGGCAAGTACTGTCGATAAAAGAGCTCTTAATAAAAAATCAGCTTCCACCACTGCCGCTATAATTTAATTAAGCTTGTTCACCCGTGCATCGTCCAGAGTCCGACGGATAAATTATCTTCGTATTAATCGCAGTCGCAATATTGAGCAGTAACGGAACATCAACTACGCCTCTCGTCTCTCGTCTCTCGTCTCTCAGCTTAGTTTACTCATTTCCACCGTCGTTGCGATTTTAATGCCAAACTAACGAGACATCCAGCTTCTGTTAGAATTCAAATTGCCAAATCTTAATCATCACTTCGATATCCGTGATACAAAGTACAATCGATAGAAAAATAAAATTTCAAATTACGATACCAGTCAGTGATAAATTCCTCCTCCAAAAAGATTATGACCGAGGTCATCAGTTTAACCGGAAGTAACCGGCTCCGTTTACAAGAGTACCAATTAAAGTTTGCTTCTCAGGAATTAATAAAAATAAGTCACGATATCATAGGATAACCTTAGAGAATTATCTTAATGGTTTACCCGAATCTTTTGTCAAATGATGACATAAAGTCATGAAAACTTCTCGATATCCTCTCCCACAGTCATTCCGTTAGAAGATTGAAAACAGCGTGATATGAACGGCGAATCTATTTAAATATCTCGTATCCTCATTTATAATTAATATCTATTATTAATTATATCAGGAAGAAATCCTAACAGTATATCGCAAGCAGCTGGTTCGTTTTTGTGATCTCCTTGCTGCTTTCAAATTAAGCGAATCGAGCCGGATGACCGATTCTCGTTGAATGTTTATGGAATGGCGAAGCACGAAGTTCAAAGAGTCCGGGGTCAATATGGAGGGAGAAACACAAAGCGGGCTCGTATCTGTAATATACAGTAGTCACAGACGCGTGTATATACATACATTGTTGCATCAGTAGGGAAAGCTAGACATGTCTATTGAATACAGAATATATACTCATGCAGAATAATAAGAAATATAGAATCTAATTGAGAGTAAATATTTAAATTATCAGATGATAAAAATTTAATTAAAATGTTACTTAAAATTTTGCAGAAATAAACGACCTGATGAAATGTCGACAAAATTCAAATCACTTGGCCGCTTTTAATCCAGCTGCCTGCTTCACTTTCAACTTACCAAACGAGATGAAATTCGTCGATGTGACCTCGGCTGAACTTTGGTTTTACAAGGAACTCGATGAGAATGACGTGTTCAATCAGACCTTCGTCCTCTCGGAATTGGATCACTGGGACCAGGGTGGAAGTTTCCAGAAGAATACTATAATTGCCATATTCGAGAGTACAGTAGGAGGTAATGGAGATTGATGATATATATTTTTTTATATATTAATGAAAAATCCAAAATGAAGTCGTTCGCTCGTTCTTCGATATAATAAAGAAGCAATCGTTACAATAATTAAATCAACATGGCATTGATTCGAGAGGTTATATATATAAGAGTTTTAAGTAAATGGAAAATAAGAATTATAAAAAAAAAATGCACATGGAGAAACGATTGCTTGTCTCTTGCAAACATACCCAATCTTTGGTCCGCTTGATGTAACTGTAACATTTATGCAGTATGAAACTTATCAGTGAATCAGTGAGTTAGTAAACCTTAGAAAAAGAGTTAGCGTTATCAGTTGATAATAAATAAAAACAATAATAATAACATTTTTATCAATAAACGACGGCAAAGTACAGAAGCAATCGCATTTTCAAAAGAATCAGTTAAATTCTATAATGACTATTTTCACTCTCGGTATTTCATCATACAGAAAACAAATTACTGATTAACTCAAAGATATTTTCTTAAAAAATAATTTCACGTTTAGCTTTAAGATACAGGAGTACTATATACATACACTTATATAATTCTAGTCGAGTTCGCCGAACGTTTTAATAAACAGTAGTTATAGAAAATAGAGGTAAGCACCCGTACTGAGCAGATTATTAAATCACGCACGGAACAGAGTCCAATGATAAACAACAACCCCTTACATTCTACAAGCTGTTGTTTCTTCATTGAAATAAGTTATGATCTGGTTGCGGCCTGGTTTCAATCCTGCTAATGAATTGCCTTTGACTTTCCTATATTTTTTTATTCTTTTTATTCCTCCACTATCGTCGCAGATGTCATCTGCACGGTGTACAGCATGGAAACGTACTTGCAGGGTCGGCATGTCTCTCTGGAGAAATAATATCAGGATACTAAATGAACAACAGCGACAGTGGCTAAGCAAACATGAATATAATGAAATATGTGTACGTTAGAAGCAAAAACATCCAGGAAACTCAACCAGAGTGAAATTGAAACCTGGTGTAAAACCATCATCGGTTGATACAATTTATGTGTCTCTGGGAGGCACATTTTTCCTATAATATACGCATGTAGTGTGATTCGCATATAGATTCGATATAGATTGCCATGTAACATATTTTCATAGAAACTGATTGAAATTAACTGATCCAGAGGTGCGATACTCTCTTAATTTTATACTGTATTGTAGAAATAATATATTCTTTGCAGTAAACCAACAGACATAAGTAACTGGTGATAAGGATATTCACCTAGAATTTTGAAATTTCTGTTTACAGAAGGCTGGGTGAAGACCGACGTAAGCTTCACGGCCAGAAATTGGGTGGAGAATCATAAGCTGAATCACGACATACAAATTGCTTGTAGTAGCTGTTCCATCGATAGAGACACGGCACCCATATCCCTGGAACAGACGCTGAAACCGTTCCTGGTTATACACACGTCTCCATTGCCACAGAAAAATCGATCAAAACGTAACTCGAATTGTCTGCCTACAATGAAGGAGTGCTGTCGTGACCAATTGTACATTAGTTTCAAAGAAATTGGATGGAATGACTGGATCTTACATCCAAGCGGATACCATGCTTACTTCTGTCGAGGTTCTTGCTCTTCGGTTACATCGATCACCATGAGTGCAACACCTTACAACAATGTTCTTACGGTGAGTTTACAATTAATAGCTAAGTCATTTCATTGTGTTCCTTGTAGGGACAAAAAATATGAATTTTCTTTATGCTCCATAGAGGTGGTTAACGATGATGGGAAACGCGACTGAGATGAAGAACAAAATAGTTCCATGCTGTTCGCCAACTCAACTGTCGCCCATTCAATTACTTTACGTGGATTCGAATAATACAATAACACAAAAGACTCTGCCAAACATGATGGTCGAGGCTTGTGGTTGTATGTGAAAAGAGGATCTTAAGTGAGATTGGGGTCCGGAGATACCCCGGGTACGAGTAGCAGGACTAAGTAGTAAATAGCCAAAAAGACATAAGGCAGGAACAGCATCCCCCCCGGTTAAACAGTGAAACCTTTCAATGGAAGGATGAAGTTCTTGGGAAAGGAACGAAACGAATTGTTATAAAAGGGTTCATGACGTAGCTCGTTGTCAAAGTGGACGGACAAAATGAAAAATGCATAATAATATATGAACTATTCTGGCTATTGACTGGCCGATCATTCGACTAAGTACCGTGAAATCGTTAGTGAATCTAGGAGAATTCTTTTCTCCTTGTCATATCTCATTTCTCTGCACTTTAATAATTACGTTCGTTTCGAATTTACGATATGAGGTATTATTGCGCGACGTCACTCACATCCATATCAGTATTCGCCTGGGAGAACATTCCGCTCTAGCGTTTAATACGGACAATTATATTTAATAAGCTACATGACCGGCGGCACTTATGAGTCCGCATGATTTTATGCAATCTTTATTTATTATTAAGATATGATATGATATATAAATAGATATATATTGTACATGTCATGTCTATATCAAGAGTCTATGAAATCGACTCATGGATTTCTCGTGTATTTTTAACATTTTTATCTGTCAAAAATCATTCGTAATGGGAATTCATTATGTAGTGTAATTCTCATGACGTGACAAAATGACCGTAGAATAATTACGGTATTTATTGTTGACAGTTTTAGGTGGCAAGAAGATATTTAACTTATTTAATTCCTTAATATTGTTATCCCTTGTTTTATCGTGATTAAAATTTGTTTTTTTTTTTGTACAAACGGATTCTTAAGTTCCTACATCGTAGTCGCTTGTATTTGCTTTTCGAAATCCGTGTCAAATTCATGATTGGGATATTAAGGGATTAACGTAATTTCAGCCTTTATAATCGACGGACACGCTTGATGTACTTCCTTCGTTGTAAGGATTTTTGTTTTGTTTGAAATATATAAAAATCCACGGGACTACCAACCCGTGGTGGAATTATCGAAGATCTGTTTTACCCGAGTTTATTGTTTCTGAATTCAATCGGGAATTCTCACTGTTTTAGGCTATATAACATTTAAATTTTGTATTAATAACAGTTAATAAGATTTATTACACTTTAGACCTGGTCGGCGATCCAACTCAAAATATAAAGGAGCAAGAACCAACACTCGGCCCAATTAAAATAAAATAATGCTGGTCTGTGATACCCTATAAAAAATTTGTCAATACTTTTGAACTGCGCATTAATTATGCGAATAATTTCTTAATATCAGTACAATTGTCTTTTTTGTAATATTAAAGACGATTACGCGTACACTACCCTTTGACGTTCTCCACAAATTACCAGAATATATGGCAGCTGGAATTCAAAGTCCATCGATTACTTTAACTTGAAGATTGTAATGAAGAAAATGAAAGCGTTGCGGTGCTGAGAAACAGTAACCTCCCAAAAAACTATGCCAAGTACAGGAGTGCTGTGAATTCCTCTAAAAAAAAGTATTGAAATTATATTATTAATGCCAAGTACACTACATATCTACTTATTATATGATCCAGCACGAGCCCATCACTTTAATTGTATTTTTCAGCATTTTCTAAAACGTCCTCGCTACTCTTTGATATTACTGCTGCTTCTCATATTTAATTATGATTTATCGGTCATTTAATAATTAATAGAACTTTAGGTGATTACGTATCGAGTAGTACTTGGCGGGTCCATGCCAGGAATTTCAAAGTACTTACTTTTAACGCACCAATAGTACTCCAGCTCTATACGTTTGTTACTAGGCTTTTACCGTAATTATTTTTCACGAGTTATTCCTAATATGCTCTGTACAGAAAGTTGACGTTGGTTTGAAGACTGGCATAGTGAATGCAAATTTATATCAAGTAATGCACGCACGGTGATACCACTGGTAACCATAACGGAGAGGATATAAAAGTTCATCGGTGGCCCGATTGATGAATTTATCAATAAGTGTACACATTAACACTTACAATTAGAAAGCAGGAACCACGGTGGGAAGCAGAAATGCTGGAAATTGTAAAATTGTTTGGAACGTAAAACTGTTGCGCAGAACCCGCACGGCAGAGGGGAGAGGCCGGCACTTACGGGAGCGCTTAGGCTTAGAGCGCTCATTCGCTCACGAGCCGGTCTCCTATACCGGTCTCTTGGGCCATGCCGTCTTATCCATTTGTATCCCTTTCTTCTATATTTATTTCTTGTTTACTTACTCTGCTATCTTTATTTTATTTTCTTTTTATTCTTTAACTTATTCTTTAATTTACTTATTTTTTCCTTTCTTCTTTCGGCTCTGTTCTCGTCCAACTTTCATAGTGCTTGTTTTATTTTTCCTATTTCTTTAGCGTATAAAAACCTTGTGCATATGAGTGTCCAGCTCGTTGACGCCGTATGGTAAAGGTAAGAGGAGAATGTGCAGGATTATTTATGTACCTCAGAGACTGTGCGAGAAACAGACAGGATATTATGGTGTGAACGAAATGCCAAAGCGTTGCTCATTGCGTCCCTTTTCGCTGCGAACGAGTCGGCAATGTGTTACCATAAGTTACACGACTTGCTTGGTCGGCTTGGCTGTATCGCCGGTTGCCTGTACCTGGCGCGAGACTCGACCGAGTCGATATTTGTCTTCTTGGATCATTGGACGAACACAAAGAGGTATTAAATGGAGCTACGTTTCTCAAACTTGAAAAGTTACATTTTACTCCACATAATTTCAATTATAGCGATACGGTTATACATATTTATTGAAAATTCATTATTTGGAAAGGTCAATGATACTCTTTATTTAAGGAATGTTGCCATCTGTAGGATAGTCGTTCAGGACAGATCGGCCACGAAACACACGTGGGTACTTCTTTATTTCTATTAAAAGTTAGAGGCTGTACAAGATGTATCGCTCGTCGATAATATTTATCTATCCAGAGGAATAATGGAATCATGCAGCATCGGCGGATGCTCTGATAAGGCCAGTGTCCGGCAGTGGCTAGGTGGCTGTCATTTGGCTCTGATTGTGGGTTTCTGAAAGGTTCTTGATGACATGAATATTATCAACGACGTTTGGTAAACATTTTAAGAATGTGAAATCAGTGTATAACAGTGCGTCAGTACGACCGGACTTGCTGCAAGATAAAGAAAAGACTGCACTGGATTAACCTGCGAAATGTTGTCCGAGGTCGATGTATTTATTAGTAATTATACGTTGGTGGATCCAGAAGTTTATCAACTTTGGGTGGATGGATATTCGTGTGAGTTTAACAAGAAATACATTGATGTATTTGACTATGTTTAGCAATTGAATGTCATTAACATTGTTTTTGGTAGAATATTTTTTACGAGGATTCATCATTCTTGATTATGCTGTTTTGGTGGCCTTGATATTAATTGTTTGGTCTCAGATTAATTTAACTTGACAGATAGGTCAGACTTACGGTTAATTTCCAACACTTTACTTTTCACATCGAAAAACATTCACATATTTTTTGTTGCTGATACCGAGTAATTGTTACGATTAATTGTAAATGGGTGATAATACAACTTGATAATGGCAAAATGATGGATTAATCTTCATTTCTTATTAGCCAGTGATGCTGTTAGCATTTTGCAGCAGAGGGGCATTTGCCAACAAGCCAATGCTCCTATTGAACTTATTGCGTCTGATGTTCTGGATCATTATCGTACCTATTGCCTTTTGGAAAGGTTACTACATACACCTACAAAACTTGCTAGTGAGCAGCTAGCCTTTCAAATTGAACCACAAACTAGTCATATGCTGATTGAAATGTAAGGCAATACGATGAAGTTATATTATTATACGCAAGGAGAATCTTTGAGTAGTTTCTTCTTGTGCATTGACAGGTATTATGAATTTGATGATGCTGTCGTGCGTGAGTTACTGGGGAAGAAATTGACATCCAAAAGTAGAAAGGACATGGATGAAGTGTCTGAGAAAACTGGTGTTACGCTTAAAAGTTGTCGTAGGCAATATGACAATGTTAAACGTGTATTTAAGGTCGTTGAAGATTTACCAGGCTCCTTAGTTGCTAATATAAAGCAACACTTTCTACTTCCCGAAGATCTAGCCAAGTATGTAACTTAAAAAATTAATCAACTGGATATAATTTACAAGTAACTGTAAACTTTAAATATTCAACAGGAGATACGCAGCTGTAGTATTCATAGCATGCCTCCGATTTGAAATGAATAAAAGAAAACTGCAGTTCCTAACATTTCCAGATCTTTATCACTGTGCTTACAGTATGATGTCATTATGGACATATCGTTATACAGGGTCAGAATATTTTGACACGGACCTAGACAGAGAATTTCTTATGGAACTGTCCGAATGCAGAATATTACTGGAAAACGACAAACACCACAAGCAGTAAGTATCCTTTATCCAATTTACGTGAACTATAAATGACAGTGTTGATCATACTTTCAGTTTGGTGTGCATTAAATTAAAGCCAACACTTCTTGAAAAATCATATCAAGAACTGGACAGTAATTTCCGTTCCTACTCCAGATCGATGCTCGGTATCGCATGCAATCTGCATCGTTCACGAGAGCTAAGATTCTTCTTCTTGGAATTAGTCGAGCGTTGTATCGAACCCTGGAGACAGGTCAGCTGGTCCCATACCGATCTTCGTAATTTCCTTGGAGCCTACACTCAATGCGCACTGGACATGGATGTGCTGAGGTATGAGATGAAAGAAAAACCATTAAATAAAATCATACAGTTTCAAAATTAAATATTGCAGAGGAGATGTGAGAGATGCGTTTGATCGCTACATGAAAGTAGTAACAAGCTGCTTATTACGTATGTACCATACGTGACTAGCAGTATCCGAGGAGAATCCAGCATCTGTGAAGAATTAAAGAGCGATAGGTTGTATAAGAAGTACGTTAAATCGTATATATTACAATTTATTCATTTCATATAATAAATAATTAATAGGACGAATGCAGCACACTTATATGCTCATCTCTTACTGAACAGAAACTCACATATATTGTCTGTCATTGTCGTATCATCATGTACATTTATACAATACGTATTACTCTCACTGGATATTTGTAACATCTTGATATTCGCTTCGTTTAGCAACATTGCAATAAACACGAAATAGCCTGGTAGGCTCGGTTGATCGGTACTTGTATCTGAAACCGATCAAGATGATTTGACCGAAGCCCTAAGTTATGAATTCCTGATAATTAAATTCAATAACTCAACAAAACCCCTATGGTAAAACGTACTAATTTAGCTATAGTGCAATGCACCACTCCCGATTAAATAGTTTTAGCAGACTTTACACGAGACACTTCGATCAATCGAGATCACCTTGCGATCTGATAATCATTAATGATTGAGCATGAATGATCGACGAAGTCGAAAAACTTCATAAGTTATACAAGGGAACTCCTCAATAACATTAACAAAATTATTATTCGTCATTAGCTTCTCGAATCGTTGTCAGTCGGCTTACAGTTATTATCAAGTTTGTACTTGCCCCCTGGGTAGAGGAGGTCGTGATCATATGATTGTTACGGAGCTAGGTATTAATGTTCTGGGGGAGAAAGATATCAAGGAACGATGAATGCGTCTAATTCACAATGGCAGTGTCTATTGGGATACGCCCAAGACTTTATTGACGGTAAGAACGACGTCGGGCGTCTGTGGCAGTGCAGCAACTTCCAGCGATTTCGTGTAAGGCATAGGTCCGTCCACGCCAGTGACTCTGATCACTGGAGAATCCAGATGAAAGAAAGCTTCGCCTATAATTAAATAATACGATTGAAGCTCATTTACTTCGAAGAATAATATCAGATCTACTTACTCTCAGAGATCCGGGCGCTGATCTCAGCCCCTATACCGCAGTGTGGCCAACCTTGTTCGACCGTGACTACATGATGGGTCTTTGCTACAGACTTTATAATAGTGTTGATGTCCAGAGGCCTCAATGAACGAAGGTTTATAACCTCAGCCTCGATACCTTTTCCAGCAAGTTCATTAGCAGCTTCGAGGGCGAGTTCAACTGCCTTGGAATGTGCTACTAGAGTAATGTGCTTGCCAACGCGTTCAATCTTAGCCTTGCCTATTGGAAGAACGAAGTCTTTCGATAGAGCTTCGTCGGACATGGGATACTGGACGCCATACAATAATTCATTCTCCAGGACGACAACTGGATCCGGATCACGTATGGCAGCCTTCAGAAGACCTTTGGCGTCCTCGCTATTGTACGGCGATATGACTTTCAATCCGGGACAGTGGCTGAACCACGCTCCGAAGCACTGAGAGTGCTGCGCACCGACGCCAGCAGCGGCCCCGTTGGGTCCACGAAATACGATTGGCACGTTCACTCTTCCAGCAGACATGTAGAAGGTCTTCGCGGCGGAGTTGATGATTTGATCAATCGCTTGCATAGAGAAGTTGAAGGTCATAAACTCGCAAACCGGTCGAAGCCCAGCCTGTGGTAAAACGTTATTCTTGTTATGTGACCGATACGATACTTAGTCAGTCTGTAGTGCTTTTATGTCTTGAAAACGAACCATGGCAGCTCCGACTGCAAGACCACAGAAGCCTGCTTCTGTGATCGGGGTGTCGATTACTCTCTTCTCTCCATATTTTTTCCACAGTCCTCTTGAGACTTTGTATGCACCATCGTACAGTGCGACTTCTTCACCCAACAGGAAAACACGTTCATCCTTCTCCATCTCCTCGTCCAATGCTGAGTTTAAAGCATCTCTGACAGTCATCTACAATATTTCAGAACTATTGGCACGCCTAGACAGCTCTTGTACACCGGCTCAAACATTAAATATCTAATGTTCACAATAAAAAAAAATCTAACTAATTACAAGTGATAACTAATGCCGTAACATGTGTTATGAGACTGATAGTCACACGTGTCACGCACGATTATGCCGTTCATCATAAAAATCAAAGGAAACTTTAAGTGACACGAATTCCTAGATAAACGTATGACCTTCGTTGACCTTGAAAATTCTCTCTCTATCCACAGTCAGCTAATCGTTAGTTAATTATTCAAATTTAACAATCGGTACATGCCGCGTAAAATATTTATAAAAGCCAACTGTCTCCGCTATGAACCGAGGCATTACACCTTCATTGCAGATCGAAAGATAATGTTGAAATTAGGTTATGTTATCTTCCAAAGAGAGTAACCACAAAAAGGTCTTACCTGCTGTGCAGCAGCACATTTTGACGTGGAGAATGAACGACGGGCGATACCCCTGACTGCCGACTGAAAATAACGATTCATAGAAATAATCTTAATGCAGAATAACCCATATGCTTCAACCAAGGTAAAAGTAACCTACTGAACATTGTCTATCTTAATTATGTGATGATTATTTACCGTGAGCATGACTGATGTTTTAAGGTCTCTGATCGGAGCTGTGGACCAAGAATGGAGGAGACTCGGAGAGCACGATCTGAAGAACTCGTCACAGTTACGTATCGTCTAGGAGAGCTCAAATTTACGATTACAATTTTACGAGCCGCACGACCAACCGCATTAACGAAGCCAAGGACGTCAGGCGGACGCCTGACGTAGATCGACCAGAGATGAGTAGGGAGATGCACACGCTACGGTTTTAGGCGATACCAAAAGCATGGCACTAAATCTTAGCGGCCAGTTTGGAAGCTGGATTTTGTGATCATCGCCTCCGTCGACAATGCGAATCCCGTCGTAGCCGAGCTAAATGTTAACAAGAGCGCGTAGCTTGGCGAACAGAGGTTCTACGTTACTCACCGCTGGTTCGCAAAGCAACCCTTTGAAAGAGACTGGGAACTATAGAACTTCTGAAGAACTATTGAGAAAGCATATTGTTGAAACATTTTAAAGGCATCTTTAAGAAAGTGCGGTGCCAACTTGACACCCGTTTAGCACCTTTATTTTTGAAAAATGTTTCATCACTCGAGGGCACTTGGCCCTCTATGAGGACATAAAGCCAAAGAAGAATAAGAAGAAGAAGGAAGAGAGAAGAAGAAAAAAATTAGTTGAACAGAAATATTGAAAATTACGAATACTATTGAATGTCATTGGATCTTGATTTACTTTAAAAATTAATTTAAAATATAAAATTGAGGCTAAGTCAAAATCTCACAGAATATATACAGTGGATAAAATTGTAGTGTAAATTGAGTTGAAATTGTAGAATATCGAAAATAAATTACGTTCAAATTGAAATATTAATAAATTAGGTGTTTGGAGCGGTAAAATAATTAATTAAATCAATAAAGTAAAATATTAACACGTGGAAATCGGAAATTCTGGCCAAGCATACATATTTAAAAGTACTGGTAGTTGCCCAAAATTGTGCTCGCGTAGGACTCGGCGAGTGGGAGCAGGTAGCTTTCTGTTACCGGTTGATAAATAGTTTTTCATATCTAATCCACCGTTGAAGATGTACCATGACTATTCTTTAATTAGCTAAGCTTATGAAATTCCATGTAAAATGTATTTTGAGGTATCAAGTATTATTAGGATTGGTATAGAGTGCTGATTGATTAATTATACTTTCACATTATTTATTTACAACAGGTGATCACCTTGCGATACAATGAACGTCATGAAAAATCCCCGTTACTCGTCTAAGAACATAATGTTTTTCTGATGCTAACGACGCGAAGATTGAAGATCGTGAAGAGAAATGATAGAAGCAACGAAGGAAGGTGGAAAAGAAAAAATAATTATTTAATCATTATCGTCGACAATTTTGATCAAGGATCTAACTCATAATTTAGGTTACTCCGGTAAGAAAGAAGAAAATAAAAATTCGTACCTCGAGAAGGCAAGGAACGAGGACTGACAAGTCATGGACAACGTGTTGAGCGCCCGGATAAGCACAATGGAAAATGCAAAATGACATTTGCAATTATGATTGCGCGAATAATGCATTAATATGAGTCAATGATTAACGCATCGAAGGAAGAATAAAAGATATCGGGATTTCGAGCGCATGGCCTTTTTCATGGATTTTTATTAACGAGAGAACAACAGTTGAATAGATGTCGAATCCGCTAGAATATTGTTTAGAGTAAAAATTCCCCTCATTTGGCTCGAACGAACGTCAGAATTGATGCGATTAGAAGGGGGTTTGTAGGGGAATACGACGGGGAGTGGGTGGCTGGGGGGGAGGGGGGCAGGACGAGGAGAGGGGAAGTAAAGAGTGAATAAGATTTTTCATTTGTCAATATTAGTGCAAGAAAAATATTTACCGTCAGAGCAGAAATAGAGATCGTTTACGTAACTGTCCTAACCTATCCTAGAGATATTATAAGAGATTCTCATTACCGAGAATTAATAATCATAGTATAACGGTCAATGATAATAAGATGAACATCAAAGATAATAAACGACCGTAATCATATTAGTAGTAATAATAATAGTGGCTCAATGATAATAACCGTACTAAACGATAATCGTAATCTAAATTCATTAGCGTCGTTATAGATACGATTTAACAATTTTTAGCATCTTTGTTTCTCTTCGTCTTCTTCGTATCATTCGTCCGCTTCCTTTAACGTATTCTTCTTTTCCAAATTCTTATTAATCTCCGATTATATATTAACCTCATTGCTCGTTCTTTGATTCACGTAGTACCGATATTAATAATTCAAGAATCTGACTTTTCTGGACGTCAATCACAACGCGATCGGTTACGATCTTCGTTCTTCGTTAACTTTCTTCTTTTTATCGTTCCTTCTTAAAATACGTATTTCTCAAGCTGCCGGCGATGTATCTGCTTCGAACAGTACGATCGATTCGACCGATCAACTGCAACTCGAACGGCCACAATTATGATCGTCCGAAATTAATGATCATTAGGGTACGCACGAATTAAGGCTTAGGAAAAGAATCGAGAATTACAGGAACCTCGTAAACGTGACGGAATTCGTTGACACAAGGAAGGTCGAGTATTCGTATTTTCATAACGCGTCAAGCTTTCACTGGGGAATCGGATAATACGTGGAGAAGAGTTAGGTTAACCGCGGCCATCGAGATTCTTCGTAGAGCGAAAATTAAAGGACTGTTGGTAAAACTATATAAGTAAATATGGAAAATCGATAAAAGGTTCGCCGAGAGGTTCATTTCGCGCGGTACCTCGTGAGGTCAAAGCTTTCATTTAAGGATAATTTACGATTGACACTGACGAGAGGTGTGAAAGCAGTCGGTATATTAATTTTTTTTTAAAACAGTCGAAACCCATTCCCGTGATACGTCGACATATTTCCGCAGTTTTCAAGACTGTCAACGAGGTACAACGTCTGTTTATTAACGTAAATCCGGAAGATATTACGAGAAAGAAATATTTGTGGACGACAATGAGGGACCTGTCGGTTCGAAAGTGCTTTGTCAGTGTCGAAGTGCCGTTAGTTGCGGCCATTATCGTTTTTTCGTTTAAAAGTCTTTAAAAAGTCCAATTTATCGACAGGCTCTCATTATTGTGACGGGAACGCTCGCGTCCCTCCGATAATTGGCTCACGGCACTTTTAATAAAAATAATTCAAAGGCACCGATCTTCTTTTTTTTTTTTTCATTTTTTCTTCCCTTTCGCATTTTATAGTCTTCGATGGACGCGCCATTATTATTGCCCGTCGGAATTTTAGTCGTTCCGCTAAACACTCGTTTGTTACTGCAACGACGGCGTCATAATCATCTTACACGGCAAAACGATACCAGGACAGATTTCGATTGAACGTCCGTTGCATACCGTACCGAAGAATATAAATTCCTCGATCGATTTCTAATCAATTGATCAATCAATTAACGCGTATAACATTCCGCACGTACACTCGATTTCTAATGCACGTATTACTAAATACGAAATTTATATGCTTTGCGATAATCCTGCTAGTTATTAATGATATATCTGAAGTACAGATAGTATCAATATTTTATAATTATTACGTTACAGCATCTTTTCTTTATCTTTTATATACAGGTCGATCCACGCATTTGGGGTTATAGGCGAAAACAAATAATATATCTCAGCACGGTACAAAATACAGAGACGCGTAATTACATGAAATACCTGATTCGTGAAATTTTTCGAATATCAATCGCCTTTTATAAATTGCACCTTATAAATTTGCTCGATCGATTATATCAATTCTTTATTAATCCAATCTCTCGATACGATCGCGTGATTAAACTCTTCCTCTTGCCATCCATCCATGACTGCATCACAGGAACATACAAATTATTAAAAAACGACCCCGGTTGCGTCGATCGCTCTGTATAAAAATATACGTAAATACTCATGTGAGCACGCACAAACATATCGGTGTATATATATATATATATATATCTTCCCTTTATTCTTTACCGTCGTCCTATATCCTCATGGTGTAGATACATATTATACTTTTCACAAGCCCATCGCGAATAATGTGATTCACTTCGTCAAGTACTTGAAAATGATACCTAAATCTTCATCTTATTTTTTTTCTTTCTTTTATCGCCAATTTCTCCACGCTATCCATTCTTTTTTTCGTGTTTTCCCTTATGCGACGCTGAACGTCAGAACTCGATGAATCTTTCCTGTAGCTCCACTTACTTTGAATATCTTATTCTTTTTATAATGCTTTTCTTCGGGATCGAAATACTCGACGTTATTCTTGGATCGATCGCTGGTGGCCGTATCACATTAGCCATATGGCTGACAATCCTACGACTTATGATTCTACGGTATTACTCGTGACAGAGAGAGGAAGAGTCCTCCCTCTTGCTTTCTTTGAGCATACTAAATTTCTCGTTAGCAGACGAACGCATAGAGGAACGCCCTAGGGAAAAACATTTTCGTACGAGGGACTATGGATTTTCTTTAGAACCAACTGGTAGCTCCGCCAAATTTCGTTGAAAGGCCACCGATGCCCTTGCCGAACATGCTGCCTACTTTACCCACAACGTTGGACGTAACGTTGGAGATGTTGGCCACGTAATTGGCATCTTCGCCTGCGATCGTCTCCACGATCGTCACCTTTGTCTTCGGCCTCTCGACCTCTTCGTCGTTGCCGTTCTCCGAGAGCCCTCTGGGAAGATGATAAAATTAGCGATAACAGGTGCCGGACGATCGATGAAAATCTTTACAGATCAGAGCAGGATGATATTGAAATTTTCTTATCGTCTGGGTTTACTCACTCCTCGTTCTGAGCGCACATGGTTAAGGCACAAGTTGCTTCCTCTGTCTGCATCCTTTGGAATATCGTCTGATATGTCTTCGAGTTGAGTTTGTCCTCTGTGACACCCTGGAGCTCGAAATCCGAATAGATCTTCTTCACGATATGAGCGAGACAGGTGCACTGATACAGATGCAAGCTATGGTCCAACCTTTCGGAAAGCCAGTTGCACAGCATCTGAATCTGTGCTGTGTACCATTGCTGGTGGATTAAGAATAATTATTTTTCTTTGTAGCTAGTTATATAATTTCATTTATACGGACCTCGAAGAAGATCAAAATCCAAAGTTCATCGATGACCTTGCTCCGAATCTGGTCCATGCAGTTTCTCGTGAAGTTCACGTAGGCTTGGCCCATTTCCTTTCCACTTCCCGATACCTTCTGTGGAACGTACCAGCGGACAAGAAAATTGTATTATCCAGTGTGTTTGCGACTCATTGGATTTTTGAACCTACCGTGAAACTAAGAATCGATCCGATGAAGGATCCTTCGTCGTAACGCGAGAGTTTTGACAGGGTCGTCTCCAAGACGGTAACTAACTTATTGATCATTCCTTGAGTCATACCGGCTGATGTCTTCTCAATGAGATCATCGATCTTGGTGTGATACTGGTGCTGGAAGTCGATTGTGTACCATGGTAGAACACAGGAGGCATTAAGTTATTTACACCAAGAAGAATTTTATGGTCCAATTGGAGAAAGAAATATATATATATATATAGAGAGTGAGGAACTGACAAAATGACAGTGTCGCCTGAGACTTTTGGGAGAAAGTATTTGACAATCGTTAACTTACCACATCGACACCGTCAACGGCGCAAAGCTTAAAACTCTGATTCTTCGCATCCAGAATAACATTGACCATGGCACACATTTCCGAAGGAATAATATAATCCGTGGATATAAACGTTACACCCTTTTTGAGCCATTGCTGAAAAGCTGTGTCAGTTCTCTGTATGCAGGACTCGATCATATCGCAGGCCATGAGCTTGAGTCTTTGCTCAAGATGCTGTCTGAATTCTTGATCTGGCCAGTGTAATCCCCTGATGAAAGATTGAAGAGCATCCAGCTTCCAGAAGAGGTCCTCCGATGTGGCACATCCATTACCCTTGATTTCCCAACGTTCTTTCTCGAAGCCCTTATGTATGGACTGAGCTATGGAGGTTTCCATGAGGTCTACGTAGCGCACAACGAGTGGGGCAAAGGTATCCCGAAGATGCTGATGAAATCTTCCATTCTTGAGATTGTCTAATGGTCAGAAAGATCTGTTTAACTTGGTATTGATCGATAAGAATACCTCAATCCCTTTTATCAACATCCGAAGTAATTGAGAAACATATGAAAGTTCTTGATACATGGAAATCAACTCCATCGTTTCTGTTCTTGGACGTTTACCCAGGTCGATAAACTTACCGTCCGTTCTCAAATAATCGTTCATGATCTGGAACAGCGGAAAACTGTCCCAGGTGTCGGGCGGCTGCTCGGAGAGTACTTTGTCCATGTCGACGGCGAATAGCGACCAGAAGATTTCAGCGTGCTCCACCAGGAGGTCGCTAAACCAGGCGAAAGCCTGCGGTGCGGTGTAGTAGGAGCGAAACGTGAAAATATTGGACGACACACATATACGGTGGGATATGTTCCTCGACCCAGGATGGTGGGGTCGCCACCTTGGGCACGGAGCTCTCGAGGACTCAGAAGACACTACAACGATAACTACTTTGCGTGGCTATGAGAATTAACGTGATCTTATGTACCACTCATCTTCATGTACCGTTACCAGTAATTACACTTTCCTTACCGTCGTCATCAGGAGCAAAGTATCCTGGACAAAATCTATAGAGAATAAAAATACATTGTACAATCATGAGATGAATGGGCAACTGATACTTTGATAAGCCATGACATGAAATGATTATTTTGGTTGTCTTCTGAGGAGGTTCTGGACCCTTACCAAGTCCTTGACACACACATGCTACCCTCTCCCTCGAGAGCCCCGGACAATGAACACTCAGTTCTAAAAACCTAACTAATACCTCCGAATAATGTTCTTCGTTTTGCTGTAACAGGTCTACGCAAAGTTCCGCCAGGTGGATGAGGTCTTCAAGTTTCTTACTTGGGGGTACACAGACCTCTCCATTAAAATCATCCTCTATCTTTGCCTCCGCCGATAGCCTCGTGTAGTTCACGAGAGCCGCGGTTTCCAGGCACGATTTTATCATGCCCCTGACTTCCTCCGGTGGTACTGGGGTAGCGATGTCCTTCATTAGGACTCGCTCCAGTAGGGACAAGGTTGCCTTTAAAGCACCCTCTGGTCGTCCGAATGGGAAGCTGTACCTAAATACCCAAAGAGAGAGCAACGTAGGACCTGTTTCTATCTAATTAACCCATAAGGTAAGACACAGGAAACGCAGTGAATCACCTGAAATTGGTAATCTGTTTCTCCAGGAGCTGTCTGAGCCGCTCCTTAATTTCCAGAAATTTGTCCTTCTCCTCATGGGTAATCGAACCAACACCGTCGGTACGATTTCCATGAACGTGACTGGCACAAAAAGCAAAGCTATAGTGGATGAGATTCGGGTCAATCATGATACCACGTTCAGCCCTGTCCAGGAGATCATTGAGGTAGCACAGGTGACGGTGGCATCCACGAACACCGTACCTAAATAGAAATTATTAAATGAAACGAGACAGTCGTATTCAATAGTTAAATTCATCAAATACATCCAAACGAATGATCCTTACCTAGCACAATATTCATCAAGAACAAAAACCTGTCCAGGAGAAAACCATCCTAACGAACTGTATGGATCATTCAGTCTGTAGTCCAGTGTTAAATTCTGCAAGAACTTGAACAGCGAGGCATGGTCAAACTTGCAAGGATCAGCGCTAATGAAGTCTTCCATGCCATGCTTCCTGGCTCTGTCTGCATCCCCCTGTATCTTGCTGATGGTAGAACTCTTGTCGGCGACAGAAACTGGTGGTGTTGGCTTATGCGATTGGCCAGTGGCACGATACATGGCCATTACCCAGAGATGGCATTCGTTCTCGTCATCCGAAGCAAATACAATGTTATCGCCTTCACGGACGGCATTGAAAAAGAACCTATAGTCCAAGAAAATGGAAAATAATTTTATTAGCAGAAAGGTATCGCAAATAATTCGACATCTACCTTCCACCCTCAAGATCCATTCCAACCATCAAGCTGGCGGAAGCGGCCTCGATATAGTCCACTGTGTAGCCATCGAGCTGCATCATTTCCGAGGGCTCGGTCTTTTTTTCCTTGTACGAGCACATCGCAAATGTGTACTGCGAGACCTGGACCAACACGTAGTACCGCTTCTTCCACTTTTTCCAAACAGATTTACCCAGCGCATAGAGGTACCCACAGTGCTTCATATTCAAAGGCTTATCCATTCTACAGGCTATCTTTATTCGTAGATCCTGATCAGGAAGATTCTTTGGAACCGTCATGCGGTGCCACTCGGGTACCTTGCAAGACAATGGAGTTGGTCTGAGAATAACTTTCCCTAACTCCTTGTCCTCGAGAGCTAGCATGCCTGGGTTCTCTGTGTAAAGTCGGACCTTCACAACTGGCAGAGGGTGGGTGGTCGTAAAGTCACCTTGGGTATCCCACCTACAAGCAAATGATTATTGTCCAGTTTAAATTAATTCTCACGTCTTTAGTTATTCGTATGGTGTCGTTAGAATAACTATTTACATTGGCTTAGAGGCCTCAGCCTGGTCCGTCTGAAGTTTCTCCACACCCTCGACCTCCATAGTGCAATAAACTATCCGGCTTGGTGCGAGACTTTTGAGACCCTTTACTTCCATCACTATAACTTCCAGCTGGAAGGTCAGAACGACGTCCATCTTGGTAAGCTGGGGATCGGGATCAGCGGAGTCGCCCTCCAGTTTAGCGAGGGAACCCTGACTGCGGCAGCGGGAGCGCTCACCGCGATGGTTGTAGCGCTTCAGCTTCTGCAGCCCGTATTTGCTGTCTATCGAACCCTTGGAGACCGGTAACGACTCCAAATTAGCCATTAGCAGGTTGATAGACGACTTGAGCTCCTCGATGTAGAGCGACTCCATTTCCTTGAGGAGGAACCTCGGCATCAGTTTACGGTTCTGCAAAACAAAAAAAAAAGAAATGATACTTGAATAAATCAGGATCAAACGTTCTTAAGGATTGAACGAAAACAAGGAGAACTTCTCTTGTACCTTTTCCATTTCGTTGACCTTCTGAATGCGACCGTCCAGCTCCCTCCTGATGGCGGCAGCTTGCTCGTCAGCTGAGTCCAACAGGAGGGCGTTGAACAAAATCTGATGCTCGAATTTCTTGATACCGAGGATCTGCTGGAACATGTCGTACAGTTGCTCCTTCGAGAGGATCAGCTCCGAATTTAAGGACTGCTGTTGCATCCTGGAAGGCCTCTTGGTGTCCTCGTCACCGGTTCCTTTGAAGATGCAGTCGAATTTGGCCATCCAGGACGTAAGAACAGTCTCTTTGCTCAAACCGTCGATTTCCGGAAGTGATCGAACACGCTTCTCGATGTTGTTCCTAAACACCTCACGGAAGTCGTGTTGTGAGCAAGCCCCACTCTGTACCATGCGGACAACGCGGTCCGACTTGAGGAAGACGTCGAAGTAGCTCTGGACTGCATTATGAAAAGCCTCATCGGCCATAATCTGCGTTTCCCCCTTCAGAAAGCTCTAAAAAATTAAAAGAATATTTCATTCGACCTTATTTCCGATATATTTTCGGAAAAGACTTTCCATCAGAATTAGTTCATTTCGTTTCGAATAAAAAATTAAAGTTTGAATATAAGACGGACCCTGATGTCCTGAATTTATTCTTGAAGGACCCTTTTTCCATTTTTTCCCTAGAAATACTTGAGAACGAGCACTGTTCCTGGTATTGATTAGTAAAATTCTATAAATATTTTTCATTTTCATAAATATCTATCGAATCGAATATCATTCCCGAACGTGCCACGTTTCAGTATTCATTTCGTTTGCCCTTGTCTAAGAATAAATTCGATTGTTAACCTCAGGTGGAACAGCCTTGTACTATGTACTTATCGATAGGATCGATTCAAGTGGAGAAACGCGAAGGCTAAGGTTAGAGCGGAGTCACCTATAAGATTCGTCGAGGGGCTTCGACGAATTAAAGTCCTCTTTGAAGGGTTTCCTATGTTCATGATATTGCACGTATTCAGAGCAATTATGTTGCAGCAATTTGATTGCGTGTCCCGACGTTTCCTCGCGATAAGAACCAACTGCTGCGAACTACACAATACAGGAAAACTAGTTCCACACAGTAACAATGCAGTAGGACATTACGCAAATGCCCGGAGTAGATCAGTCGTTACGATTTGCATATTTAACCTAGAAGTAATTTGCATATACGACCGTATGTGCAGCCTGGGAACACGTGAGTGCTCACATTTGCTTCTCCATTCTCGAAGGAAATTCCTGATAAAATAAGATACCTGAAAGCGAGAGCAGAGAGTCTCAAGCTGTTGCTTCGTGATCTTCATCTGCCTGCGAGTCATGTCTGTTGGCTGCTTCGCGTTGAAGGGATAGGCGATGCATCTTGATACGAAGACGTACAATTGGATTCTAGTCTTCCTTTCCTCCTCCTCGCGTTCCTGCTTGTCCTAGGATCGAATATGTCAATTAACAAGGATGAAAAGAGTAAATTAATTCAAGATCAAAGGAGTATTCACTTGTAGATCAGCCTCAGTCTTCTCACTGGCCACCGATGGGGAAGGGCTGGTGGGCCTCGGCGCAGACTTGGCGTAGTTGACGGCATCCTGAGCCGCGCTCATAGACGGGGAAAGAGAGTTTCTAGCACTGGATAGGTTCGGCACGTCCAAACCAGCTGCCACAGCTTCCTGCTGGGTAGCAATGGCCGTGCCGCCCTTGCCATGAGCTCCATGCACGCTACCTCCGTGTACCCCTAACGAACTAGAGGAGCCTACGTGGTTCAGGCCACCCGGGGAAGCCGCGAGCCCCGAGCTAGCCAGACCAACGCTTCCGGCTGCTCCAGACCCTGGACCGCCACTACCACCACCGGGATGCTGGCGGGAACCATGGGATCCACCACGGCCTCCGCCGCCACCCCCGTGATGATGGGTGCTCTGATCCTCCTCGCTCTCCTCCTCGGAGGAACTCGGGTCTATCATGCTCTTTTATGGGACGCCGACGCCGACGTCGACGCCGGAGGCCCAGCTGCTTCCGGCTGTGGCCCTGAAGTGTCCGTGGTCAAGGCTTCGCTCTCTTCTATTTCTTCTCTGGACCTTCCACTTCCCCTACTCCAGTCTTGCTTCTTCTTTCTTTTCTCCCTCGTTCTCTCTCCCTCTCTCTCCTCTCCTATTGATTCTCCTAAGACTCTACAGATGCTTCTTCACCAGCCGCACCTGCAGAAGACGCAAGTAAACTTCATTAATTAAACGTCTTATGGATATTAAACATTAATTTTGGTACATTCTCTATGAAGATTCATCACTCGGATCACCCATGTCCATACAAGCAGTCAAACACAATCTGAATATACTTGGAGCCAATCCGAAGCAATACAATCGATACGATAACACATTCTGCATCCTACTCGCAAGGATACGTTATTTTCGGTAGTTACTTGTAATTTTAGAAAATCAATGCGGCCTCCTTACGTACCTCAAGGCTCATCGAGTATGGACGATGCGGGTATTCTGGCGTATTGTATATCGTACAGAACTAATTCTAGAGCCACGAAGGACAGAGATCCATAAGCGAGCGTCAAAGGACTTTATATTTTACCTGTCCTTACCATGGATTCTCTAGGAGTTATCGTAACACGAAAAGAATCGATAAGAAAGTTCCTTATCGAATGTGCCTACCGTTGCTCGTGATTGCCAGCACGGAATAGCGTGCTTTTGAGGGGGATCGTGTTAGCCTTTGTCCGTTGACCTCTACCGAGTACAACTCCGTAATTCATATCGTCGAGTATCGATCTTGAATTTAATAAGCGCAGGCCATATTCCATTTACAGAGAGAGAGAGAGAGAGAGAGAGAGAGAGAGAGAGAGAGAGAGAGAGAGGGAGATGCAAGTCGCACGGGACAATCAGTTATTAAAAATAGGTAAAAACGGACTGCCGCAACGACCACCATGTTCTATACGTTCTCAGCAAAAGAAATTGCTTATCTCTCTACAGGATAGAGCATACGATAAATGAACTGCAGCTCTGTAATGACTAATATTTTTAATAAGTTTCATACTATTTAAAAAATCAAGAGGAAATGTGAAAAATTTCCTTTTAAGAAAATTAAAAAAAAAACATTCGACGCAGTTTTTGAATCTCCCGCTCTCGTCTTAAGAAATGGATTATCCTTTTTATTGTATGTGGAAAATACATTTATGAAGCAAAGATGTGCGTGGCCGTCACAGTGCAAACATATTGATTGTCTCTATGTCCTTCTTGTTTCCCCCACGAAGCGACTTGCCCTCTCAGGGAAAGAGGTACCTGACACCCGCGCGCGCGCAACACTCGCGCAAAGATAACCCATGTACGTTTATATCTCTCAATTCCAGATTTTACCACTCTTCATCATTATTTTGTACCTCTAAAACCATCCAGGTATTTCACAATCAACGTGCAACACACGTTCGCACGTACGGGTGGTATAATCTAACCTAGAAATGCAAATATATTCGTCGTGTCATTGATACCGATTATCACTGCCTAAATAAGCATTATAAGAGTACGATCGGACCTTTTTAGAACTCCTCTACTTTTTTCAAAATATTCTTTCATAATTATCAAAACAGTTACTAAAGCTTCGTGGATCGAATATCCGTTTGACGAACTTATTACTTTGAGACTTTGGCGATTTTGCGATTAGGTTTATTCCCGTTACCTACACTTTCTGGACTCTTCAAGAAGGGCAACTTCTCATTGGTTGCTTGAAAATATCATCGAATAAAAATTTACCTTTTTTGAAAAGTGCATAAAGTGTCGGTTACGAGAACAAACCTATTGAGTCTACATAATTTATTCGTATTCTAAGCAGTGACAGTCGAATACAATTTTTGACTGGACAATAGCTTACCTTTGAATTAGCAAAGGAATAACGAAGCTCTTATTTTACTAGAAATATTAAGCTCTTACGTAAACGGAATTCTCTTTGTGCAAGTGAAGAGCGAACGGAGCTAAGAGAAACCACTTTTTAAGGAGAGGTCTCCTTTTCTTGAAATTCTGCACGACTCACGTTCGTGGATTAAAATTTTGGAAATATTGCACGATTTGTACGTTATAATTGTAGTAAATGAAATATCAAAAATTATATAAGTAAGGTTGAAATTTAAGCTCAATATTATTACTGCCATGCCCTTAGCTTATCGTGGATCGATAGGGAATGGTGTGCCAATTAGTATGGGATTATTAGGGACCATTGGCCGGAAGTGGTTCTACAGATAAACACTATAACGGCAAACAACTTTCTGACTTCCTGCGCCAAGTTTTCGTAATATACAGTAGATGTTAAAGTAATTAAATCATTTAAATCGACTAACGAGATTCTTGTATTAAATTCCATGGCTGGATCACCAATAAAGATCGATCGAATACTGACAACCGTACCAATAGCAGATAAATCAAAGAGACTTTAGTAACGATTTACATACGTTGCTTATAAAAAAAATAATAGAGGTAGATTCGCGTGACGAGGGCCAATTTGCGAAACGTTTTCCTCTTCGACGTCGTTTTCTGTTACAGTGCATCTTTCTTGTGGCTGATAAGATTAGAGTGTGTTCACCAGAAGAAAAAATGACGATGGCACGTACCCATGAACCACGTGAAAGAATATTTCAGAAAAAGATTAAGAGCTACCCTGTATGTACATCTGACATCTGTAGAAACTGTCTTACGTAAAAGAATGGACAGAGTAAAATGGTATGTCCTTGTAGCAACGCCATAAGAGATAACAATTAAAAGTCAGGGGCCACTTGACAGTTTGTAACGTGGAGGAAACGAAAGCTTTCCAAAATTTCTACCGCCATCCATCTTCAAGACTGACTCAAGTGATACTCAATAATAAAGCAGGCGCATTAAAAAATTGTAAAAGCTTAATTTTCGTTCTTCTGGCTTTGAGAAGTTCCGCGACCGCGTCGTGGAATTCATTGCGGTCCGTTATTGATCTACCCACGATTTTGAAGGCTCGCCATTGCCTACTCCTGAGGCACACATGGTCTTCAGATGGGTGTGTCGAGGTATAAAGAGAATAACGCTTGCAATAAAAACAATCGCCGACGGTGAGGTTGCACCAGGTAACAAAAAAACAATAAACCATCTTCCAATTGACTAACCTTAGCCGTGACGAGCAGCAAATCCGACATTGAAATTCTGAGGCTTTGAATCCGTTATTGAGTAAGTGTTCGAGGACGTTGCTGATAGCTTGCAAAGGTCGCATCAAGTTCCTGAAGATTGACTTGAGGAATCGTTTCTTAATGAGCGTAGCAAAAGTTCCCTCTGCTCTTCTGATATCCAATGAAAGTAAAAGTCACAGTGGTAGTTAGAATAGGTTAGAGTAGCGAAGGTGACAGCGCCAAGATTTGACAAGTAAAGGATTTCTGACTCGCACCGTTGACGACGACATAGAGTCGGTGCTCGAGCACTGCGAGCTGCAGCGATTGACTGGCGAACTGGCGGGGGTGGCTGCCGACGAGGTAGAGGGAACAGAGACAGGCAGAGACACGTCCTGCGAGGCGGCGAACTGGGGAAAACGACGAGTGGAGTTCTGAACAAGGAAGAGAAGATAGGGGCGTAGAGAAGTGGCGCACCAAGTGCCACTGGGCCATCGATCGGCTGCGCGGCTGCTGTCTAGCAGCTGACCGTCTTAGCCGGCACGCAGATTTGCCAGGAGACTTTTCGTGCTTGTCCCTTCATCTTTAATCCCAACCGGATATAACTTTATGTGACCTTATGAATACCTGACTGGACCATCGACATCCTTGTTTTATTAATTTTCCTTCTGGGATCGTTTAAACCACGTATACCCAATCATCCGCACAATGTTGAGGCACTGACTCGTCTGAAATTGATGATAATCATTTAAAAAGAACATAAATATTGTTTTAAAGATTTGCTCACTAGTCTTCATTAATGATTTGAACGCTAGCCGTAAGAGCCTCGTATGTTTTTTTCTCGTCTCTCGGTTATAACAAGATATTAGGTTAGAAACCAAAGTTAGAAGAATCGACTGTAATAAGAGAGACGGATGTAAACGTTTTGATTAGACGCTACCAGATGCTACCCATTTGCCATCATTAATCTTATAGACATTCCAGTGCTCTTTTATCAGACTTCTTTGGTGCTTCAATTGAATTTCCAAAAGTGAACTCCCTCGACGTATATAAATGGTGACACGTAAACGCTTTAGCTGTCTTGCCAATTTATTTATGCAGGCGTTCCAGTACTCGAGCGTTTAGCCATTACTTGAGCGTGAAATACGCTTCATTGCAAAGGCTGGTACACCGATTAAACGCTATCATACATACCCCTTGAATTACAAGCTTTTATAACTGGCAGTATCGAATGCACATTAAAATTGACAAAATTATTTACGTACCCGTTCTAAAAGCCACCATAATATTTTTTCTCGAGTATTGAAGCTATTGTTTGCATTTTTTCAAATACTAAAATATTTGTCTCCTTCAATGGTTCCGCTTTGGATATTTCTACAGGAGCCTCTTGGCAGTCTATGGTAAATTGGTCTATGGTAAATTCAATAATGCCTCTCAATCACACCAAGATAAAAAACCTGTAACCGCAATGCATATCCACGGATATGCAGCAAGCCACTGCAACGGTTAGCCTCAAGTGCAATTGCAAAGTTTCAGTTTTGAAAACATTCGTGACCTAGCACGATCCTGAACTGCTACCAAAGGTTCGAGGGTAGTCTGTTTGCCACGGTGATGAGTCAAAGAGTCAGCAGCATTCGCTGGGATTTTTGGCTACCTGCCAACCGCTGAAAAATAGGTTATCGATCAACTCCTTGGTCTCGCGGTAATAAGCGCCGCCCAGGTCCAAGGAACTGGGCTAGATGAAATACCGGATGTAGTAAAGTCACTTCCTGCGCTGGACAGATAATGCCTTTTTTTTGTAAATTGTTCGCTGGTCACATGGGACACGGTTGGCCCTTATTTATTATCAAGTATATCTAATGTTAGTAAATCTATCAAACTCCAATATATTTGAGGTTCTGTCAAGGTAGATACAATTTTTACTAATCCTTCCTTTCTTGAAGTAATATGGTCTGAAAGCATCATAAGTGATACCGATAATACTAACTGAAATATTGATAGCGACAGGTGGATCGACGTTTTTCGAACAGAAGGAAATATTTGGCGCTATGGGAATTAGCGACGTCTTCGATGGCTGTAAAATAAATTCCTTCAGTAAGAAATCATCGGATGGTATTTCATGAGTTTTACCATCAAAGAGTTATCCTCGAGTTTCTGCTGTATCCTTTAAAGACAAAGGTATTGAAGAGCCAGTCTAATTCTGACATCTAGTGGCAATCCTGAGAGTACAGTGTAAGACGTCGTGGTGTTTTTGTCCCCACGAAATCGGCACCGGCCACCAGGTTCTCCCCAGTTCTCCCGTACTTGCGAAGTAGAGCCTCACGTATACTCCCACGCCAAGACACCTGTCCCGGTAGTTGTGTTGTGGACTACCCAACGTGACGAATAATGACGTGTTCGGTAGTGGCCTCCGGAGGTCGGCGAACAGGATGAGGCTCTCCCGCGGAATTCGGCGAACAGTATGAACGTCGACGAGGAGACGCATCGGCGGCCACTTTGGACGGTAAGAAGCCACGCGCGTCGAAGGCTCAAACGAGCCGCAATATGGCAATAGTGAAGGAAGTCACCGACTCTAATAAGCAGTGCATCGAAGAGGATCGTAAAGAGAACCCGCAATGACATGACCGTGCGGTAATCAACGGACCAATATTCACCGTCGACATGTTCCAGTTTTTGCATCTTCGTAGCCGTCTCTTGCAGAGTCTGATACTGGGTCTGGTTGGCCTTACCTTCTATGCGTATTACCGGACTACTGTCAACGATATACGACAATTTGCTTCAGCACGTAACGGTAAGGAGTATTTATCTTCAATTTATAGATCTTTCAATTACATTTTTAATGATCTTATATTACTTTGGTGCTTAATAATTTGAGATTGACTCTAATCGTTTTCACAGCGTAACTAATTGTATTTGCAAATGGATATCTCTTTTTGACTTGCATATAATATTTAGTTTAAATATTTTAAAGTGGCAATTGCATAAGGGATCATTCAAATTGCACGTAAGTTGAAAGGCTGTATTGTATGTTGTACATCGATGAATATCATGAATTCGAACATTATTGAATGGAGCATGGAAAAGAAGTCAGTGAATAGAGTTATCTTGTATGATACTGTACTGTTTCTTGCTATCAGATTATTTCCCCAATAAATTTTACATATTTAGTCTATCAATTCGCAAGAAAGCTGCGTATAAGAAAAATATATTTAATCCTATTTACTTTATGTTATCGGCACTGATAAATATCTGTCTACAAAAATAGATATAATGAAATTACTTAGAAATAATATCACCTGGTTTATCTTTTTATCATTTATAAGTACCCGATGAATCCTGCTTTTATCTGAATAATTGTTCATGGAACTGAATAATAAAGCTGATAATTAAAAAATTCTTTCTCCTGTGAATATTAGTCCTTGGAATCGATGGCATGATTTGGATACCCATGTAATATCTTAGGAATTTTTCTTTAATCTATGTACTCTTTAGAAATACGTCAAGGAACTCATTAACATGTTGTACATCGTTAATCGTCGTTATGTTGTTGAGTTAAGACAAGGTCTTCCTCAAAAACTAAGAAGGAAACAATTTAAAGATTTCTATAGCGTATAATCAGTTGCGTGCGTGTCCTTCAGATATAAGCAAGTTAAATTAGTGAATGTAAGAGTCAAAAAGCAATTAATTTAAATTCATGAAAACTTCCATAAGACCTTACAAAATTATTAGAAGGATAAATAAGTATACAAATAATATTAATTACAGGTCACCTGGTGATATACGACCTTCACCATATCAGTGGCAACGCGACAGAACATGCTGAAGCACAGTTGGCAGTATCAAAGAATTCAACAATTGGAGCACAGCTCTCTTCTAGTCTAAATGGCAGCAGCTCCCACAACGGCAGCAACCTCTCAACGTTAGTCACAATCCTGTCGACATCCTCCATCTCGCAATCGCTGTCTTCCGCGAGTTCCTCGACGATTTCGAAGGAAAGCAGTGATAAGCCGATAAGACAGATAAGCAACCTGCTGAACATGACAAGCAGCAGCATCTCGACAAGGAACAATGCTTCGGCACGTGCCATATATCAATCCGGTCATACCGTGTCTATACCTGAAAAATGTCCTAAATTCGGCAAGGACATGCAGCTAGTAATAATAATAATGTCAGCACCGAGTCATGTAGAAGCAAGGACCGCCATCAGACAGACTTGGGGACACTTTGGGCAAAGACGAGACGTGAGCGTTCTCTTCATGCTCGGTGCAACCTCAGACGTTAGGATCGAGAGGATTCTAGTGCACGAGCAATCGATGTATGGCGATGTGATCCGTGGCAGCTTTCTAGATTCCTATTCAAATCTCACGTTGAAGACAATATCGACTCTGGAATGGGTTGACAATTATTGCTCCAATGTCCGTTTCGTCCTGAAGACTGACGACGACATGTTTATAAACGTGCCACGGCTGCTCTCCTTCATAAGCAAACACTACAAGGACAAGAATGTGATATTTGGAAGATTAGCCAAGAAGTGGAAACCGATAAGGAACAAGAAGAGCAAGTATTACGTATCGCAGGCGCAGTACAAGCCCTCTATCTTTCCGGACTTCACAACCGGACCTGCTTATCTGTTATCAAGTGATGTGGTGCATAAATTGTATAAGGCGTCTTTGGACCAGACATATCTCAAGCTCGAAGACGTCTTCACTACCGGCATTGTTGCTCATAAACTCGGTATCAAGCGTGCTCATGCTAACGAATTTCTGAACAAGAGAATCTCGTATAGCCCGTGTAACGTGCAGCGTGGTATAAGCATACACATGGTTAAATATAGCGAACAGTTTGACCTCTGGAAAAAGTTACTGGATGGTAAAAGTAAATGCAAGTGATAACAGCCATGATGCGATGGAGGGTATTGCGCATAAATTTCACTCCGGATAACTCATCGTAACTCGTATACTTATTTGATACTAGTTCACATCTCGGTACAGGTATATCTGTTCCGCTAGATTACAAGCGTGTGTGCTCAAAGAACATACGCACTAAGAATATTATAATTGACGTAGGTTATATAAGGGTCACAATTCCTGAGTCTCGACTTAGCTAAGCAGGACGAGTAAGTAGACTCAAGAGACACGAAGTTACATTCACTTTTACAATTGGACTACGTCCATTCATACGTAACTTTTTTTTTTCGTTTACTACTCAATTTTTTCTTCGTATCTTAACTATGATTTAATAAGTCATTTTAATCGCATGATAACGAATTGCTAATTCTGCGCTCGAGTCTTGGTCTCCATTTCTTTATTGTAATTTTCTCTTTTCATTTTCGCGAGTGCCATAGGGTCGACCGACGGTAAAACCAATGAGCTTAACCGAAGTGTCGTGTTCCTATTTCGTTTCTTGGAAAGGGTTAGTCATTGTCGCAGCTATATGTACGTAATCATAAAATCTCAATAAACAATACTCTAACTCGAGTCTGGAAAAGACTTACTGGAGGTTCGGTGACCCGAATGCTCAGCCAAGGTTCCCTTCGTTAGTATGCGTCACCTATTCACTATACTTGAAATATCCTTGGCCCGTTTCACGGCGTAAAATCAAGATTGCTTCTTCGAATTTGCTATTAATCGTCACCTTAGCGTTTATGATATACGGATATACATATATATTTATATACAGGAACTGTCCAGCTCAAATCCATCAATTAGTTTTCATGTTTGTCACTCTATTCTCATCATATCTATCTCATACGCTTGATTCTATCAGATTAAAATCATTACTTTAGTTAGATACACGTTATCTGACTAATCGATTTAACTTGAATAATCCTGTATACAATTGTTCCTGTTTATATCGACATGTAAAAGCGACCTGCACAGTGTGAATAAGATTCGAATAAAATTCGAGTACGAGTTGACAATATGTAAATATTCGCAACAAAACACGTGCTTATAAGTACTTTCAGTATTTGCGTAGTTATACATATATACTATATATATATGGAGACAGAACGAGACAAATATTTAAAGTAGATTTTTCAATGTCGTATCTAATTTTATTGGATGCTCGACGATCATCGCTTAGCTGGAGAATCGTCGGCGCATAAAAACCTATGATAATATATTTATTTTCATTCCTCTATTCGTTCCACACGTAGGTCCGACCATGTGTATTTTTATTTTTATATTTACCTGTATCTAAAGAAACGTGCCCTCACGAAATCCAGTTCTGCCATTGTGAGCGTATACGGTGGACTACTGATATTGGGATATTGGAATTCCCCATGTGCAGAGTGTAACGCTTATTCTATATAAGATGGACGAGTACAGTAGGAGAATATCGTGAAACTTTCAAATTTTATATTTTAGATTTAACATCAATAATTAATTGAAGACCAATTCTTAAAAATGAAAGACATTCGCTATACCTAATTGGCATTTGTAAAGATGGCAGACGATCAGCAATATATGTTAAAAAACTTTCACTCATGTCTTACAATATACTGATTTTGCTCAAATTTACATGTTTCGAATAGTCTGTACAATATAACTCTCCTGAATCCTCTCCGACAATACTATCCTAAATTAATAATTGGCAAATTGCCATAGCGAATCAATCAATTGACTCCAATTTTCTCTTCGAATTGACTTTACTATTATTACAGAGCTCTAGCCAATGTCTAGATTTTGTTTGAAACAACCACAGCTGAAAGTAGCACATTGGCCAATTAATGTTGTGGGTCGACTATGAGTCTAAAAATCTAATATACATGTATACTGACACACAAGCGTTCACTGTAAAACACATGTACACAAAAGCGAGCAGAGTTCGTATTACTATGATCGGTACCAAAACCGGATCCAAGAATCGTCCCAGCGTATCGAGAAAAATTCCAGAAGCGAACGACAGGTCTTTCTTGCTAGAGTTGATTGCTACCTTTCCTGAAATGCTCCAAGGATAAGAGTAACGTTTCTCAAGCAAGTAAAACCCTCTTAGGATTTACAATCTAATAAAAGATTATGCAACCAGCATTATTAAGCGCACCTCGTTCGATGTCTATGCAAACGATGAAAATTATATGTAAATATAATCACCGTCAATTAATATATGAACGACAGGTACCGCTAGATTATTTTCTTTCGTTATGAGTAACTGGCACGTAAACTGGCTTCGCGATTATTCATGACTCAGACATTTGGCAAGAAGTAACTGGCTTTTCGAATTTATTATCTTAACTCATTAAGGCATATGCCACCGTGCTAATGTGCACTCCTCACGTAAAAACGGCTGGAAGACACTGTTAACCACAGAGTGAAGGTGGATTTCGGTGGGTCGCGTGAAATTATAAAGAAAAATGTCTGTGGCGAAGCATATAACCTTTCTCTCCCGCGGTTTGAAGGATTGCGTTACGTTTCTTCGTGGATGCTTGGAAATGTATCTGGACTGTTCAGAGACGAAGAAAAAAGTTAAATGAGAGAAAAAAGAGAGCTATAACTCAGCGAACCTTTCTCTTCCGATCGTTACTCTTGTATCCCCATTGCGTACAGTTGCATATAGCCGTTTGTGTCACATGCGAATTCTTTGACTTGAATCTATACTGAATCTCGCGCTACATCTTGAGAATCCCTTGCATCTGCCTTTGAATTTACTCTCGTCAGTTTTACAGCCACTCGAATTTATAGGTATGGTTTGTCGATTTAACTAACTCGACGGATCCTTACGAAATTAATATGTAATTACGCTTTCGTACTAATCGTCCACGCTGAGTTTTGACTTTCTAGCTCACTTAATGACGATTTCAAATTCCTTCAAGTTTCACTTCCACGTCCCTTTTTGACGGTCGACACGATTTTCTTTTACCTATTTTCGTGTGTCGCGTTAACGGGAATTTTGGCTTGTCCTTTGCGTCATTCCATACGATTGCTAAGTGCGTACGTATTCACGTGAACCGTTAGAAAACCGGAATGATACTTGAACATGGCGTAAGAGGTATCTGCTGCATTTGGAATGTGGTTCTTCGTACTGTTTCAACCGAAAGACGTACAGAAAAGAATGTTTACTTATATACCGGTCGTTCGTTATCGCAGTGATTGAATTTTCACATTATTTTCCAATATCTTATATATCCCAAACGATTAATCGTTAATATTAATGTCTCATCCGATATCAAAATCGCTCGATTAATTAACCATTGCTCGACAAGCACGTCTCAAGTATAATTATAACTTATCGTTTCAATTTTCAATCTTTCACGAGGGTACACTCTCGGCTCGAGATATAATCTCTAATTTGCCAAGATAGCGCAGAGTTCTCTCTAGTTAATTGCCACGAAGAAGCGTCTAAATTACGTGCTTAATCGCTCTTCGTTGCGCCATTATAGTAAAGTGCGATTGGACACGTGTCACGAAGGTTTTAGATTTTTTATTTTACTGCAAAAGTGATTTAAAATATGTTTGTCAGAAAGTTTATATCAATATTAATTGCTTCGTGTAAATATTACTATTTACTTTATTATTGAAACGTGCCTACTTTCGTTTTCTGTTAACTCCGAATCCTGTTGGCGATAAACGTACCTGTCGACATAACCTCACGTAAGGTATTCACGTTTACATAGTGATTCGAATAAATGCGACATTCGGCCAGCATGCGAAAGGTCAGTTAAAAGTAAAGTCTTCTCATTTGTGACAATCGACTGGACGTGTCTTTGTATAAATTCAATCTCGTCAATGTTCCCCGTATACGAGACGTCATGAATCTTTATAAATTTATTGCTACAGTTAAACCGCGTTCAAGTATGGTGACTGTAATTCCATTTTGAAGAGTGGTGAGTTGATTATCAGTGATACCTAAAATCAGTGATATCGAAAATTAAATAGTCAAATATCGTCTGGATAATTATAGAGAAATTCGAAGGAAATGCTTGAAGTCTCAATTTCATTATGAAGAGCAGTGAGTCGATTATCAGTATTACCTAAAGTTAATGACATCGAAAATTAAATACTCGTATACCGTCTGGATAATTGTAGAGGATTTCGAAGGAAATGCTTGAAGTCTCAATGAGTCTGCATATTTGAAAGGCTACTCATCAAATGAGAAAATTCGTACTATCGTTTGCTATATTGTGCGTACGTTTGAGCTTTTCCTATATTTCAACATTTCAATTTCGAGTCTTAAACAGAGATACGACGAGACGTTTGGTGAAGGGAGAAAGTTTGAAAAATTCGTGTTTCCAGTTGCTAAATGTAATTTGTAAATCGTGACTCTAATTTCATTTATTCTTGCAATGCATTCAGTCTGTTATTAAGGACTTGATACCCGTGCAACCAGGAACATTCATCGTTCTATATTATGGTTTCTAATCTCGTAAATATTAAAGAGCTGGTAGATGAGAATTTATCATTATTTCACAAACGCTTATCGTGGCTCCCATTCGATTTAATTTCAACCCTCGCGATATGCCGCTTTTATCTGGTTAATTGTTATAACCTCGTGACAACAGCCCTATGGCCTCGTAACGGCTAAACGAGAGTCCTGCAAATGGACTATTGGCAAAAGTAACGCCGGATGACGTTTAGAAGGTAATAAAGTACTGCTTCGAACTGCTTTGTTGTTTATACGAGTGTGTCACTTAGCGGCGAATCATTCATAGATTGGCAAACCTGGTCACGATTTCTTATTCAAGTGGAAAACGTGTGATACTTGCATTTACAACTTGGTACAGAAAAAGACGATAACACTAGCTTTCACAGTTAAAGCGCGTTACTGACGGTTCTTATAACTTCTGGGACAAAAGAGAATCTAAAGTTTTATTTTATTTGGAACTTTCTTTAAAGTATATCTTATCCGATCATCTCATGCGAACTTCAAATGATTCTTTTCAGTTTTATAATTTTTTACTACATTTATTATCCTTACTTTCGGGGAAACGAGAAAAATTTTTATATTATATGTATTCACAATTAATATATGATATTATGGAAAAACTTATGAAAATTTTCAGCCTGTACGAAACTCTCGGTGGCGATTTGGAAGATTCTAGAACTTTTTAAAAATTCTATTCAACCTTCCATGTGGATAATGTAGTAGTAATAGGAGGCGTGTAAGCATTTTAATGATCTACCATATTTGTTGAATTTTTAGGTAGTTTTTATTAAATATAAATATTATAATGGACGTGTAATTAAGTTTTCGGATTATGTGTTTCCGCATTATCGAAACGATGACGTCACTCGTTAATCATAAGAAAACTCAATTTTCTATAAGTAAATGTGAAACAATTGTTATTTCCCTCGATGTATTTTTCCGATTGTAAAACTGTAATCTTATACGAAAAAAAAATTAATCGAACCAAATGAACACAGCTTGAATAATGATATATTTTTAATTTCCTCATTCTTCCTGGATCATCCGTATATCAAAGAATCTCACGTCATTAATGTATTCCACGTGTCAATTAATATTCCTAACGATACAAACTCATTTGGCACGTTCGAAAACTGCGCTTTTGGCTCGTGGGCATTGGCCAATTTTAAAATAAAAGGATAGAGAAAGAAATCTGCTTCTATGTTCCTCATGATTCAATATACGTAATAAGAAGAAAAAATATATAGAACTATAGACCATATAGTGGCGCACCATAGTGGCGTAAGTTCGAAGCTCTACGTTCAACATAGAGAATCAGACATTACAGAACCTTATCCACTAAGCCAATAATAGATTTGAATTCTTGTATAAAATTTCCCAATAGTGCAGACTGCCGTATACGTATGTAATTATATAATTTCTAAAAACAATCATAATCATTCGATGTACGTAAATTTATTTATATCCCTCAGATAAAATTCTTTCATGCAATATCGCCATCTAACCGTCATTCGCAGAACCTTAATTCTAGCCTACAAAACATAATCGACATGATTTACGACAGGTTGCGACTCGGGTCCATGTGCAGAAACGAATTGTTGTCGAACATTAAAAAGTATCTCCAATAAAATGATACAGGTACAGTAAGTCAGGTTACTCCCGACGCAGATAGTTCGTACGTACATTCCATACGTGACTTTTCCAAATATCATAATACATAGCGAACTGACAGATACCTCTTAAATTTTTCTAGAACTATGCTCTAGAAAAGTGTAAGAATCTAAATAAAAGCGGCGCCGTTCAGTGGCTGTCGAAGGAAGCTTGTAGCCAGGTTAGGCAAGCGTCATAAAGATCGCCAGCGTTGTGCATTACGAGTCGACGTAATCCGTGGCAGATCCTCGCTGGCTTGCCTTGGCAGCACCAGAGTCCAGTAAAGCAGTCAGTGCCAGTGTCACTTGCCAAATTGTCTACGTGTCGCAAGGATATAGTATACCGTGCGCGAGCAATCTGCAAAATCAGACTTAAAGAAGTCGCTTAACACACAGTGTCAAGTGATAGAATCAAAGAGAATCTTGAGTAAACGACATGACCCGAGCGACCGGGGGCAAATGCTTATCAGGAGTAACGAAACGCGACGTCGAATCGCGATAGATAGGAGAGCCGGATAGCTCGGAGCTATCTGTCGGTGGTGGTGCGAGGGCGCGAGGCCGCGACCCTGAGCCCGATCCGCGACACCGAGCCAACGAGCCAGGCAAGCTAGCTAGCCAACAGCAGCAGCAAGCAAACCAGCAAGCAAAGTAGCAAACGTGTCGTTACAGCTGCGGATAAGGAACTGTATGCCAAAGCAATTTTGAACAAGTTCGTTTCAACATTGGAAGAGACATACGGTGTATATATATATCGTATATATCGGTATTCGCCGTTACTTATTAGTCCTGGCGAAAATCGGCGGCCCGAGCCGAACTAACCCGAGCCCGGCGTGTACTCGCGGGAGAGTGTCTTGTTCTGTTCTGTTCTGTCTTGTCTTGGGATACGTCGTAAGTGAGAGCGCTCGCGTGGAAGCTAACTACGTCAAGGGACGTCGGGAGAGTCTTTAAGGATAAGGGGTCCGTGGTGTAGATTTTAAAGTCGCTGTGTATTGTTTATCGTGTATCGTCGATTTTTAGTGTTAAACTAAGGAAAATGCCGCTCTTTGGCAAGAAGGATTCGAACAAGAAACTGAAGAAGGATGGAAAGGACGACAAGTCTCCGTCCGTTGACGACAAGTACATCCTCAAAGAACTCCTTGGGACGTGAGTATTTTTATACGTGGCTTATATGTACTTGATTACTGGATGAGATATCTCTATGGGACTTAAGAAGAAAATATGTTTCGTTGCCTTTTGCCTGGAAAAAGGGCGATTCTTCCGCATGGGCTTTAAGGCTTTTCCCCACTTGCGGTTTGACAGCTCGACAGCTGGCACTGTCTGACCTTCTATTTTACTCTCTCTTTTTGTTTCACTCTTGAAACTCTGTCTCTCTTTACTTTCGTTATCGTTTTCATTCTTAGTCATAGTGTGTTCTTATTATCGAGGATATTATTATGAATTATGATAATTTTATATGCATTCGGAATCCTAACCTTCGTATGGTTCCGTCGCAACCTGGCACTCCTTACAAAATATACCTGCATCGAAATACGTATTATACACCTTACTTTTTATCTCTATAATACATCCCATCGTTTTACCGCAGTACCAGCGACGCTTTCTCGTCCTTTCCAATAATTTTCAGACCTTCGAGCGCTATCCGAGAAACATATCGTTCGCTGGATAGCCCTGGCCTACTATTGGCATTTGCACGGCTTTCGGTGATCGCGAATTTAAAGACAATTGAATCGATTATTTATGTTCTTTTATAGAGGACTTCTTGTATTTCCGGTTCTACTAATTTCATGCTCATCCTCTTAAATGTTCTTACCAGGAACCAATGTTTGGACGTGGTCTTATCATGAGCTTATGTTAAGCTTGAATTATCTTCTGCGTATTGAAATACTTGTGAGTAATGACATAGAAACTTCGCCGGTACATCCACATACATTTGTATGCATGGTATATAAGTGCCTACGTTAAAAACCTCGTGTAAACGATGATAATGCAGGGTAAATATGCATCGTAAATAGATATTCATTTGTAAACAGTTGATCGTGCCTTGCGAAGATAAGTAAACGCATTGAGTTGCATCTTCACCTGTGAAATATCTTGAAGACGGAAGTATGATATATGTCGTGATATACTGCCTGATAATCACTTCATTTGTTTTGGTTCAGACTCCCAGAGGCTCAAGTATATGATAAATGAAAAACTTATTATTATTGCAGCTTCCTGTCATATCCCTAGGCTCTCAAATTGCCTTAGAAATTTTCTTTACTTAATGGTTGTCAAACAAATAAATGAGCTTGACATGATATTACTTAGTTGTATAACGTGGTTACTTCTTTTAAAAACTTGTTTACATTAGGCAACCACCATCTCACTGTTGCTCGGTATAATTATATCTAGTGCTATGCAACCAATTGAGACTGGTATACTCTCACAGTACAAAGAGAAAGCAGTTCTTGATTATAACTTGTTTGCAGTGCTGTACGGAGTAATGCTGTTTTTCTATGAAATTCAGACTCACTTAGCCGATGCCTTCTAATGGATTCTGTTAGAATATTCTATATGGAATAGCAGTTAGTCTTTACACCAATTACAAAGATTTGCACCTTATTTTAATTCTAGAAAAACCTGTATAGTATTTCTTTGAAAAAACTATTTGTAGACTGTTTTCCTTATGAAAAGTGACTAATCATTGTGATCCATAAGGTTTCTACTAAATAAGATACTCGTAGCAAATATTAGTTCAGATGATAAAATTTGTGTTTATTAAGAGTCTACAATCAGGATTGACAAGTGATATATTGATTATCATTAAGGCATGATACTTTGGTAATTCATCCAGCAAAGCATGTTATCGCTATTCATAAAAACAAATTATGACTCGTTTATGTGTAAGAGCTAATATATTCTATGCTTCTATACTCGAGTATTTATTTTAAGACAATTGACACAATGATAAATTTATCATATTCATTATAATTACTTATATCTTTTCTAGGCCTGTCATATAAATATAATTGTAATTTAATTATGGAAATGATAATTGTGTACTAAAGATTTTTATATCGGTCATAATTAATGTGAAAACATAGAATCTACGTCAATACACGCATTGGATGTAATCACTGTTATTCAAGAAAACTGACAAAAATACTTAATAATTATATAAAAGCCTTGACCAGATTTAACAAACAGGTTCATAATAGATGAATGGACTGATATCAGTCATCAATATATGCGTAGAACAAGCATATACCATTTTAAATAATAAAACCATATGTCTAAATAATCAATGACATCATCTTTCATATAAAGTTTTGAATGCAATATTAATACCAATGTAATATTGTTTAATATCATGTATGATCTATTGAACAAGCATATCATAATTTGCAAGATAGATCGTACAAGGAATTATAATGATTCTTTCTTTTCCACAGGGGTGCCTTTTCGGAGGTTCGACTAGCTGAGAGTAAGGACAAACCAGGACAAATGTTTGCAGTGAAAATTATTGACAAGAAAGCGCTGAAGGGGAAGGAAGACTCTTTAGAGAATGAAATCAAAGTACTGCGAAGGTAGGCTTTTTGGTGGCTATGAGAAACAGTCTGTTCCTAAAAGCCTAACCAGCTAAACTGTCCCAAGAATGGATGACACTTCATTTAGTTAAAAAAAGAAGCACCTCGGTTAGCTTAAACCGATAAAAAAAAAGAGAACTGGTCCAAGATCACTCGGATCGGTTTCCACTACTTTTCTGCATGCTTCTTATATTGCGCGCTTCTTATATCAAAAGCCTATTGCCCCGTGTTTACTATATTATTACATTATTTTCACACTTTATTACTATATTCGACTATTATAGCAGCTATACTACTTTATTAGTGTAGCAACAGTGGGTGATGATAATAGGAAACGCTAGTGGAACGTCGCTCTATATCCGCTTCTCTCTCTCACACTCTCTTTCTCTTGAAACGTAGAATCACATTTCAAGGAACTTGAAAGAAATTCTGTATTCTCAGTAAACTTCTTAAAGTTTTCACAAGCGCCGACAAATGCACGGTAGTTCGCGCGTTTCAACGTCGTCTATTATACTACTGCTCACACTACATGTGCAACTCCACGATTATGTTTTATTATACACAAGAGAGATATGTGTATATACACACAGGTATACAGGTATATACAGTTGAAACAAGTCAAGTAAACTTGACAGTCGTCACGCGAAGGTTTTCGTTCAGTAACATTTGGCAGCGAAGAGGGAAGAAGGACGCAATGAATTTTCGACTTTCGTATATACTCCGCGAGGACGACAGAGACATACTTACGTGTGTCTGCGTGGGTTAGAGAAGGACAGAAACAGTTTTAAAAAAAAATCAAGATAGTTACCCGTTTCACGGGTACAGTTACGAGTACCATTGACTCGTATTTTCAGAATTTCAGTAGCATTTTCAAATTTGACGATATATTTATTCGCTATGTTATCAATGGCTGTTCGATTGTGAAAGTTACTATTCGGAGGCACTTAATCATATCCGATCGTCTGACATCTGTCAAGCCCGACTAGCGAGTTTGAACTAACCTGTATACCGGCAGCTGCACCTTCCACTTTTCGAACATTTGAATCTCAATGTGCTGTGAGATGATGAAATCTGATGCGAGCTCTTATGGCTGTCCACGTTACCTTTCCTAAATGTCGTGTGCTAAATTGCTAATTCGTATGTTTGTTACAGTAAAAATTAAATCCTGCAGTAACAAACTCATGTACACATCTACGCAACGAGAGAAGGTGGGGTCCAAGACGTTTACGACAAATTAAAAAATATATCCGCAGTAGGATTTTTAAATACGTGCTGTTTGACATTTGTCATGTATCAAGGGCCGCGAAAACAATGCATATTTAAAACGATAAGTTATCAGATCCATTACAGCACTGGATGCGTTCTACTTAGGTTACAAGTCGCGCATTTCTCTGTAATAATATTCAACGTTATAACAATTGGAAAAATGTTGAAGTAAATTCATAACAATCCTTAGCTTTAGTATTTAAAATGGGGATTCCAGTCTCTCTTTTTCACTTTTTTATGAAAATGTTTAATGCGCACTGTCTCTCCTTGTCTATTTGCATACACAGTCTCATACGTATACGACGTTACCTGGTAAACGTATCGTCTTCCTTGATACCGCCTTTCAATAATTCCCTCCCTTTTTATATTACATTTAACGCCATGTGGCTTGCGCCTAAAGTTTAACATAGATTATCATAACATTATTGAAGATCCGAAACCTGTCTTACGTCTTTGCTTTGGTATAGACCTTGAAATTCAGATGCAAAATCAAAAGAAAAAAATTACCAACCTCAATTCTCAGCCACGAGCTCGATCATTGCCATTGATACATTATAGGTTATGTCAACCTTAATATTTATTGATTGTAAATTTTCTATCGATATCCTCATCCCATACGCTTCTGAAATACATTGTCCTGGTTCTGTTTCGTATCCTTATCGTTTTATCAGTCCTATTATCATACAAGAGCCTCGCAAAGAAACTTTTCGTTTTCACGTAACACCGGCGTTTCCGCCAAATTCATGTTATTTGTACACTGCGGAGGTGGCTATTTATTTAAAGCGAATTAATTAATCATAACACTAACTAAACACCGAACAAGCGTACAGGCAATCAAGCAATCAGCCGCACTCGATATGTATTATGTGATTGTGTACGGTGTTATTGTAATTCGTAGGTTCAGTGAAACAGTGACACCACACAGTGGTGATGGGCCGCTCAAGTCGGATAGTAGTGGCGAAAGAGGATGGTAAGTGTGGGCCCTTTGCACGGGTACCGACTGCCTATAACCACGGCACTCTATTTTTTTTTTGTTATCACTCGACCAACAAAATACGTTCATACGTCATTTAAAATTTCGGAATCGCACGCAAATACTCACGCACACTTACAATCTCACGCACCGTTTTCCATATATATACATAGATATATGTTACGTATTGTCGGTTACTTTTTTTTAATTATTAAATCCGGTACCTGTAATACATTTTGTTATGAATTTTGTGCCTTTTTTAAATCTTACACGTGTCCATATATCTCTCTGCGTAGATTCGTATTTTACTATTTTGCTTTTATTCCAAATAATTTGTTCCAACGAAATCGATCGTTATTTACTATTCAAATTCATATTTCAAATTTATATAAATTTTTATCAGTCTCGGGAGTCTTTAATTTTCTACCCATCTGGTCGTCTTCGCGATCGAGTCAGGTGGCATAACTTTTCAAAGTTTTATCGATAATTAATAATGTTTTTCGGAATGACCGTGATTAATCGTATCGTCAAAACTGTCGAACTTTTTGGGCGGATCCGTTAACTTCCTGTGGGATTTTACATTACGTATCTGTTCGCTGTATTAGGGAATTAATAGGATGTCATTTTTTATCGATTCACGCGCACTTCTGGTATACCCGTACATGCATGGCACGTGACACTAAGAAAACGACCTCCAGACCCTCTGTTGATTACACAATCGAGAAACAGTCTCGAGAAATGGAATATTTTGCAAAAATTGAGATGAACAAACATTTTTTGGAAATTTCTACGTAAAACAATCTTTCTTGTTGCAATCTCATTGACAAATCACGTCTCATGTTACTTTCGCAATTTTTCATTCTCTCTTCATTTATCTCCCCCCTTCCAGCCCCTCATTCCTTCAAGTTTCCCCAAAATGTCCGATTTTCATAGCTTTCACCGTATATCCTAAATCTAACGTGAACACGTGCCTCGAGCACTCAGTATACACTGTCGCTGACCAACTGTCCACAAGATTCGCAGCGAGAAGAAAAAACAAATTTAATTATTTCGAAAATAATACACTAATTATTTTTTCTTTCTATTCTCACACGCGAGTCCACGCGCGTAGGAACATTAACAAAATTTAACGTACACCCGATTAACTCGCCCGATCATTATTCGTCGCGGTCGCGTCACAATTTCGTATTTCCAATTATGCGCCTACGCCATTGCTTAAATGTTCTCGCAAGCGCGGGAAAAAAAATTTCCACGAAAAGCGTCTTGAAGCATGTTCCAATTTTCTTAGGCGCAGATGCTTCTCGCACCTGTAAATTACGTCTCCTGTCATCTACCCATTTATAGAGTATCAATACATATACCGATAACCAAGTCACAATAGCACGCACGTATATACATATGTGATACCGATATGCGTACTACACGTAACCCTCATGTTTTATCATACCCCATATATATACCCACACACGCAACATTGTGCTCATACACGACACTAAATACACAACCGTTCAGACACACGCACAGTCACGTTCTCGCAGCTTCCAGTGGATGGCTTATATGTCCTGTATATGTATATATACATATATACAACTCTATACATGTGTAATGTATGCGATCTTTTTTTTTTATTTATTTTTGTATTGTTATGCATATACTCGGTGGGATCAATTATCTACGATGCAATTGGTGAACGTTATTAAATGCAATCGGTGGACTTCTTAATGCTTTGGCTGTATGTGATACGCAGATGGACCGATGTACTCGTTACCCGAGATTTCGATTTCTCGATACTTACTTTATTGATTTGTTTTTTTTTCCTTATCGTTTGTCCTTTCGTCCAACTTAAGCAGTACTTCTTTGTTTCAGTCGTACGAGAACTTTTTTTTTATGTTCATTGCGTAGTCTTTCTTTGGTACGAATTTTATACGTATACTTTGCCTGTGGTATACGAAGGGTACAGCTGAAGGATTGTCAAGACGGGACTGTTAATGTAATTTCTGTACTACTTTGCTTTGCAAAATGTTCAAGGGCTGGCTTAATGGATTTCGTGTATGCATCCATTTGTCGACGATTGCACGTGTCGAAATTGTCGATATATATATATATTCTATTCGCTACGCATACGAGGGACACTGGCTTTAGTGTATCTCTGGCACTTGGATATATTCGTTTATTGGGAATGCCGATAGAAACGCAATTCGATAGTATCGTGGTGCACGACGAATCGTTATTATTTCACGCGCACTGTTGCAATGTTTAAAATTAAAGTATTGTGCTGTGTCAGCGTGGAAGTCGTCCTTACGAAATTCTGGGACCAGTAGGACCTCTTTTTCGTTATTAACATTTATTTAGGAGCAGTCATTTCGTGTCCGAGCTCCACATTCATTGCGCCTGATTTTCACTGCACCGTCTTTTGCAGGGACTGTCTTGGTGTACAGTACGCGAAAGATATTCGTATCGTTATGTTAATGATATCGAGACGACTCTCTGTTACTACGTCGAACCCGAGTGTACTCTTCTACTCTACCTTATAAATTTCTATGGTCAATTTCGACACGGTTATGCGAATACGCGTGATTCGCTTTCTCCTTGAATACGTACTCTTAAAAATGGCGCATATGTTCTGTACCTTGAAGTAGGGTGGCATGCAGATGGTGCACCCCCCCTGACAGCATGGGGAGGTGGGGCTCTAAATGTTGACAGAGTGACAATCAACTACTCGGTACTAAGAATTGTCTCAATTGTTTCAGGTTAACCCATCCGAATATCGTACAGCTCCTGGAGACGTTCGAGGACAAGCACAAGGTCTATCTGGTTATGGAATTGTGAGTTAACTAAGAGTAATGAGACAAAATTTTTCGGATGACTCACAACTGTTACTCACGGACGACGGAGACTTTTGTCCATGGACAAACATGCTAATAGAATACATAATGGGACTTTCGTAATGTTGGTTTTAAAAGTTAGACGAGTTTTTTCATTTTTTTTTTTCCTTTTTCTTCTCTTTCGTCTAACGTACCAATAGAGAATTAACGTTGCAAGTCAATGCGTATGAGTTGCCTTTTACATATTCTCTTTGGTAGACGTCCAGCAGTTGGTTGGGTCTAATGGTTTAACGTCAGCTCGATTATTAACTTGTATATTTCTTGTTGATTCTCAGGGTCACCGGTGGCGAGCTCTTTGACAGAATTGTGGAGAAGGGTTCCTATACGGAAAAGGACGCTTCTGGATTGATAAGACAAGTACTGGAGGCTGTGGATTACATGCACGAGCAGGGTGTCGTTCATAGGGATTTGAAACCTGAGAATCTACTTTATTACAGTCCTGATGAGGATAGTAAGATAATGATCAGTGACTTTGGCCTATCGAAGATGGAGGATTCGGGAATAATGGCCACGGCTTGCGGTACTCCGGGTTACGTCGGTACGTTAGAGCGCGTGGAAAATTCCTTCTGCCGAGGGAATGACGTGCGTTCTCTTTCTTACTTATTATTTTTCGTACAATAAATTTCGCGACTCTTATTATGCTCGGTCGCATTAGTTTTGTGGGTCTCTCGAGGAGAAAGAATTTCTTATGGAAATTGGTTTTTGCAGCACCTGAAGTCCTCGCGCAGAAGCCATACGGGAAGGCTGTGGACGTTTGGAGCATAGGTGTCATCTCGTACATACTCCTATGTGGTTATCCTCCCTTCTACGACGAGAACGATGCCAATCTGTTTGCACAAATTTTAAAAGGTAACCATCGCCATCATTCGGAGATGTATCGTGACGATATGTCAATGGATAATTTCTTTTTATTTCTTTTTTTTTTTTTAACATACGCGTTACGCACGATACTAGCGACACCGTGGCACTGTGCTAATTATTAATTTCTTATTTTCATTTTTAAGGTGCTATATTCTAGTTCTTATATGCTGCTATAGTACGTATTTAACGTAGTAAGTAAACGGATATTGCCTTGTTGTGCCTACGTGACTTTTTCTTTATTATCTACCGTCGCTCACGTTTCTCTTTGACATTCGAGTACTCTTCGTCGATCTGGCATTTCACGTTGCTTCGTCCTATCCGGATACTTCGTAACGAACACATTGAAAAAAAGGATTTGGAATCGCTCGCGTAACTCATTAATTTATTGTGAAGTCGCGACGCGTCGTTGGAAATATTAATTTTACTTTATTCTGTCGGACTTTGATATTCCGTTGTCGTATGTGGTTCCAACTTTATTTCAATGAGTACGAATACTCTCCACCCTATAGAAAAGAGCTAACCAGACTGTTGTAGGTGAATTTGAATTCGATTCGCCGTACTGGGACGATATCAGCGACTCCGCAAAGGATTTCATCCACAAGCTGATGTGCGTCAATGTCGAGGAACGTTACACCTGCAAGCAGGCATTGGCGCATCCCTGGTAAGTTATTTATTTGAGGATTGATAAGACGCTTCTTAGAGGTTCCGATAAAAAAGGACAATATCAATCACACTGCGCGTATACGTTTGTCTCTCTGGCCTTATGTACCGCCCTATATACACGTTAACGCGAAACGTATGCTTTTGGACGCACCTAAACGCCACCTCTACTTTGTCTGATATACGAAGCACGGAATAATTATTATTGCGTCTTATTGGCACTCTCAATTGGCAATTAATCATTGACGATGACTTTATTACTAATGCAATTACTAAACGCACGGATGCTACTTCTATGATCAGATCTCCTTTTGGTATGACTACTGCTATTACTGAACACGATTATGTCCCAGGTATCAGGGACCTTGGATCTACGGAATTATTGAGAATGTATATTAAAGTTATTAAAAAAAAAGGGGGAAAAAAAAGGTGTAGTGACAAAATTTTCAGTAAGTAAACGACGCACTTTCTCTTGTCGTTCACGCAATTATCTTGTTTTTGTCTTTTATCTTTACTCACGAAATCTACGCTCATTCACTCTCTCTCTCTCTCTCTATCTAGCTCTCTTCTTTTATCTCTTTGCTTTATTCGTGCTTTGTTTTTGGTGCCATCGGGTTTCTTCTTTGCAAGAACAACATGACACTATACATCACGTGCCCTTCTTACTAATCTAATATATATTTTTTTATCATGGGCGTATCGGTGGGATCGCGGGGTCCATTCAAAGTATGGGATAAGCAGAATCGTACCGATAAGCTCAGGTAGGGTTGGTAGCGACTGATTCGTCGAATCGGTGCATCAGAAGAATATTGTTATTATTATTTAATCGATAAATAGCACGGTGAATATCATTGGAGCTAACATACATACACCGTACATATATAGCGAGCTACCGATTCTTCTCGCTACCAGCCCCTCCTTCGCTAATTAATCGTACACGTGAGTGAACCAGTGCGTTCGAGTTGATTAAGCAGTACGAATTGATTTTTTTTGTTTTTTTTTCCAGGATATCCGGCAACGCAGCAAGCAATAAAAATATCCATGGTACTGTATCGGAACAACTTAAAAAGAACTTTGCCAAGTCAAGGTGGAAGGTTAGTACGGATAATCGATTAGCAAGCGACTGATAGCATGTGTGTGTTTGCTCGCCAGGCTCCGTAGGAAAGTCTCCCTGTTGTGTCATGGTTGCAGCAAGCATATCACGCGGCCACGGTCATACGTCAGATGCAGCGGTTGGCGCTCAACAGCGGCCAACAGCAGCAGGGACCAGGATCGACAGGCCCCTCCAGCGTCAACCCGCGCCCCGAACAATCCCAACTCAACCCCAACAACCATCATCACCACCAACAGCAGCAGCAGCAGCAGCAACAACAACAACAACAACACAGAGTCCCGGGGCCACCATCGACCAACTACAATTGAAGCACACTCCCGTGCCACCAACGTCCTTGCCAAACATGGTGGCCCTGTCTCCATCCTCTCCTTTCTCACCGCCTTCGACTTCACCGACGTCTTCGCCGTTACCTTCTAATGCACCGCCCGACTTTCCCTTATACGTGCGCAACAAACGCTTCAAACTGTGGGATAGCACGCGTACCGCTATCTCTACGTTATTCCGCGCTAATGTTTCCTATCTTAGAAAGCAGAGGAGACACAAGAAAAGCTGAATGCTGCGGCTGGAACAGCTTGTACGACGCTCGTGCGTATCGTCATGCAGGATAGAGAGGCTTCGTTGAACGAAGTATCATGAACTTCTCGCGATCCGTTCGATCTGCGCTGTTGCGGTTATGTTGATTACGGCGATGACGATGATTTTGGCGACGTTATATTATTATTGTCGTCCTTGTGTCGTAATCGATTCCACTCGGCATTAACCGCTTCGACGATGGTCTCGTGATCAGGGTCTTCGTTGAAAAGCCCGCGCGATATAGGCGATTGTCCTTGCGCTTCTTTATATCTTTCTCTCTCTTTCTCATTGCTATACTAAGCCCCGAATGTAAATCGTGGGTCTCCTTGAACGGATGGTACTGCTACGATTTAAAATGTTAAAGTAGCTCCGCCCGATTTTACTCTATATATTTACTATGTCCGTTTCGATCTCTACTTGATTCTCATAGATACTGTTAACGCGTCGGCTTTCGATTATCCGTGTAATACTACGATCGCTTTCGTCTTACTCCTTTTAGGGACACCTTGAGGAAGATCGTTAAGCTTTTAAGGACTTCCGAAGAGGTCGCGACTCCATTGGGAAAATTTTAAAGACCGTCTCTCCCATCGCGATTATACACTTTAGGATGAGATACCTGTTCCGTAGTACTCACTTGCTTGGAAAGGCGGATGCGCAGTTAATCTCGAGCGATGAAAAAAATGTGTACATATATTCCTAAAAATACGTTAATGGAAAACTTATACAGTGCACTGTAATGCCTCGCAATGTATTGTGTACACGTTATACTGATTATTCGAGTGTTCCGAAAAGGCTGGTGGATCGCTTGGCTCGTCGACGAATTCCTGTCACGGATAAACTTTGAAGAATAACAAAGGATCATTTTCTATCTGCACTGTTACCGAAGGACGACAGTTTGTAATACCTGTGGAGATATTCGACGTGGAAAATATTGAGGCGCTCCACCGGCGGTTTTCGGTTATTCGCTCGATGAGAAAACAAAAATGGTGCTCGTTATTCAGCCCTGGTTCGCTACGACCCTAAACCAGACACGAATTATACTAATTTACTCGAAACGCTGCGAATTTCAATGGTACCTTAGCCCTTTGAGTAGACGTTGACTCGCCGATTTACAATTCTCTCTCTCCCTATCCGACTTGCGATTCCTTATCTTCCACTTCCTCGTTACGTTTCGAAATCTTTGGTCGACGCTGTCAATCTCGATCTCGTTGACTCTATTGGATGCCATTAATGTTCCTTGCAATTGCTGTGCTATTGTGATAAAGTCGCGTAAGCTTGCAGCGAGCCACGGGCGTTCATTTTCATTGTTCGTTTACCTTCGTCTTGACACCCTCAAGACCCAACGGCAAGGGAGGAACGTCTCTAAGTCTCAGGTCGCGTTGTCGTAGGAGCTTCCCCCTGCAGTTGGGTGGGTGGCGGCGCGGGGGTGAGGGTCAAACTGCATCAGCGACGATTAAAGGGAAAACTAATTGACAGACGGATAAAATATAAACTAGCTTACCGCATGAGCGTGTAGGTGTATATTATTTTTGCACTTTTGGTGCATCCGTCTGTCGACGTGTATTCATTAGATCTGGTTATAGCGGGAAATGATGGTACGAACAATATAAATGTATAAAACTACTGGAGAAACGCTAATTGCTCCGAAATGTAGTAATTAAGTAAGTTAATTGCTCTTTATCGAGCGGGCATTCCTACGTCACTCTCTAATTCTATATTATCTCTCAGCAGATCAAAACTAAGTCCGTGATATAATCACTTAATATGGAGTACCCGAACGCCGAACACGTCTGGTCTCTGTGGATCGGGCGCTAATGATGTACGAAGGGATTTTAATCGATTCGCTAAGTTAACACTTGACTCTTAATAATAATTTTAAAGTTAACGATAAACATAAGGCATACTTATATAAATATATATATATATATATATATATCTATTCTTTATTAAATGCCATAAAAATATAAATAATTCAAAGAAAAGCGAGAAAAATTAAGTAAACAGGTTTATAGGAAAAGCGTACGAAGACCGAGAGCTATAAACTGTGCTTTTTACGATCATTGTTCACAATTGTTATCGTGATAACGATATGCCAATCAAATCGGTACGATAATGCTGTGCATATTTTATCGCGCAAATCGGTGGGCCGTTCTGGTGTGCCTTCGGATGACACAATGCCGATGATGAGCATTTTTAAGAAAAACTTGTACTTTTAAGACCGTTAAGTTCATTTTATGATGTTACTGTGTGCGTTTAAGTTTTTTTTTTCTTTCTCTTTTTCCTTTTTGTTATATTATATATATATATTTTTTGTTTCCTTCGTACTTACGACTTGTTATACAGACGAATTTAATCGATCCTTAGGATACTTTTAATCGGAGTAAGAGAGTCTACTTTATTTAGACAACTCTTACTCCTGTGGCTCAAGGTCGCTGCACGCGGCTCGAATTTTATTTGATTGTCTTACTAGGTACGTTTGTAATTGTCAGTGATGTTCGTTTAACGAGAGCGATCGATAATACATGCTTGTATCCAATTATCATAGTTATGCTCGATACAACGTGAAATACAATCGAACATACTTATGTACACAGATACAAGGATATCGCAGCATACCGTGTAATCGGATAGTACAAATGCCTATATTATTGTATGCATATATGAAAAACTAGGTATCGCTTCTTATTCGTATTGCAAAGTCTATTATGTACAGGACCTTCTAAATCGTACAGTGTACAAAGAAATGATCAAAGAAACAAAGTAAAAACCTTATCAACGAATTTTCCCATATCAAGTCCCGCGAACGAGAGGAAACAGAAGGAGACAAGAGACCTGCCGAAAACTCGAAACTCGATAGAATTAATTGTAAAGCAAACCGTTCCACTGCGATAGACGATACTGAGATCCAATGAAGACGAATGGCCGGGGTTCTTAATTCTTAAATTGCGAAAGTCTGATAAAACGCTATTGCGACAAGGACTAAGTAATGTAAAAGTACGCGCTGTAAGGGTAATTGCGATACTGTACTTAAAATCGTAATAATTATTTTCTAACCTCTCTTTATTTTCTCTTATCTTTCCGTCTGTTATTCTACGCTCGATGCGCTTCGGCTGCGTCGAAAATAATTGTGCGCCGCGATCGTCTCATCGACATCGTGTCATCCGACTCGAAGAGTTCACCGCAGCTAATTATTATAAAGAAAGAAGAAAAAAAAAGAAGCAAGGGAAAAATGTAAAAGAAAAAAAAAAGAAGATATACCGTCGCATGCCGATAATCGCTGAAGCGTCTCTCAAATTCTAAATGGAAAGTAGGAGCAGGAGGTTTTAGCTTGTATCGAACGTTACCGTGCCACATAAGTGAACATATCGGCAGCGAGCATTGTAAATGTGATGTAATGTTAAGGTGAAATTAAATGACAATTTAACGAAGCACTGACGCAGAGAAATCACGAAGCTCAGACTGATTGTTGAGTAGGGAGAAGGAGTTATCGCTGTTACTAAACTGTCTGAATGATTATTGTTAAATTGTACGTATAAAGCACCTATCCACCAATCCGTTAGCCCTAGACAAAGAGTAACGACTGATTGGAACCCCCTTCATTAAATCCTTAAGCCTTGAGCATTGCTACGGTCTAACTGGATATCTTTATTAATGGCTTCGCGTGTACATTAATTTTCGTGCTTTTTTCAATGCTTGCTCGTTGGCATTAGCGTCATTTCGCGAGGAATGTATTCAGGTGGTTACAGCTGTGGCTTTGTATAAATCAGCGAAGGCATTCGTTTATAAATATTTTGGACGCAGTTTTAGGAATGCCAGGACAGAAATAGAGCCACGCAGATCTTAAAGCCTGCCTAATTGTTGTTATGACGAGGGCGCTCTCTTTTTTTGATTTCTGTTCTATTGGTTTTAGATAATTTAACGATACGTTTGATTTTATTTAACCTTACTGAACTCTGCTATTGACTATGTTTTATTTACTTGCTTGTAATTCACATTATGCCTGTTGAGAGGATTTTGAGTCTTAAGGACTGAACCATTCCTCGGAACGATTGTCTTGTATTAGTATGTATTTGATTTCGAAGTTATTTTGTTTCACTAACATTAATGACATAATTCTATTCGCACGTAAGGATCGTTACGACTAAAGAGGATTATAGGGTGATGTAAAATTCGTATCATTGATAAGGTGGTGACCTTTATTGGAGTGCCGACTTCGTCGAGTAGCGATTTTTTATATATATAATTAATAACATTTACAAAAACTCTTTAAGCTTGTGCTCAAGACAGGAGATTCTAATATTCGTACGGGTGAAGGGCCATTAGGATCATGATGATGATTGTGAGTACAATGCGCTACTATTAGATTAATAAATTAATTAATAGAGACAAAAAGAATCATTGTGTATCGTTTAAACTTAGAGGCTGATCCGTCACGTACTTTCTACTGTACAAATGTATTATCTACTTAGCACCAGACATACCCATTCTGTATGATACTTGTAAATTCAAAATTATTCTCTCCATTCTCTGTCAGTTTAATAATCATTTATTAATTAACAATTGGTTCGACTTACGACAGTTTGAAAAGATATCGCTGGGAGATGGAAATGTTAACAGTTTCTTATTTATTATTTCGTTAAACGCAACGGTGATCCAGGATGCAGATCATCAGGTTCGAATGGCAACATTCAATTTATAAAATTGTGCAAAAATTTCATTGTCAAAGGCTTCACAATATGACTTTGTTTTTTTTTTATGGATATAGGTGACTTCGATAATTAACTAAGAAAAGAAGGAGTTCAAAGTGAGACATTTTGGTCCCGTTAAGTCCCGTAGACGTATCGCTACGCTCAGCTGCTTATCTTCCATTCCAAGGCGTGATATCCGTTTATAAATCAGGATCAATACCATATTGGCATACTATTCTGTATTACTATCTACATTGACAATAACTGAAGTAAACTATATTTATTTACACATAAGGACTTGCGGAAGCTCATGAGAAATGATTGCGATTGTTTAGGTCGCGGACGTGGAGGGGAGAATGAATTTTCATTATCCTATTTACAAATCGTCGCTTTAAAATGGATTATCGACTAACTTAGTCGTTTGAGTGTTGATAACAGAAAAATTTTCAAGAATGCCATTATCAGATCACGATTACTATTGGTAGCAGCATTCGATTAATTCTAGCGATTTCACAGCATTCGATAAATACTAGCATTCGTTTCGTCCTTCTTTTTCGATGAAATGCAATTATTCGTGACAATCATTTTGTTGCTTGGTCCATAACGAAATGGTGGTATGTACAATACGGAGGTGCGCCAAAGTAATACTCTAATTTGTGTTAAGAAGTGTTCACCTAGTGAATTCGTAACCCAGTTGTAGGAGAGTGAACAGAGGGTAACTAGGTCTCCGCATTAGGTTGAATTAGTAGGGTATCATTGTGTCCACCACTTTTGACTCGTTAAATCGTGCCTCTAATACAAATAGGGGTTTTATGTGATAATCAACCGTCATACGTTGCTAATGCCTCCTGGAGCTTGTTCACAATTTTTTGATAAAAGTTTATCTGCTCTACAAGGTGATTCTTCATAGCTTGATTTATGTGAATCTCGCGCTCCGATTGAAAATGCGTTTCCTCTGCCATAAGGGCGCGGGTTATCACATCTGTCCTGATGCACAGATCCTGTAATTGCTGCGGCTCCATTTTGTGTTCACTGACTAGCCTCTCCGAGTCTCTTCGCTTCTGAACAGCACTCTGCGAAGGAAAATGGTAGGGGTTAAAGATTAATTATAATCTTTATAGGCTTCTCGAAAGCGTACCTTATGTATACTGATTACGTCCGGGAAACTACTGATGATTCCTCTGTAAATATGAAATTTGTCACCAAGAGGCTCCCAGTCGAACTTCGGCTGTTCTTCGTATAATCTTCCTATTTCGTTGTAGGCGTCCCCGGTCATCTTGAGGGCGTGGGTCAGTCTGCCTCTGTTACTGTCGTCGGCTTCCAGGGCGTGACCTAGGGCTGTAAAAGATTGTCCGATCTTCTGGAATTCACGCTTGTAGAGGACCTGATGCTTTTTTGTCTGATCTACAGCTACTGCCATGAAGTTCTTCACCACCGGATCCAATCCCGAGATGAACCTTGAGAAGGCATCAGTCTCAATTTCAACCTTGATTGGGTCAAGTGGCGGAAGATCAGCACACTGGATTGCATTGAAATAATTTACACCCAAAAGCTCGTCCTTCTCGGCTTGACGCTTTCCAGCTTTCCAACGTTTCTCATCCGTACACGTCATGAAATGTTCCCAAACGCGGCTTCGAGACAATACTGGATGCCTGCAGACATAATCGACAAATTCCTGTAGCTGTGTTCGTCGGTGCTCTATGAATTGCTCTTCGTAACGACCTGATATCTGCTTGTCAGGTAATGGAGGTATCGGGATGAAACAGAATTTTTCTTCTAAGCGCTCGTGTAGCCAATCAAAGTGTTTGTATCTTCGAGACACTTGGATATTGTTGAACTACGAAACGAATGGTATGTGTTTTAAAGGAACTGTATGTCTCTTAAGTTAGCAGACGCTGGTGACTGTTATCAACTTACCGTGGGTGTTAATTGGTAAACTATAAAACTCTTCAAGCCCTTGAGTTTTGACTCTTTCTTTGGAGATGTGACGACGCAGTTGTAACTTTCACCAGTCGGCACCCACGTACAGCGTCCTCCTTCTATTTCATCAATGAATACCTTTTCACTGTCTGGTACGTTCAACAACTTAGTACCCAGCAGAAAACTATCTTCGCCCGACTTGATCAGCGTAGAAAATTTGTTGTTTTTCTTTGGTACATTGGAAATGGGCCTCTCCGGTATTACCGAGTGGATTGTGTGCATGGAAACTGTGTCTCCATAGTCTACAGCGTGAGGTTGGGCTGGTTGTGTCATTTGGTGCTGTTGGACAGGAGGGACGTAAGGTTGTGTTTGTCCTGCATCAGAGTCATCGTCCCAATCATCATCCCAGAAATCACCTGTGCTTTGCTGGGATGCTGTCGTATTACCTTTCACAAAAATAGGTTCAATAATGAACAAGTATTGTTAATGCAATAAGAAAGTTTTTATAGGATGGCAATAATCGATTACACGGTATTTGTACTGTAATCTTAAAAACGCAAATTACTGCTTGACATTGAACATGCACAATGATAATTTTTATCATGAATATGATACTCCAATCATGTTCCACGTCATATTTATACTGGCTATTGGATAGCACAAGAATTATAGAAATTGTTTTCATAAATAATTTCTTGATATAAAATCAACTACTTATAAAGATTTTATACAATTACTTTGCAATAATTATTTATTATGCGGAGGAATTGCCAGCTATCCAAATATTCCAGTTTTAAATGATTGAAAAAATTTTTTTAACTAGTAACAAATAACAAGATACCTGTAATTGGTGCAGCTGATTCAACCACTTGAACATAAGCTGCAGGGAACAGACCTGACTGTCCGCTCTCATTAAATCCTTCGCACCATCCATCACCCACATTGTCTCTCATCACTGTTAGAATTTCTCCAGCATTAATGGATAATTCTGCTGTTCCCGGTTCACCCTTGAATTCATAAAGGGCCCGTACCTGTAAAAGAATCTTAATTAGTACAAGAAATCATCTACTGAATAATAGAAACAAAGGATTTCGTTCTGCCACACTAGCAGATATGAGTCATAGTCCTAATTTTCTAAGTACTTGCTAACCGATTGAAGATTATTAAACGTGTAAGTACATACCTGTTGACCCTCCATTGCTTTTCACTAAAATATTATCAATTTTACTCAATATTCTATTTTGTAGAAATACAAAATTGCCTAGCTACACCCCATAGACATATCTACATCTGGTTCTTCGTACCGAACGGCTGACATTTGCGCGCTTGTATTTGTGTTTGCTCGTCCTCAACTAGAAACGTTTAATCTTCTGACAGTGTATCAGTGGAGCAGGACTGTACCCCCTGTTAGAAAGACCCCGTATCAATTTAACGCAATTGTAAGAATAAGAAGTACTTTCCAAATCAAATATTACAGATCTTTCTTCACAGGGATACGGTGTCTTATGTTAATTCCTATATCCTTAATACATATATAAATTCTTGAATTTTTATTGAGTCGTAGCTTCCTGGGGTCTAGCGAATAATCGATACGTCAATGGAAGAAGACACTTCGCTTGGAAATTTGGCAATATATTTTTGGTTCGTGTGCATGAATGTATTCGTGTACGCGTAATCATAAGAGATCCATTGCTCACTGGCTCTTTTACGGGAAGGCGGATATTTCAAACTTCGTTCAATAAATAAGTTGCTCGATAAAGACTGTTAAATTTATCTTGTTGGAGAATTTTATAGAATTTATAAATAACTAAGTACTTATTTACATCAAGAGTACGTACAGTTCTGTGGAATTTAATTGAAAATCTAAAGTTCAGCAACTATATGTACTTAACCTTATTTATTTTCGGCAGATATACTTTGTATCTATCGTTGTAGTACAGCGGGAATGATTTCAATCTTGTATTCTAATCTTATGATTTGTTTCATTACTGATTATGCGGTGTAAATTAATAACATTACGTATCTGATCCGCTTCTTGTATCATATACTTGAGGCTTGTACAACCGGGTTCAACATGGCCTTATCTAGAATTTTTTCTTTTCGGAGTAGAATGAAATCAGTTATTGATACTACTAGTAACAAATTAAGTGAGATTGCTACACGGATAGAGAATTTCGAAACACCTGAGAAAATTAAAGGGACGATTTTGGAGCGCTGGGGTAACTATTCCAAATAATGTCTTTTTCTTTAGGTTATACACTTCAATCATGTATAATGTTCTATCATATTTTTAGGAAAATATTGGAAGAATTTATATATTGACTATAAGGATGTTGCAATTGATGTCGCAAAAGATTCCAGAGAACGTCCGATACGTGCTACTGTCTATTTTTCAAGTATGTCGTACAAGTATTACTGTATGCCGTATGTTGTACATGAGATTTAGAAGTATTCTTTTATAATAATGTTTTAGCTCTTGCATCCTGTTACTATTTTGCCAAGCATAATCCCGACGAAAGTTCCTATCGTGAGCAGTTACTTCAAGACTCTATTAAAGTGATGACGGTTGGTGAATCAATACGAAATCCTGAAACTGTACAACATATAAAGTGGATCGAGCAGTGTTACAATGAAGGTGTTATACGACGATTAAGTTTAGGAATAATTTCATTTATTTGGCTGGATAATTACGATGAAGTTTGTGCTCATTACAAAGCCACTTGCTCGTATTTGAAACCACGGTATCTGACATTTCATGAGAGGATAGTCGACATAGGTTTTATGGATAAATGGTGGATACTTGAAAAGAAAATGGTAAATTATGATATAAACGAAGTTGAGTTTGAAAGCAGAACTCATACGAATGTAGAAAATAGTACATTGCCAAGTTGAAAATAGTAATTTAAGAATTATTTGAATTATCAGCTTGTTTATAAATACACAATATTTATTTTAATAATTAATCTTTGTAAAGGAAGGCTATAGAACTAATACGTTTAAAAAAAGAATTATTTCGTTTAATAAACAATTTCATTACATAACATGATTTTTTTTCAACGTACATAAAATCACTGCATACAAATATAAAGATTTTGAAAATCAGCATTCTTTATAGCTAAGCTGTGTCTATCGAAAATAGAATCTGATTTATACAAGAAACTAGGTACAAAAAAGTACGATTTATAAAGAACGCTACAAAACTTATGAGCAGTCAGACACCTTTCGGAACCATATTTAGTAATGTATCGAACCAATCTCAGTAGCCGTAACATTTTATACAAATAATGCAATTTCATTTAGTTCTATATGTATACGATAGAAATTGTTTCAACACTCTGCGAAGGCTCGTCAGCTTCCATGAGACAGTTCATTCAGGGATCTGAAAAATCGTAATAAAACTCATATTCGTACACGAATGATAATAAATAAACACGAGTACAATATGTTTAAAAGAAATGATACCTCGAGCAAAAAGAAGAGCAGTACGACAGGGAAGATATGCCATCATTCTGTGTGGACGATCACAGAATGGCTCGTCCTTTGTAAAGTGACGTATACTAGTATCAACTCGAGATTCACCACCGAATTCTGAGTCATCGCTATTCAAGATGATACTATAAGATCCAGCCTCGTGTACGCCAATTGCATAATCAGGGAATGACTTTGTCGGATGAAAATTAAAGACAAATATAACGCCAGCGCGATCGAATACAATAACCTTGTCATCCTCGTGTTTCCAGCTTACGTATCCCTGAAAGCAATTACAATGACACGATAGCTAAAAGAATTATCAACGAAATCATTATAATCGGTTTCAATGATCTTACGGGATTAGCGTGTAACCATCCATATTTCTCTTCAAGATGGTTCACAGCACGATCCCAGTTATTCATGAATTTGTACTTGAGCATCTCGTCGTCCACTAAGTTCCATTGACGTCTGGCATAATGATAGCTGTCGCCATTGCCAACACGTGGAAAATCGAGCCATTCGGGATGGCCAAATTCATTACCTGAATGATATAACTTGTTATTGTACGCGTAACTTAGACAGAAATATATTTTCGAACTCTCCGATAATAAGAACTAATTCTATTCACCCATGAAGTTAAGATAGGCTTCACCGCCAAGACCATGAGTGATTAGGGTAATGAGATTATGCAAGGCAATGCCACGACTGATAATCGGATTCGGTGGACTTATCACGCTCATGTGTGTGTACATTTCTTTATCCATCAGCCAAAAAGCGATCGTTTTATCGCCAACAAGAGCCTGATCGTGCGATTCGGCATAGGCTACTGTTTTCTCCATCCATCTGCGATTGCTGAGGGTCCAGCAAATGTCCCCGATTTTCCAATCTTCGTCCTTCACTTCTTTCAGGAGTTTTATCCACTTATCAGGAATAGCCATACCCAGACGATAATCAAAACCTACGCCTCCTTCAGGAACAGGTCTATCGGAATCACATTTTAATTAGTTATATAATTCTATTTTTGTTTTTTTTCACCAAGTACGTTACCTGCATATTGCTGGCATACCACTGACGTCCTCGGCAATTGTTACCATTTCAGGATACAATTCATGAAGCATATGATTAGCTAACATTAGATACACAACACCTTCGACATCTACATTCAATCCATAATATTCATCGTAATGTCCACTGAAACCCTGACCCATGCCTCTCGAATGGTATAACATGGATGTAACACCATCAAATCTATATTAAGAAATGAAGATGTCTTAAAAATAATTAAAAAGCACAGAGCCACTTAATAGTAAATTTCGATTATACCTGAATCCATCGAAGCCATACTCGTCGATATACCAACGTAAATTAGATAAGAGGAATCGCAGTACTTCGTATTCTGCATAATTAAAGAGACGACTGTCCCACAATGGATGTTCACCACGACTACCAGTGTGGAAGAAACACGAATCGGTTCCATCAAACATATTTAATCCATCCAGAGTATTTTTCGATGCATGAGAGTGCACCATATCTAGAAGAACGTAGAGGCCGTGTTGATGGCAGACGTCGATTAATTGTTTCAATTCTTCCGGAGTACCGTAACGTGAGGAGGCGGCATAAAATGATGTTACCTTAATTATTTATGATAAACGGATTACGTATGTGTCAGGAGAACTTTTTGAAATTGAATTCATACACTTGTTGATTCTAATATAATACATGTATTGTATATATACCTGATATCCAAAACTGGCATAATAGGCATGTTCCATTATTGCCATTAATTGTATGGCATTGTATCCTTGTTTAACAATTCGCGGTACAATGTCTTTGGCGAATTCCAAATAAGTACCGACGCGAAATTCTTGTGTTGCTATACCTACATGGCATTCATAGATGCGTAAACTTTCTGGTCGCTTTGGTTTAGGATGCTGCAGCTTGTAGACCTGTGATCAGTATTAATTATGTAAGTCTATGATGCTTATAATGAGAGTATATGTCAATAATTAAAAGTGAGGATAATTGGAGCAACCTGATTTGCAGGTGGATGCCAAATTCGTTGTTTATAAGTTGTACCCTCCGAGCGATTGGGTGGTTGGGTCACGTATGTGGCCCAGGGACTTAATCTTTCCAATAATTCACCATTGTGATTTTTGACAATTACTTTCACCTCTGACAGGTGTGCTAATGGACAGCTACCATCTGCGTTTGGTGGTAAGTTCAACTCCCATTTGCCATATTCCAGTTTCTTATAAGGAGTTTTTGTTTTGTCCCAACCGTCTTTTGAAAAATTAGGTTGTTAAAAATGACCGTAAGAATATTATCAAGCTAGTTTATTGTATTATTTTCTTACTGAAATCTCCTGTTAAGAAAAGTTCCTGAGCACCAGGAGCCCACTCTCTTGCAGTAACACTATTGTCTTTATTCAAATGGATACCAAAAGTTTCAAAACCTTTAGAAAATAAATCTAAACTTTTATCTCCCCCTTCAATCTTCTCCACGTAGTCCTTGAATATTGCATACCTAGATTAATAAGCATATAATTATCATTCACTCATATTCAATTATATTTAATCTCTTATACTAGCAGTGCAAATAACGATACCACTGATATTGACCTTAATGGATAACATACGTATAATAAATTCGTCAATTAGATATCAACAGAACTAACTTCTATATTAAAATTATTCTGAGATAAAGCTGATATAAAATGTCCGAATTAATATGTATTATGAGTAGCAGCATGAAGTTTGAACTTAAAAAATAAAAGCAATCCCATTTCTATTTACCTAAAAAAATTCAATGAGTGAAAAATTTACAGAAGTTTTAAATAATCTTCATTTTTTTATACAGACTACATTAAAGAACAGTATTTTATAAACTCATGTCATTTCAATTCAATATTCATATTCAAATTGTACTAAACAACAATGACAATTTTCAAATAGCCCAATAATGCTTAAAATACAAACCTTCTACGAATATCCGTCTGATAGTTCTCCAAATAAGGATCTCTCTCAAGAAGTGCCTTCAATTGCGGGACTTCAATTTCAGAAGGATCCATGCTCGACCATTTACCACCCATTTTGCAAAAGATAATTGTACAAATTTACAAGAATGCGAACGGAGTAACGTCCAGTTGAAAAATTGAATACGATCTGACCGGCAAAATGCCGAATGACATGTGAAGGTGATTCTCCCACCGTTCAAACAATTATATCTATCAGTTTATACAACAGAATCAAAGGATCATCGAAAATCCCAAGTTTTAGTGTCATTATCACTTTGTTCCTCGTTTCATCGTGGTATCATTGTAGCGGGATGCATTCGAATACTCTTTCAAAGCATATCTGAGAAAATATTTAAAATTCCGGTCCGATCTTCTTGCTTGTAACAGTACGATAGTGGTAATCAAATGTTGCGTATTTAGTTATCCTCATTAAATAGTTCCTACGTCAAAGCAAAAGTGATCGAAGACCCGACAAGAGCGCAGCAGAGGAAGGCATCCAGATAAATATATCTAGTGTTGAAATGGTCCAATTGAAAACTCCCCGTGAGAGAGACAGATAATACATTCATGAAACTCACAGTATTGGGTTAGGTTCTAGGGGTTCTAGGATACGCTGGCAACCATTTTTGTGAGAGTGCACTTCAAAGTCGGTACGGTGAACGTCTCATGTCGAAAAATTGACATGTCGTATGGTACATAGTCGGCCTGTGTTAGAGGAGCAAAGAAGAGACGTGTTTTTTATCCCATTATTATTAGAGATCCAGTTATTCTCTGTGAGAAGTTTTTTAATTATAAGACGTACTAAGCGTGCAATACGTATCAGTTGATGTATCCTCGGTGGAGAAGAGGTTCGAATATCCGAAGTAGCCCCAACGAGTCGTTCAGGATGAAGTGATTTTTTTGCTGCTTCGAATGACACTTTTGTCTCGGGTTTCTGGAATTATCGACATTCCTTGAAGCTCAGTGAAGAACGTTAAATATTTACTTGAAAGTCCTGAAAAAAGTCGGGCAAACTAGTGAATTTCACTGGTTTTTAGCAAGTGATGTCTCGCTATGCAGACGACTAACCAATTGTTTCAACGATATTTTGCGATACTTTAATAAAAGGAGTGGATTTGTAATTGAGTATTATTTGGAATTATTGTTATATTCGCACCACGATGACGGCTACGTTTGATCAGTACGACAAGTCCAGGTACATGGTGGAAATTAATTTTTTGTGGCATACTTGACAGCAGTCTGATCCAAATTATACTGAGTGTTCTCAGTATACTAATTCTGTTTCGTACAAAGTATAGGGGCTGTCTAATTGTTTTATAGTGGTTTTCTCTATCTTAATTCTGAATGATTTTTTTTAGCTGGTACTTTGGAGCAATGTCAAGACAGGATGCATCTGATCTCCTTATGAGTGAAAAGGAGGGTGGTGTATTCTTAGTTCGTGACAGTACATCGATTCATGGGGATTTTGTACTTTGCGTGAGAGAGGATAGTAAAGTTAGCCACTATATCATCAATAAAATCCAGCAGGGTGATCAAATACGTTATCGCATTGGAGACCAAATGTTCCCTGATATTCCAAATCTTTTGGCTTTTTACAAGCTACATTACTTGGACACCACACCCTTAATCAGGCCAGCACCTAGAAAGATTCAAAGGGTGATTGCCAAGTATGATTTTGCTGGCTACGATCCCGATGACCTTCCCTTTAGGAAAGGTAATATATACTTTTCTAGCAATTGCTTAAAGAGCATCTACGTCTTAACGTCCAAATACAGCAAAGTTTGTAAGTATTCTCACCATAAAGATGACTTTCAGGAGAGATCCTGACAGTAATTTCAAAGGACGAAGACCAATGGTGGACTGCGAAAAACAGCTTAGGCCAAACTGGATCAGTACCAGTTCCATATATTGAAAAATATGATGAAGATAGTCATACCGTAATAGAAAATAGACTGGAAGGTGGTACTTGTAGTTCAAATTCGAATCTTGTCCAGCCTTCTTCCCAAGTATCACATCAAGAATCAGGTCAGGCGACAGTAACGCGACGTTCAAATATACAACGAACGCTGCCAGCGTTCGCGAAAGTAAAGCAAGCAAGGGTACCAAACGCATACGATAAAACAGCTCTTAAGCTGGAAGTAGGCGACATGATTAAGGTAACAAAAACTAATATAAACGGTCAATGGGAAGGTGAATTGCACGGGAAAGTTGGTCATTTTCCATTCACGCATGTAGAATTTGTGGAAAACGAGACTAGCGAGGAGAATCAAGAAATTTAACAGAGTTTTTCGAAATAATTTGCACGTTTCGCATGTACCGTGGTTACAAGAGAAAGGACGAAAGCCATAATGGTTTTAATTTTTAATAGCATCTCTACTGTATATATTAATAAATCGAAAATATGTTAGCAATATTGCATTGACCGGGTTGCATGAGTCATTGAATATCTTTCCTCATATATATTTATAAAATAATATTAAATCCGTTATATTCCTGCTATTGGTAAATGCAATAATGATTAATAGCCATAGGTTGTGCCACCGATGGGTTCTCCCAATATATATGAAAAACAAAATCGAACTTTAAATGGTGGATATTGCAAGGAAAAAAAAAAAAACATCCGCTTGATAAGAATTTTTCGTTCTCAACTCTGCATACCTTTCTCTACAGTATCCACTGCGTAATAACTGTTTCGTATTCTTCCTGTAAACGATCGCAGTATTAAGATTTAAAAAAAATAAATAGACTGGAAGAATTCCACATGGACGATAAAAGTATACATTCGGATTCTGCGTGTAGCCGCCGTCTATTTTCTCATATATACAAGCGAATAGCGGAATGCCGACTCTTTCATCGCTTAAAAAAATATCCCGAGAATAAAAAAATCTAATTTTTACGCATTTTTCACGCAAGTTTATCTTATAGTTATAATAATTTGCAATAGGACAATTTTAATGACCATAAAGGCAGTTGTTTTGGCAGCATTTTACGAGAATCCAGCCATACTTGTATAAAGCAAAGCGATAGATAGAATGTGCCATTATATATAAATATATATATATACATATATATAAGTACATAAAATCATTGTCTTTGATTAATAATATTACCAACTATCTGGTGCTTGAGATGTTTTTCGAGCCAGCGTCACGGAGTAGTCACTTTGACGTGTATAGTAATTAAAATTCGTAATTTGACGAATAACTATATATATACCGAGGCATAATAGAAAATGAAAACTTATCTCGTATGATACTTGATTAAACTTCTAATATTCCACTATCACTCTACGTCGTATTATGGCTTAGGATAAAACTTTAATAATTGTCCTGTACTATGTCTTCGGATAACGTATCAGTTACATTGGATACGAGGTGTGAAGGTTCTGATCATACATGTATGACGTACGCATGAGAAGGAAGTGAGTCTGAATACGATAATAATAATAATGATAATAATGTATATTTTTCTAAAGTTACGCACACACTTGGTTTCCAGCGCTCTTTTTTTTCGTTTAATTTCTCTTTCCCCTTGTTCTTCAGTTTTCTCATAGTCAATCGACTCCCCTGTTATCGCAACACGACTAAGAAACAGAGCGTGGTCACTTGTTAGATAGCTAAGATAATTGTATAATTAATTTATAATAAATCATTGTAATGTAATATTCGATCATTGCATACAACAATAAATGATAAGTATACCAGGCGTACGTTTTACGATATAGTTTTATTTCGAACAGCAGTATATCATCCCTTATAATACCTGTGAAAGAGTTTTTTGTGAATACAAAAAACATCATTAAAACTTGAAGATAAGATTTCGGTTATTACACTTTGACTCTTGCTCCAGTGGTCTAAGGCATTTTCTTTATTTTTTTCTCGCTATTACGGACTACGGATTTCTTGAAACTTCATACACGGTTTTAAACCCCATGTACCATTTACTTTTTTTTTCACATTACTTCGTTATAATGGTAGCTCGTTAGCGATAATGCGTTCAGCTACTTTTAGTAATTCTCTATTATCCCATATCTCTGGCAAACATTTGTTTATGTCAGTCACGTTGCTATGTTTGTCAATGATAGGATTATAGGAAAGCTTTTAGATTGTATTCCTGAGGATTCGCTTGCTTCTTCGATAGGAGAACGTAACTGGGTAGGAAAAAAAAGGCGCTAATGGCTGTGGTTCTGGTGCCATTTTTTCTTTGGTTTCCAACACCATATGTACACCTTTAGCTCTTGTTGGAATTACAATCGTTGAAAAGACAGAGTCAATGTTATCGATAGAATATGGAGGTACCTGTCAGGCCATAGAAACGTTATTTTCTTTATTTATCGTGCCAACTGGGTGATCAATGCTGCGCACATTTCAAAGAATTCCATGGTATGGTGACCTGTGGCCTGAGGTGGTGGAAGAGACGGTTCTGAAAGAGATTACATCAATCAGCTATTTTAATCGCGAAAGGCTATACCGGCTGTCACTGCGTACCTCGTCCAATAAAATCTTCAGTTTCTTCGCTGGATAGAGATTTAAAATCCAGCAGATAACTTTTGTAATCGACTTGGTACAGTTGCAGGGACATCTTACTGTGTCTGTCAGTGAGAGTGTTTTTGTGACGCACCCTCACGCTGTATGCGTTTATTATTTTCCATTCCTATAGAGAATTTATACGGATTTCATAAATTTAATGAACGATCAAGATCAATCGTTCTTTGTTACTTACAAAGTTAAGGGCTTTCATGGCACGATACACTTCATTCATTATGTCATTTGGTTTAGATTGAGATCTGATTCCCAAATGCCATTTTGCTCGTTTTACAGGAGTTCCGCGATTGCCGCCTTGACCTGCACCTTGTACTGGTACCGAGACACTACTTAGTGAGCTCTGACGCTCCCGCAGTGCTGCTTTTTAAAAAATTAAATTTTTTAATAGACAATTTCTTCGATACAGTTCGACGCGTAAACTCCGTTTAACATCAAAATGCAAGTATCCGAGTTTCAGTTAACAAACCGAGTTTAAACAATATATCGTATGGGTTGAATCGATCTTAAATTTTTATACAGTACAAAATTTTCGACTTACGGGCAATTCGCTCAGGATGTGGTCGTAGCGGACTGTTATTTACATCGCTTGAAGCAAAAGCTACTGGAGGTGGACTTGATGCTACGTAAAAGTCCTTTAATTCTGCTTTGGCAGCCTCATCTGCGATTCTCTTGTTATCTATTATCAAATGGTAGGCAATAGCCAACTGATCGTGAGGATCGCAGCTAAGGAGAGCTGCATGAACTTCAGCCTCTTTGACATTGAATTTCTCGCAGACTTCATTAACTGCATCAATGTCGATCACCGAGGAATCTTGTTCTACTGGAGATGGGAACAAGTACGTTGGGAGATCCTTCTGGAACCATTCATGCTTCCTGCAATAAAATCAGAAGATAATTTTCCTTTTTTTTTCTGAAATACAATTTAGTTCCAATTAGCGTACTTGATATCCTCGATAGTCGCCCGCTTCATTGGATCAACTTGTAGCATATGGCATAATAAACTTACTACGGTCTTATTTAGATATTCTGGGATGGGAAAGATTCCCGCTGAAATTGTACAATGTATTGGTAATTTTCGTTCTACGTGTTTTGTGGTTACTTATTTTGTTACAAATATAAAGGGATTTACATTTAATTTTGCGAAACAGCGTTGGCACATGCTCGTCATCGAATGGTAGTGTTCCACATAGTAGAGCATATAATATAACTCCACAAGACCAGATATCAACTTCTGGACCAGCATATAATTTTCCGGATATCACTTCAGGTGCTGCGTAATTTGGCGAACCGCAGGACGTACGTAAAAATTCTCCATCCATCATCATGTTCGATAAACCTTAAATCATGTACATTTATAGAAATCCATGATTAACGGTGATTTATTTTCTCTAGCAGAATAATTTTTACAAGTTGTGTACCAAAATCTGCAATCTTCACGTGAAGATTATGATCTAGAAGCAAATTCTCTGGCTTTAGATCCCGATGAACTATCATGTGACGGTGGCAGTAATCCACCCCTGAAATAATTTGTTGGAAGAATCTGCGTGCTTCGTATTCCTTCAACTTTCCATGTTTGACAATATAGTCAAAGAGTTCTCCACCAGACACATATTCCATTATCATAAATATGTCTGTCGGAGTACTTATTACTTGATATCTAATACAAAAAAAAATATATAGCTAATTACAATACATTTAACGGAATTGGGATCATCCATATTACCAATGAATAAATTCTTACAATTTAATAATATGAGGATGTCGAAACAGTTTCAAGTTCTGAATCTCTCTACGGATTTTTCCCACTACATCCAAGCTTTTAATTTTTTGTCTGTTAAGGATTTTAACAGCAACTTTATGCTTTGTCAAAACATGCTCACCAACTGTATAAACAGATAACACATTATTCAGGAATATAGCGTAATAGAAGTATAAAAAAACTTACTTTTCACTTTTCCAAACGTTCCAACACCGAGTGTCTGCCCTAGAGTATAATGTCCTATCTTCACGATAGGTTGCGGCTGCCCTGTTTGCATCTTATCCGACATCTTGATGGTTTCTAACAAATAAAATATTAAATTGCTATTTTGAAGTATCCACATTGCAGATATATCAGTAAAGTGGATAAGCCTTATGAACTTTGTGTCTGACGGCTAATGAAAAGAGTAGGCACAGAGAATATGCTGTGAGGCCAGAATAAAGTTCTTGAGGAGGTTGATATGTCATGTACTTTGCTTAAGAATTAGAATGCACAGAGACTGACCCTCTGTACCAATGTCTCATAGGTAGTTTCCACAATGAACATACTTTGCAATAAGTCTATTTAATTGTTGACTTGGTAAAGACTCTATAACATAAGATCAGAAGGTAGAAAAGAGTTGCTGTATTATTATTCTACAGTAGATTAAATAGAAATTATGCAATGACAACAATTTACATCAATTTTATGTAATAATGGAAGACAGCTTAAAATATTAGCACGTCTCTCTAATCTGCGTCATCAATGTTAACGATATCATGTTAAAAAACAGGTCAACATTGTCAGCTTACCTGTGGTACGTGTGTAACAATCTTCTCGAGGTCAAAGATTATAACTCATTCCCAGTATTACAAGTAAATTATTAAAACGAGAAAACCCAACAATGGGAGCCAAGAATGGCTAACAATTTTCAATCACCTGACATTATTTACATGTTTCCATCCTAATACCGTAAATGGCTCAAAAGCAATAGTGAATTGACTATACTTTCGTACCTTTCTGAAAACATGTGCTCTATAATTGTCAGTTCAGCCAACGCAAGATATTTAACTATTCCAAGTTGAATACAAAATCGAATGATTTTTCAAATTTCAATAAGGTTGTAGGTGATTTAATAATGAATTAATTCATAACAATATCTTTAATGACTATAGCATTACTAAAATTTGAATGGCATTTGAATAATTGTTTTACGAATATCATGTTAATGATTTATTTCTAGAATCTCTTTATATTAAACTTAAAATATTTTGATTCTTTAGATCGAAAAAGTTGATAATTACGGTAGCTTGTAAAGAATAAAAATTTATTTTGTATATTTTTTACATGAGCTTTTTTATCTAATTCCTATGATCGTAGCAGTACTTTATATTTTCTGTGATTAAATAAACGATATCCATTATATTGTGTAATAAATAGTTGTACTATAGTAAGTTTTTGAAAAATTGTAAGTAATAGACTTCTAAATAGGTAACAGTCATAGGGATACGTTTACATTAGTTAATACATCAGTTAATATATGTACTTTGACCGTGGTCTCCGCTGGCAGTTTTACAAAAATTTATTCTTTCGTCTTTAACACTGTAAATAGTCTTCAGTGAATAAACTTTTATAAAAATGTCGGAACACGTTAATCCGGTTAAACATTTTTTGAGCGGTGGTTTCGGAGGAGTTTGCACCGTTATAGCTGGACACCCCCTTGACACCATTAAAGTAAGGTTACCATATAATTTTTATTGTTTCACAGTACTAACGTTAAATAAACAATTAAATGTTTAACTGTGGTCATCCACTCTGACCTACTTGATAAATACAATAATTAAACAAAAATAATTGCACGTAAAACAATTAGTAGTTGCTCTTATTTTAATAACGTTTGTTATTTAGGTTGTTTTATTATGTATTATTACAGGTTCGCTTGCAAACTGTTTCAAAAGTTGGTCCTCATGAACAGCCATTATATTCAGGAACATGGGACTGTGCAAAGAAAACGATTGCGAAAGAAGGCATCCGTGGACTCTACAAAGGTGCGATGTATTATTTCATTTACAGGACTTGTTTTACCATTACATTCTTTTTCAGGAATGGCTGCCCCATTATGCGGTGTTTCGCCTATATTTGCAATAAGCTTCTTAGGATACGGAGTAGGTAAAAAGCTTCAACAAAAAACTGTAGATGAGAAACTGCGTCCTGATCAATTATTTTATGCTGGTGCATTCAGTGGAATTTTTACAACTGCTATTATGGCGCCAGGAGAACGCATAAAATGTCTTCTTCAAATTCAGCATGCTGATGCTAAACCGAAATATAATGGACCAATTGATTGTGTTAAAAAACTGTATAAAGAAGGAGGAATTAGAAGTATATACAAGGGTACATGTGCAACATTCTTAAGAGGTGAGTATAGTTTTTGAATTATATTCATCGATATATATGAGTTTCATAAGTACTTTACAAAAATTTGTTCACACTGCTTTTCATATATTTTGACATTATCTGGTTACTTTGAAAGTATTTGACTATGTATCGACGTGATTGCCGCATTTTATTAATACTAGCTGAACAATAATGTACATCGAATCGCGACTGTCGCGAACACTGCTAATTGGCTAGCTGATTACATTATTGTCCTCATAATTTGCTACTTTTCGAAAAAGTCGGTGGCTGTGTCGTCGTTTTGGACGTCTGCATTGTAGTCCACCTTTACGGAGGGCATGAAAAACACCCCAATTCTTTAAGTTTTCCGGCGTCAGGCATCGAGGAGCATTTTCCTTCACTCTGTTCACCTGTAAAAATTGCAAAGTCGATTTTTTCTGAAATATTCTCTATCTCAAAAGGAATACTTTAACGTACCAAATGTGGATTCCAATGTATCATTCCGCAATTGCAGTCCCAAGGGTTTCCATCCAGTCTCAGATTCTGTATCTGTGTCTGCCTTTTAGGTGGTCGCAAGTTCTTAAAAAAGTCTCCAGGCAATGTCGTCAACCTGTTCTTGCTTAAAAGGATTTCTCTCAATTCCTTTTGTTGCTGTATGGTAAATAATCCTGGTGGAATAAACTCGAGATCGTTATATGATAAGTCAATACGTTTTACACTCTCTAAACCGTAAAATGCATCCATTGATATCAGTCGAATATGACAATGGCTAAGATCCAAGTCGACTATCTTATCAAGATCCAGAAAGGCGTCAAAATCAATTCTAGTAACATTTCCTCGCATCTTTAATTCCAACAAAGACGGCATGCCTTGCAGAATGAATCGTTCCAATAAAGGAATGTTCAAATTATACAAGTGTAGTGTTTCGAGCTGGCGTAATCCTAGTAGAGAATTCTTGTGCAGCGTCAGCGGTGCATCATCACCACCCAAATAGAGCTTAGTCGTTGTGTTCATAATCTCAAATGTGCTGAAAAGATGTAAATCGTCATTGAATAACAGGACTGATGTCTTTGACGTTAAACTTGGACTTCCTTTTTACCTTGGAAATATTGTATCCAGAGGGTTGTCACGAAAGTCTGCGGTGATTAGAGCTGGAAATGGTGGAAGTGATAACTCTGACAAGAAGGTTAAATTATTTCTCGTCAAGTCTAACTGCTCCAGCATCAATAACCCAGCCAAGTCTACACTCTTGAGCGTGAGTAGCTTATTAGCAGCTAAAGATAGGCTTCTCAGATTAGGTGTACCATAGAAACAAAATTCAGGTATAAATTTGAGATCATTCTTCTCAAGAGAGAGATGCTGTAGATTGTATAGACCATCGAACATATGCCAGGAAATATCTTTAACAGCACAGTCATATACTCTGAGATGAGTTAAAACAGAGAGACCAGTAAAAAGGCCACCCGTAACTATATCTTCTTCAGCTTCCACTTCCTGTTTATAAACATCATACGGTAGAATCTCTTTGTCCTCGTTTTCTCCCGTATTTTGTTGACTGAGAAAAATGAGTCTGTGTCCATTTCGATTAGAGGAATGATTAGCCACTGTATATGTTACAGAATCATTCGTCTCCTCTTCACTTGGTGCGTTCACTGGCTTAACTACCAAATTTGCGGTAGTCTTATTCGTAAGGCTTTGACTAGTTAACGTTATCCGTTCCAAATTCAAATAAAGTAGTGTCATGCCCAAAGGAAGTAGAGTATCCGAAGATAATATTATTCCACCTTTCTTCTCATGCTCTACCCCTTGTATATCAAGTGATATCAAATCCATGAAGCGTTGCAGATCAGCGGATGAAAGAAATACATCCGAAGTTCCGGTACCTGACTCAAGTATACTCAAGACCTATGTGGAGGATCATCCCGGAATTCATTAAGCATAAAGCAATAAGAAAGCGACCAATCGAATACCTCACCTGTAAATCTGAAGGAAGTTTCGCCATGAGTTTCCTGGGATTACCCGCTAACACGCATGTCGCCACTTTGAGTAACTCGTTAGCCAGAGGATGATCTTCGTCTAGACTATTGTATCCCTCGTCTTGTGCCGAATTCTGTCGGCAAGAGATACGTTTACCTCACGCATATTGCAGTCAATCATCTAGTTACGTGATCGGTTTCGTCACCTGAGTTCTTGTGCTCGGTTTGACCCACTGCTGTAGAGGCAGGTCGGTGAATTTGAGTACTTGACACGAACATCCCTGCGGACACTTTATCTCCCATACGCCACCGATATCTATTACCTGTCCAGTGCATTGTTCCTGATCGAAACGTGTAGCAAACGCATTACTTCATTCAATCGCTATCATGCGTAGTACGCAAAAGCGAACAACACGATTTGACTTATTTCTATTGAAAATTGTACTAAGCTTTTTACAGAAGCTAAGAGCGTTTATTATGAATGACCTTATTTACCAAGTGAACGAGGTTGTCGACCTACCAGGATTAGGAGAGAGCACAATAGTGGAAGGATAATGCCCATAATGCCCAGGTTGGACCCAGTCGTCTAGTCTTGATGGAGACACGGTCCTGGGAACCTAGTTTGGTACGCTGGTCCGAGGGAAACTGAATTTTGTTTTACCTTATCTATTCAACTTCATGTCTCCTATCAAACAGGATGTCTACTATCTCTCAACCCACACGCGTTACTCGCTATTATTAATTATTGTACACAATACTATACCGTGCCATCCTAAATTCACGTAAGAATCCATAGGGATTGTCCCGTGTCCTTTATCTTTTAATGTTTACAGATGTACCGGCCAGCGGTATGTATTTCATGACATACGATTGCATGCAGAGACTGCTGACTCCAGAAAACGGAAAAATAGGAATTCTCTCGACTATCCTTTCTGGCGGATTAGCCGGTATCGCCAATTGGATCGTTGGCATGCCACCTGACGTTCTAAAAAGTCGTCTTCAAACTGGTACAGTAATTTTTATATTTATTTCACTGCGTTCTCACTGCTTCAGAAGAATTTCCTTCTGGCTGAACTGTGAGAATTCAGTTATCTGCTTGGCTTTATCAATACTCTGATTCTTGTTGGATGCATGGCAGAGTAGCTTTCGACACTGACGGTCACGCATATTTCTAATAAATATTTGTACCGCGAATGGTAACATACTAATTATCTTTCTTTTTGCAGCACCGGAAGGCACTTATAAGAATGGTTTACGTGACGTTTACGCAGAGTTGATGAGAAACGAAGGACCTCGGGCTCTTTATACAGGAGTCGTTCCAGTCATGCTCAGAGCTTTTCCTGCCAATGCAGCGTGCTTTGTTGGCTTTGAAATTGCTATGAAATTCTTGAACTGGGTAGCACCCGATTTATAACGATAATCAGATCAATTAGGATTTTGATACTGCAATATTCATCTATTTTTACAGTATATTATCAATCTCGTGACTGCCATTGATCACGTTATTTTCAGCAAAGTTTTGCTGATAATACATTGGGGCATCCTTGAATATGCAATTGGTCCCACTATTGGACGTATCTTGTTAGCCTTTATACAGCGAGTTTTTAAAGTTATTATTGAGTATTCGTCAAATATAACAACAAAATTCATTGCAATGCCAATAAACTTAATATATGTATGTATATATTTTCTATCACGTGTAACTGAATCAGGGTTGCAAGAATACATTTCCTATTTTTCAAATGTACCGATACCCATCTATTAGTTTAGTTCTTATCGTACAACGTGAATGGTCAGTTTGCAGTCTCTTTAATTATATATAGACAGTTGAAAACTGCCAGGAAAAGATATTCTTGGCACAATCTTTCCCTTCGAAACGTACAGTGATTCAGCAGGTTTTATTATGACTATTGTCGCTTTTTCAACCATGCGCAATTGATCTGAATAGATTATTCTACACGGTGATTACGAAACACGTGCCAGAAGCTGCGCAACAGGAAGGAATCCAAAACAGTAACCTTGTTAACCCAATCCCTGTTCTGGGAAGACAAAGCTACTGAATAATTTTAATTTCAAATAATTGGCCAAAAACGTTTTATAATTTGTTTAAAAAAACGTTTTAAAAATGTAACAATTTAACATGGTGTGAACGTCTGAAAAATTGCTATAGAACCAAAGTACTTTTGAGTTAGGAATGTAATTCATTATATATTGTATATTAAACTGAATATTTTACGAAGTAGTGATCGACATTTTTTAATAATTTGGAAAACCTATTTCATGATTTTACGAATTTCATTCACACTCGGTAGAAAGTCTTGTTACTCGAACTGGGGTTGAGGACATTAGAAACTCTGCGCGAAAGCAGCGCAGGGTCTGATGAACGATCATGTGATATGTGTCAAATGTCAAACAATTGTCACAGGACCCTAAAGAATTCTATATTCATTGAATAATAGTGACACTGAATCACAAGGAAGGTGAACGTTAAAATGTGCAGCTCTGGGACCTCTGTGATACTCCTTTTGACCATATTTAATTGACGATCGCACTTTATAATGTAAGTGCATTAACCTATTTCACAAACAGATGGTGGAGTTACTCACTATGACTTAAAATTTATTAATATTTTTTAGGTAGTATAAATCTGGTACAAAACCTTTATCCACGTGTTATTTAATTTATTGTGAACATGGACGAGATTGTGGTATCAAAGACAACACCTACAGACAACTTGTACCTTGCCTTGGCACAATGTTTTGCTATAATACTATGCGGGTAACATTATAATGCATATTTCCTAAATCAAAATGAAGTATATTGTAATTCTAGAAACCAGCAGTTTTGTATGATTTGTCTTTCTTATTCTATAGATATGTGGCAGGCCGTTTGGGCATTATAAGAAGATCTGAGGCAAATGGTTTAAATACGTTTGTCGGAACATTTGCACTTCCATCATTAATATTTCTCTCATTGGCAAAATTAGACTTTGGTTTAGTGAATTGGCGTTTCTTACTGGCAGTCACTCTGGCTAAGAGCTGTGTTTTTATTATTGTTCTTGTCATTAGCATGCTTGTTTCTAAACCATGGAATCCTGGACGGAGTGCATTGTTCGCCATTTTTGCAACGCAGAGTAATGATTTTGCCATAGGGTATCCAATGAGTACGTGTACAAAATGAAAACATTACTGTAGAAAGATCAAATGACAAATATGAAAATTAATTATTTGGTTTCAGTTGATGCTCTGTACCATAATACACATCCAGAATATTCAGCATATCTCTATCTAATGGCACCGATCTCTCTAGCTATTTTAAATCCGATTGGTTTCGTTTTGCTTGAGATAGCTAAACGAAGGAATCAAGAACAGAGCAACTGGTTTCTCTTCGTCGCAACTGTAAAGGGTATCGCCTTGAATCCTGTTTTAGCAATGACAGTATTAGGAATAATAGGCAACTTGATCTTCAGCCATTCAATACCAGCAATCCTCTCCGCCATCCTGGAAATCTTTGGGAATGCATTCTCTGCAAGCGCCCTCTTTCTCCTGGGCTTGATGATGGTGGGAAAGATCCACACGTTACGTGGAATTGCCCTACTTATACCTGGAATTTTGATTTCTGTAAAACTTCTTGTTTTACCATTGGTCATAAGAGAATCGGTCATTCTTCTGAATGCTGGCATTAATTGCACGGATACCAACGATCTGAGTACCTATGGTTTTCTCTATGGAACTATTCCAACTGCTCCAGCACTCTTCGTCTTCACTTTGCGTTATAACGTGGACATCGACCTCATTGCATCTGCAATGGTCGCCTGCACGTTCCTCTCAGCACCGCTGATGTTTATTTCTGCAAAGATGATCGACGCTGTCAGTTCTGGAATTTCTCCACAAGATTATGCTAAGCAATTGAACGCCTTCTCCTTCGATACCAGTGCAGCAGCTGCTGCTGCTTGTATCTGGTTGCTCATTTGCTTCTTGGCTTTAGGTGGAAAAAAGTACAAGAGACTCACTCATCGGTGCACTTTGTGCATTGTTATTGCACAGGTAACTTAGGATTATTCCTTTTTCTTTATTGAAGTGCAAAGTAATAACAGCAACTTTAGGAGAATATAACTTAGAGATTACTTCTTGATTTAGCTCGCAAGTGCGGTTGGGGTGATAATTTGGACACAGATGGATACTTCCAACGTTGGTGACTTACTTTGGTAATTGAATTGATTCATCTTTAATATCAAGATAAAATTTCTATTGATTTATTCATTTGTCCAGGTATGTCCAATTTGTCTTGATCGTCGTTGGAGTATATGCAAGTCGATTTTGGACTGCTGTGCTCGCAGCAACTATTTTATTCCTGAGTTCAAGAACCGAAGATGTTGTTAAAAATGTTCAAAAATGGTGCTTTCCCATTGCTTGGGGGTAAGCAGCAAGATTATTTGCATAATATTTTTAAGCGAAATACACGTTGTACTTTGATATAAATATGTTTTTTTCACAGCGGTCCTCTTTTAATTGTATCAATAATGTGCCTGTTCGCCAGTCCAGAAAAATCATTAGAAATTGACCGTAGGAATCCGAATTTTCAATTAGGAAGCACGCAAGCGGCAACCTCAATGCTTGTTTTAATATTCTGTTTTGTTGGTAAATAATATCTGCTATCCAATACTGTGATAATTAATATCGATGCACATCATTCAGTTAATATATATTTTAAACTTCACAGTAACTCTGGGTTGTCTTATTCTGCAACAACGATATCAGCGTAGAACCAGTATTGTTGGTTATTCAACATTACCCGATGCTCCACTTATTTCTGAACCAACAAACACGAATAGGAACGTAAGAGATGTGGAGGACCTGGTTTCTTCCACTGCAATCCCGTGCGAGTTCGATTGTTCAAATGGGTCTTGCACGGCTAACGAAGATCAACCTCCTCATCATCAAAATTCAGAATATGATGCCAGCGCAGATAGACCAGAATCTGATGATCTTCAAATACTTCGACATCAGGTCCTCCTGATCTTGTTGTTGTGTTCCATGTTTATTGTGAGTAACTGTTGTACAGAGCTTCTTAATTCAACAGCATAGATATAACCCACAGCGATAATTAAACTTTTTCATTCTATTTGATCAGGGATTGGTTTTATCAATTGGAACGTTGCTCTTGGAGCAAATGACTGGAATTTACGCTGAACTAGTTTTCCTGGATGTCGCATTGAATTTTGGACAATCATTAATAGCGTTTGCTATTTTTGGATTGGACCCTGGTCTAGGAGCCTTAGGCTGCTGGTTGCGTAAAGTCTGTCGCACCTGGTGTGCAGGTAAATTATGCAAACTTACGATGTGAGATAATTATTACATATATATTTGTCCGTAGCCAAAGAAATTGAACTACCAGAAGAAGTGGATTTAAGTCCAGAGGCTAGAATGATCAGGGAACAATTTGCCAGATGTCACTTGGCAGAGTGTCGGGCAAGGATCTCCATGTGTCGCAGAAGACTTCTTCAAGTTTATGAAGGTGTCTTTACCGGTAAAGGTCTAGTTGATTGGCTCATAGAGGCCAACGTAGCGCGTGATCGAGAGGAAGCTGTACGTTACGGTCGTTGCCTACTGGACAGTAGAGTTCTTCGACACGTAGACGGTACTGAGCATTTTCAGGATAGAGATATCCTTTACACTTTTCGCACATAGATTATAATTGCCTTACATGGCATTCACGCTCGATTTTTATGATTTTATTTATTTGACAAAAATTAGGTTCAAGAAATTATTAGATTATTCATTCTTGATATAAGTTATCTGATAATAGCTGAATTGAGGGATTATCTCTTCCTATAACATATTTGGTGTTAATTTACGTTTACATTATTTTTAGCTTTTATTTATTCCTAACAATTAGTATCAGGGGCTTAGTACCTGTGTTCGGTTTACAGCAAATCGATAGCAGCCATTCGGTATGCTGTACCAGAGGCATAATTATTGTTTCTTTAATTGTTTATTATCATTAATAACAGAATTATTGTCTATTTCATAGTGCAGCTAGAACAAATCGATATACATTTTAGTAATTGATAAATCCTATTTTGTGCCCTTTTCAGAACAGAATTTGAGTGAGCTCCCATTTTTTTTTTATTAGATAAGCAATGGCCATGTTTGTGAACAAATAAGGATATTTGTTTAAGGAACAATATCGGCCTCATACAGTTTTAGAATTATTATTTGAAAATGACTGTGATAAGTCAAAAAACAATACGAACCGAGTGTATGAATTGTTTTATCATAGTCGATTGGTTTTGTTATTGACGATTTTTGTTGTTGGCTATACATTTGGTGTGAAGATCCTCGACTTTCTCATGTGATACGTAGCAAACATATATTTTCTTATGGACATGTACCAAAGAGATGCAAATATTGGAATATAATATTTACATCATGAGTGATTAACTTATCATTATTATGATATATATAGATGTAATAAATACACGGCGATCAAACTATCCATCCTGTATTTGAAATAACTTCTTCATGGATTTATTATACTCTTAAATGAGACTATATTAGAAATCTAAGTCATCATCAGGATCTTCCTCATCGAGGTCATCTACATCGTCAAGACTATATAATATTTTAGATTCCTTTGTTAAAAGTGTGTAAGGGAGTGGAGTTTTATTACGTTGCTCCATCTCACGGGCATTCATTTCAATTCTAAAGGAAGCCAAGACTTTTATTGGTTTGTTATTGACTCGTTCTCCTTTCTGATTTACTTCAAACTTCTCCGACGAAATAATATAACTTGAAATATTTTGATTTACAAGTTCATTTTGATGTAAAATACTACCACCTGGCTTTCTATGTATAATTGATGCCTCGTACAAGAAATTTCTTTCCAGTTGAACTCGAAGACTCTTTTTCAACTTGACATAAGAAGTACCAAGAGTCTCGATAGAAGGAATTTTTTTAAGGGTAAAGTCTCGTCGGTTGATACAAATTAATTGACGACAATTTTGACCAAGTTTAGAGATAAATTGGCATGCTTGAGACAAACCAATGTGAAAAACTAAAGAACTAAGACAATCTAGAATCAGTATAGCATTGGCTTTTGATGGTTCAAGAAAGGACGAAAGTCTTTTCAATATTATTGTGTCTGATGGTAACTCACTCCAGTCAATACTGTATAAATCGTGAATATACACGTTTTTTAAGGGCTCTGGACAATTGTCATAGGCACGCTTTGGACGTGACAGAGACAGTAATTCGATGGGACAATTAGAATCTTTTTCTTGGAGGATTTGCAGCCAACCATTTAGTAAAATTTCAGCATACATCGCGTCAACATCTAAAACATTAATGAATCACTTCATCTTAAAAATTATAATACACGTGTAGCACATTAAAAAAAAAGTAAGGTTATATTTCTCTAAATGAATCAAATAAAATTATATCCTCAAAAAGTATACCTTCATCTATGACGATAAATTTAGCTCCTTCGAGAAGAGGCAAACTTTTAATTAAAGCCATTAGCTTTATATTACTATTTTATACAATTATTTTAGGATAGCCTTGCAAAACTACGACAGGTTAACTGATCCGTCAAAGATGAACAGGATTTCAAAATCGTTGTATGTACCATATGTGCATACCTACACATTCATTCTGGAGGTAAGTACCTATATTTGTGTTAGTGTCTTTAAATAATCTCTCATAATAAATAATTTGCAACAATAGCTGCATTAAAATATATGTATATTGTATTCTTTAGACGGAAAATATTGAAATCATAAATGCCAGTTTAAAACACATGTCCTGTATTTCCATGAATCTACATCCAACAATGTCCATCTTATCTATGATATACATGTAACAATATTTTATATCATGCAAATTTAACAAATACATTATTGTTCTACGATAACAAAGTACAAAATTATTGTACTTGTTAAAGATAAATGTTATAAGATAAAAATTTAATTAAAAACAGCAAATGACAGATGATTAGATAATTGCAGAGAATGAATGATAGAATATATAATAAATCTATTTCTTGATTATCGAAATCTTGATAAATAATTCTTATGAAGAGCAAAGGTTAATCTATGTGTTAACGAGGAATTAAAAGTACGAATTAAACAGCACACTACACAGTCATTCACCCACAGTAATTCTTGGTGCAAATCAGTACAAGTTCTGTAGACAGTGTATCTCAGTACATCTCTACGAGGAAAGAATTTAAATTGTATGTAATTTTGTTTGAATGATTTTGGTTCAAACGTCAGTATTCCATGAATTTTATACGTTCATCGCACGTAACTTGCTATTGACAATATTAAACTGAATAGAATGTTGAACAAGAAAATAATTATTCCAAATGATACGTTTACATAAATTGCATTATGTTTTATGCATATATGCGACGGAAGCGTCAATGACTTTGGAATAATATAAATCGAACATATCTTGTTATGTAGCATCATTTACAAAATATCATAGCGTAGCGTTTAGTATCGTTGGGAGTCCAGATTGCTCCAGACGCACGAACAAATAAATACGCTAGAACGAACAAACAACTTTATAAACTCGTTATACTAATGTCATTTGAGGAATGATTTTGCGAAGATATTGTTGCAGCTTACGCAATATGAAGGGAATCAAGGCAGAAGAAATTATAAGTGATTTGCCCACGGGACCTTTGGATAATTATAGGAAGCGGGCTAGCTTCAATTGGAAATTATTGAGATACAATTTATATGGAGAGGATCAACTCTTATTCCAGGTTATACGCGTTAATTCATTAACTTTTACTTTACTTCTCTTTTTTTTCTATTCTGAAATTGAAAATTGTGTGAGTGTGTTCACAGGAGAAATTATGGAATTTGTTCAAAGAATCGTCAGTGTTTCAAAGTTCAAGAAAGACTGTACCTGTAGATGAGCAACGGAGGAAAACTATTTTGCAAATGCGTACTCTATTAACAAGTGATATTTTGGTAAATATGATTGTATTGTCATATTGCTTTATTTAGTAATTACAGACTCAATAAAAAAACTTGCGTAAGAGAATGCAATGCAATTATCTGTGAAACTTTATATTTATACAATTTTATGCAGCCATATGAACATCCACATTGGCTCAATTCAATTCTGTATTCTAATCCATCTCTCACAATAAAAACTGGTATTACATTTGGTATGGTAGTGAGTACTATGATGGCATTGGGTACCGAACAACATGGGGATATCATTGAAAAGCTACAAGATGGTCGAGTGAGTATACCTTGATTGTCACATGAATAATTTGAATTCATTACTCTGAAATTTTTAGTACACTGGTTGTTTTGCACTAACGGAAGTTGCACATGGCTCTGATGTCAGAGGTATGAAAACCACAGCAACTTATGATCCAAACACAAAGAGTTTTATTCTTCACTCCGAGGACTTCAAAGCAGCAAAATGTTGGGTCGGAGGTCTTGGTAATTATTGTTAATTTCCGTTGCAGACTTATGTAAAAAGTTTAAATTAAACAAGAAGTTCAGAACTATTAGGATATACTACACTTTCAGGTCAAACGTCAACGCACGCAATGGTCTTTGCTCAACTAATTACTCCTGATAAAATAAACAGAGGATTACATTCGTTTATCGTTCCAATTCGCGATCCGGAAACTCTCTTACCATATCCAAGAGTAACGGTTGGAGATTTAGGTGAGAAGATTGGTTTAAACGGGATAGACAATGGATTTGTGATGTTTCACAAGTACCGCATTCCACGTATAAATTTACTTAATAAAACTGGAGATGTGACAGAGGATGGCAAGTACGTTTCTCGTCTGAAGAAGGAGAGTCAACGGTTAGGTGAGAAATTTCGTAATCAAAAATAGATTACGTCAGTAATAAATAATTATAGGATTCATTAGGTGCATCACTTGGTGCCTTATCAATGGGCCGTGTTAATATCACGTGTGTTTGTACCAAATACATATCACTTGCCATTGTCATTGCCATTCGATATTGTGCCGTTAGGAAACAGTTTGGACCTTCGTTGGAAGAAGAATGGCCAGTAATTGAATATCAAGTGCAGGTAAAATGTGAAAATTATCATTTATAAAATTCAGCAAATAACTCTGTTGTGTCTGTTTTCAGCAATGGCGACTGTTTCCTCATCTAGCAACCACATACGTAATGACGATATTCTCTGAAATATATGTAGAAAAACTAAGAAACTTTCAGATCTCATTGTTAACATCAGAAAATCGTGAATTAGTCAGCGCCGAGGGTATGGAATTTCACGCACTGTCATCTGCTGTGAAACCACTATGTTCTTGGATGACGCGCGATGCGATTCAAGATTGCAGAGAAGCCTGTGGTGGTCATGGTTACCTTGCAGGTATCATTGATATATTTTTTCAAAATCGTTACAAAATTTCTCACCATTTTCAATACGTTTAATCAATATTGATTTCAGTATCACGCTTGGGACAATTAAGAGCTGATAACGATCCGAATTGCACGTACGAGGGGGAGAACAATGTACTGATTCAACAAGCCAGTAATTGGCTACTAGGTCTCTGGTCGAATATTCTCGAAGGAAAAGAAATTTCATCCCCGATTGGGTCTGCGAGCTTCCTATCGGACGGACAAGATATTCTTCAGCTGAAATTTAATCACACAACAATCGAGGAAGCATTAGCGCCTGAAAGTACGTATCTATTTTATTCAGGATACGATGAGTCCTACTTAACTATTATATTATCATGATTCAGATTTACTCACAATGTTCAAGTGGCTGACCTGTTATTACTTGAAGAAAACTCATCAGCAAGTGGTATTCTTGAAGAAAAATGGAGAGAGTGACTTTTCGAGCAGAAATAATTCTCAAGTGTTCCTTGCTCGCACTCTTGCTCTTGTGTACGCAGAGGTATAATACTATATCAAATTACATAAAAAAGGAAATACTGTTAATTAAATTTTACAGCACACTCTGATGAAAACTTTTCTGGATCACTTGCAAGAGTCTATGTGGAGTAGCGAGGAGAAATCTGTTCTGTATAAATTAGGTTCACTTTATGCCGCTACCTGTTTGGAGAAGAGACTAGGCGATTTATATGCTGGTGGTTATGCATCAACCAGTGACGGTATCGACACTTTATTACGGGAAGGAATTATAACCTTGTGCAAAGACTTATTGAACGAAGCGGTGGCACTGGTTGACGTTCTTGCACCACCTGATTTTATTGTCAACTCTCCTCTCGGCTTCTCTGACGGCGAGGTAATTTTATTTTGTTAATAACGGTCTGATGATAGCAACAATGAAATTATAAATCGTATTGCAGGTATACAAGCACATGGAACAATGGATTTTACACAATCCAGAAAACTTAGAGCGACCATCCTGGTGGCGCGAGGCACTATTATCTAAATTGTGATAAAAATGGTATGTCAAATGAATATTTGTATATCCGGTGCAATATATTATTTTATACTGTAATATAAGTACGTATGTTTTTATGTGCACTTTACATGAATTATGGTGGAAAGTATTTTTATATGTACGAGTTACGCGAATCGAACGATTTACAATTGTTATGTATATAATTAATAAATATATTGTTGGTTCTCATATTCGTTTGTAGATTTCAGAGAAACTTTAACACCCTTTACTCTGTCAAATGTATTTTCATTTATGTTCAATGGTATATAAAGTTGAACTAATTAATAATTTATGCTTGAATATTCTACTTCATTAAAGTTCTGTATGTATATTGTTCTTTGCATAAATACTGTCACTTTCAGCAAACCACTGTTCGTAAACCTTTATGGGATCAATCATCCAAAATTTATGAAATGACACAGGCTCGTTAGAAGCAAGATAGGCCAGGGAATAATCCAATGGTCTTGCCTGAGACAAAAATATATTCAGAATGTAAAAGAACAGTTTTAGTATTCTAAATACGTAGATATCGTTAGAGATAGTTAGTGTACCTGATGAAACAAGGAACAGTGCGTTGGTTTTACACCAAGCCGAGAAATGCATATCCCAAAGATAAACATGTCATCTGGAGATGATGGGGATGGACAGTGACATAATCCTGACTCTAATATTTGTTGGACAATAGAAGCTGATAATGCTAAACCAGCTCCACCAGTTAGATAGTCATATCCCTGTGCATTATGCCACATTCGAAAACCATATCGCTCTCCCAATGCAACAGGATTGGCAGGATTATAACAAGTCAAGAGCCGCAGTAAGCGCGCTAACCTGTTATAAATATAAATAATATTTGAATGGTTAAGTTATTCAAAATATTTGAAAATTTTATAGGGCTCATAACTTGCCCGAGTATTGTATCATCATCAGTAATAATCAACCAGTCAAGATTTTGTTTTTGCATTAACTTGTGAGCAATTTCCAGTATTGCAAATGTTTTTGCACAATGCCCTTGTTCTGTATTAGGCACCACGTATGCATCGGGCAGATTTTTATCTACATTAAGGTAAAATGAGGCTATGAAAACTTATAATGACAAGTATTGTACTAATTTCTCTTTTATTTAAAGTATTGTTCACACCTGTTTTGTCAGTAAAATATCCAATGTTACTAGCATACTTTCCCCAGGTCTCTTTGATAATTGGAATTCTCTCCAAGTGATATTTGCTACAGGTTTTTACAGCTATAAATACTTTCTCCCGAGGTACTGGATTTGTCTATTATATCAATACACTTATTAATATAGCTCCAAGAATATTTGTGAAAATAAAAAACGCTTTTATTTAAACTTACACAGGGATGAAAGTATCGAGGATATGTGGCACAATCTGTACTAGATACTACACAAAGTTCAGGAGCATGGATCAGTCTCTTTTTACTTGAGCTTAATATAAAACTGGCAAATTCATATGAGGCATCTATTGAAAAGTCATTATTTGGGCCCTCTCCTTTCACTATTTTGTTTGCCAGGCTGCATGAGGAAATCAGTTTATTAATTTTTTATACTGTTAATGCATTCTTATTGTACTCTAGGATGATGACTTGATTCATTAAAAAATGTACCTATGAACAAGTTTAGCTGATATGGCAAAACCTGAAGCAACATTTGGATATTTAAATTTCTTTGTGTGTTCTGCAAAATGATGTATTATTGTTGGTTCGCGGTCATAAAGTGCATGACCAAGCCACTGTTCCTTAGTAGGTATTCAAACAAATGATCTTATTAGATTTTGATTAAACTGACCTATTAGTGCAATATGTCTTCACTTACTTGTGTGTAGTTAAATGACGAAAGAAAATTGATCAGAAGAGGTAGTCTAATAACTGTATTATCTTCGCAGAAGAAAAACCATTTACTTTGTGAATATTGCGCAATCAGATATGGTAACAATGGTACAAGTGTCCATGAACCTTTAATATCTAATTCATGTGTTAATATCACATTTGGGATTCCCTATACAATCATTAAAATATATCATCAATGCAGTTAGTAAATATTTATATTTAATGCTATAGTAAATTATATATTCAATCATGATAATGAACTGAACCATTTGCTAAGAAAAGTATGCAATAATCATTGCATACAAAGTAACTGAAGAAATTTAATGTACAAGACACCATTACTATAAATGCTATAAGATTAAATTACACACTAAGCATTTCCCATGCAAAGATACATACTTTATCCATAGATCTCGCTTGCTCTTGGATATCACTTTTCAACAAATCTGCATGAGCAACATGATAGCCTTCTGATTGGCTGAGTATTATTATTGTTAATTCGTGTGGATCTAAAATAAAATAAAATCATAGGCAATTAGATTGAATATTTTATCAATTAAATGATTATACAGTAATTTTTTATATGTTATTTTTATAAGTATTTATTATAAATTAACTTTTTTGTATTTTTCTTTACCTAAGGCACTTGCAACTGAAAACATTAATGCAATAATTCTGATGGAATGTAATAGGCTAAATGATCCCATCATTATACTGATAGTATCTGCAAAAAGAAAAACATTTCCTATAAAAGTATGGTCAAAAGTATCCTATAATTGTATAATTATTACTTGATATTAAATAAATAACATTTGACATTAATTTAAATCCGTATCATACCAATGTTTTATACAAGTAACCTATTAAATGTTATGTCAAAACAAATATATATTCTATACATCTCTTTAAAGTAGAACGCAAATTAAATTATAAACCACGATAAAGTACCTTCTATTTAAATTCATGAGAAATGTTGATTAAATCAACTTGGTTCAGTTGTACTTGCATAATTATGGGTAACCGTTAATAAACTGACAGTCAAAAAATAGAATATACCGCAATCCGTATAGGACTATGCTATACCTATACATATCCATTTGCTATACGAAAAAAGCAACAAGTTTATCCATATTTATACAAGAAAATTACATGGAAGAATTATCAGTCTAATATCGTGTATCTGAGAAGCCATGTATAACTTTACACTCAGTGAATCATCATCAATCATCATTGAAATGTTTGATTTAGTTTAAATGATTAAAAATAAAGAACCGGATTTAACGTTCAACAATGACCAAATGACCTTGAGAATATCACGCCGTCATTCAAATGAACAACAAATGAATATAATAAAATATCTTCTGACACAGATACACTCAAAATATATTTTTGTAATTATTTATTTTAATTTCTAAAGACTTATTATTCAAAAAGGTCGTCGTTTAATAGAGATCAATAAAAAAATTAGATAGATATTTTGACTTCCTACTACCTCCAACTATTATTCCGTCGCCATTCTAGCGACGAGATTTGCGACTGTGGTCGGCCGCGATTAAATCGTCGTTTACGACGAAAGGGAGGAAATCCTCTCCCTAAGAAGTATTTTCTTCGTGTGTTCTCTACGCCGTAGCAGCTGTACCGTGAGCATAAGGCTATCGACTTCGACAGAGGTCTTATACTTTGGAACTGACGAACATGGCTTATTGAAAAGATGAAGGGCCTGCAGAAAGATATCGTTTCTCCATACGGAGGAGACCACATCTCTACCAACGTCAACAATTTCGGCAATCTCAGCCGACCTAACTATGGAGAAGAAGTCACGCTTTCCGCAGTCTTCCGTCAAGGGAGCTGCTGGTGATGCCAAGAAGAATCAAGGTGCGGTCACATGTCCTTCATATTTTCTCCGTGTCATCTTATCTTTAAATGTATTCCCACGTATTCTAATCAAGACTCACGTGTACGCAGTGGCGATATCGATTCATGAGAATATATATGTTAACGAGAACTACATGAATCAAATATTTCAATTTTATTTTGATCGAAGTATGTTAACTCAAATTTTAAGGAAAGACGAGGAAAGATTTTCCATTTTTTCAATTTTATTACAGATGTTGTCAACGGAAAGCTCTTTCCCAAAACTTCGAAAAGGCGAGAACCAGCTAGTACGAGCAACCTTCCAAAATATGAGCAATCTAGGAAATCCAGTACACAGAAAGGAAAAAGTTTTGATAAGAGACCAAAACCTAAAGGACAATATCATGGCGGTCCAAAGGAGGATACCAAGGTGATTGGCCGAGTTAAATACAATGATAGGTTTTTGGTAATAGCAATGTTTACTCAATACGTTCAATTGTAAATAGGTAGTGCAGGAAGAGGCAGCTGAGCTAGGCTCAGTGATGGTCCAAGGAAGTAAGAAGCAGAACTTGAATCATCTGCTTAATTTTCATTACACACCACGTGATGTGCAAAGTGGTTCCGATGGGTGGAACTGTGGAAGATCATCGCATACCAAATACAGTAACAATACAAATCGTTGGCTTCCACCCATACAACGTCATAAATACAACAAGGAGCAATTTTTACAAGCCAAGTGAGTTGCGATGAATTTTTTAAATCATAAAGCTCTATATAACATTTATTAACTAGTGTCACCAACAAACGCTTCATTACAGTTGTCAGTTTGTCGTAACCTCCAATGGCGACTATTCAGCCTATCTTGCCAATCCTGATACTTTAGTTGATTGGAACTTAATAGAACAAATCGTAAGTATCACAAATCTAAAAGCTCCACAACTATTATCAAATCTTGAATACATTAATTCCACATATTGCAGAGGGTTCATAGTTTGGAAAGTTTGGCCTGTCCCATCTGTTTGTGTGTGCCAGTTGCTGGTAAAATGACACGTTGTGGTCACGTCTATTGTTGGCCCTGTATTCTTCATTACTTGGCACTCTCCGATAAGCCTTGGCGCAAATGTCCAATTTGCTACGAGTCCATTCATAAATCTGACTTGAAAAGGTACTCATATTTACATAGTATAATTTCACTTATCTTGTTCACGCTTGCATTTTGTTCTATTTAGCGTCGTAGAAATTACGCAAACTGCACTAAACGTAGGAGATACTGTCACCTTGCGTCTAATGCGTCGAGAAAGAGGTTCCCTCCTGGCTATGCCTGTGGAAGAAACAGAATCCTTTATTCCTACAACCTTCTTCTCACTCAGTGAAAACACCCGCGGATCCGTATATTCAAAACTGTTATTTGCGAATAATAATAATGTAAGTTCGATTTGATCGCCCTGATATATATGTTGAATGGTTATGATTTCTATCCAATTGATTTAAGAAATAATAATCTCTACAGGTAATGGATATTATTGAATATGAACGTGCTCAATTGAGTTCTGAATTAATGGAGGATCCACATTCACCTGAGAATTGTTTCATCGAGCAAGCTTTGAATGAATTAGTTGTTAGGAAGAAGCACATTTTGCAGGAAGTGGGTATAGTGCAAGCGCGTGTATACTTTGAAAATTCACAACAGTATCATGACCAGTAACAAAACTGTATTATTCAGGTCGAGAGTAAATTAGAAAAACTGGCTGAGGACCAGAAAGCCAAAAGAATTACTGTGGTAGAAGATCGTAATGTAAATTCTCAGGATTCTCAAGATTCTCAAACTCATAAATACGATGGAAGTACTACCACATCATTACCAGAAGACGATCAACAATTTCTTGGGCTGCATTCAAAGTCATCTGTCAGTAACGTGGTGAACGGTTCAGACTCTCCCATGACTCCAAACAAATTCTTTTATTTCTATCAAGGTAAACTTTTACAAGCTGTTTAAACTGTACTTTTTTACGTCATAATAATCTTTGTAACATTTTATAATAGCCGAGGATGGACAACATGTGTACCTTCACGCGATGAACGTGAAGATGTTGGAATTACAGTATGGAAATTTAGAGCATTGTCCTCGGAGTATAGTTGGTAAAATTGTGGAAAAGGAAGCTGGCAGCATCACTGAAGATTTGCGACGTCGTTTGCGGTATCTCTGCCACTTGCCAATCACTTGTCAAATTGAAATTGCTGAAATCGAACTAAAACCGCCTATCGTGTCCAAAGAAGTCATTCAATTTTTTCACGGTACTAGAAATACTATTCATTCATAAAATTTCTCAATGAACTTTCGTTTGTAACAATAATTACGAAACTCAGATCAACTGGAAACGCGACAAAAGAGACGTCGTCGTAGGGAACGCGAGGAAAAGAAGCGTGAGAGAAAAATCACAGAGGAAGAGAATCGTCGGATGGGAAAATTTCCAACTCCCAATGTCCACATAGAATCCCATCGACATTTTCCCGAATGGCTGCCAGAAAGTCAGACACCAGGGTGAGTATAATACGAATTTCCTAGTTGATTAATATTTATCTGTAGGTCATTAGTAAGTTACTGTATATTCCTTATTACCTATTTATTTAGAATTGGAATACTATCTACTCCGGAGTCCACAACAACGTCCAGTGTAGCTAGCAGCCCTTCGGTAAACACTTTGGATGAATTAACATTGATCTCTGAAGAGCCAAACATCTGGCCTGCAAATATCAACGACCAAGGACTTTCTTTTGCTGAGATGCTGCGCAATCCTATAACACGTTCAGCATCCCACAGTGCGTGGGCGACCGCAGGGACATCTTATTCCTCGCGACAGTCCGGTTCCGGTGCTCCTGTAAGACTTCGTAAAGCATCTGACAGTGAGCCTGAGGCTGAAGGTTACGTTTCAGCACCTTCTTACAATCAAAGCTTTGGAGATGCTTTAGCTCAGGCATTGGAGCAGTCAGAGTTGTTGGACGGAGGTATAATATTTCTATTGATAGTTTAGTTTCCGTTCGGAAGAAACTAAAATTTGTAAAATCATTTCCAGGAGAAAAGATCGACAGTAGTAAATCCAGCGGCAAGAAGAAGAAGAAGAAAGGCAAACCTACTGTACTCTTCGCAACTAGCATGGCTCGCGCACCTTAGTTGGGAATATGTGTGTAGTAATATTTTCGCTTGGCAATCTTTAATGCAAACACTATTTTCATTGTCTTTTTTTCTTTTTTTTTTCTTATACATATATAAGATAGATAAAATATGGGTTAAAATTTTACTTCAGTAGAAAATTTGTTTAAGTCGACTCGTGTAACTATTACAGCGTGATAAATCCATTACTGTTGCGTTGTGTATTAAATGATTATGAGCAAATCATTTTTGTTGTACACTTACGAGCCTATTCTGCTTGCGAATAAAATTTAATTTCAAACATTAACCAACCTCTAATTAATTTAATTCTGTATCTTGTCGATAAATAGATAAAAGCAATTTATCAGTTTGAACAACAATTTTTATGAAGATTACATTAGCGGTATATACATAGTATGGACCGTGGTATCTCAGTTCACAGTGCAACGAGTGACTGACGATTTATCGCATCACTGTACAAAGTATTAATTCACGTAATACTTGGATAATTGTGTATATGCAGTCGCCAATTCTCGGAGTGGGCTGTAGATTATGCAATCACAATACCAGCTGGTAAAAATATGTTCAGGTGGAACAGCTTGAACATTCCAGACGCTTCTAGGCTGCTTTTCTTATCCATATAAGCGAGTTGCGCCGTCGCGCAAAAGTTTGTACGTGAGGTGTATGTGGACAATACATAGATGATGTACATAGTTTTACTTCAAGATTACTTCTAAAGTTGTTTAATTAACCTGGTTGCAACAGAGGTTGCAGTTTTCGTCGTAAAATGTTTCTTGAATACGATCCTGACCCAGTGACACGGGAGCGTTATTGTGCGTGCATAGAAAATGAGTGCCATTGCGAAGAACAGAATGGTAACGATTGCGTGTAATTTAATCTCATATTTATTTGTGTCTTGGGAAGTTCTGTTAACAATATGTTCATTTTTATTTGTGTAGTTTATGAGTGGACATGGGATGATAAACTGGCTACTGCTGGTATACAATTAACGGATCGTAATTTGGAGGTTAAATTTCATCCTGGATATAGTACTGGGACAGCTGCTGTGAGAGGTACTAATAGTTTGGCGAAAGGTAGACATCACTATTGGGAGGTCAAGATGATTACTCCAGTTTATGGTACCGATGTGGTATGCATGATTTGTATTTGCAATGGGTTTTCATGCTAGATTAAGCGTATCAAATGATATTGAATATATTTATTTTTTTTGCGCAGATGGTGGGAATGGGTACCCATAAAGTCATTCTAGATAGTGCCAGCTTAAAGTTTTGCTCATTGTTAGGACTGGACCGTGAATCCTGGGGTTTTTCTTATAAGGGATACTTGCAACATGCAGGAGAAATACGTAATTATGCTCCAGGTTTTAGTTATGGGAGTCTGGTTGGTGTGCATTTGGATACTTGGAGAGGAACATTACAGTTTTTCCACAACAGAAAACCACTTGGTATGCTTATTTTCATAGTTAAGCATAACTATGAATGTTTGATAAAACTATTAGTCACATTTGCCTGTTATATTGAAAATAGGAATAGCATTCACTGGATTAAGGGATGTAGAATTATACCCTATGATAAGTTCAACAGCAGCTAAGAGTAGAGTGCGGATAACATATAGCTGTTCAGAGCCAGCTTCATTACAAATGGCTAGTTTGTCTGTTATGCCTTCTCTACATAAAACATACCTTGCAGAAGCTTTTCCAGGTTTAAATTATATTACACGAAGTATATTTGCAGATGTACTGCAAAAAGATAATGGTAAGCATACTCATGGAATACTTCATCTTGATATAATGTCTGTGTAATTAAACCTCTTGTCCTAACTTGAGTTTTTTTTTTAACGAAGACAACATAGGTGAAGATGAACTGCCTCACGAATTTATGATTTTGGACGACTTTGACATAGCATTAGTAGGATTTCCTAAAGGAGGCAGAAGTGTATCAAGATTACAAAGTGAAGTAAATGCTACTATCAATAGCAATCCTCTATGATCATCAAACTATTAGTAATTAAAGATGACCTGCCATTTGTGGAAGATATCAAATTCATTATGGCATAAAATTCATTTTATATTTTTTACTTTGCTGTTAATGGTTTATCGAAACGTACGTTCGATCATTTTATAAGGTTTTCGTCTGTATGTAGTGTTTAGAACATTTTTTTCTACATGATTACATTGTAAATATTAATCATAAAAATTGATCATATGATACATCTTTTTAACCATAAGTTATGTTAGTGTAATTTTATTTAATAAAAAATGTAATACAACGTGCGATCCTTGAACAATATAAAGATTAAAAATTATTTTAATATCACTTTCGTTTACTTTTCCTTTTGACGCTATTCCTCTCAGAATTGCCACGCTTGTGTGCGGTTAAAATACGGGATTCGCTATTTATTTTCGCACAAAATACAACAGCTTGAGCCCAACCTGCTAATGGGCCCCATAGTTGTCGCAAATGATCGCTTACTTCTTTGTGTATCTTGGGTGTGACAGTTTTTTGCTTTTCCAGGTGAGGTAAGTAGTTTGCTTGTGCCACTTGAAAAATATGAGTATCTACTGGAATAGCTTCTAAATGACCAAGTGACATTAGACAAACACAATCTGCAACCTTTGGTCCAACTCCTGGCAATGATAAGAGTTGTTCTCTGGCTTCAGTATAGGAAATATTATTCTCTTTACACAATTGCATTAACCATTTTCGACCACCTACTTCCATTAGTCGTTTGGCAGTATTTGCTATATAAGCAGCACGATATCCAAAGTTCTCCTTTCTTAAAGTTAACTCAACTTTTTCATTTGTTAAAGATTCTATAGTGGGAAAATCATAATACTCTTTACCATCAACTTCACATAATTTCTTGCCAAAGAAACGACACAATTTTTCTACCATGCTCGATATACTGAAAACAAATCAAATACTGTTGAAGAAGAATTAATATTATACTTAAGATACAAAGAGACCTAAACAATTACCGGATAATATTGTTATTTGAACTGCATATAAAACAAAAGATATTCTCAACAGGATCTTGTTTTAAAATTCTAACTCCTTCCACAGTTTTACATGATTTTTTAAAATTCTTATCCGAAGTTGACCATTTGATCAGGTTTTCTTCCAAAGAAAATTCAAGATGAAAATACTCCCAAAGTATTGTCTCATAATTTATGTCTTCCCTCACTGGACCATGAACCGTATAAGTAATGTAATTTTCATCTTGGGAGAGAGTCCAAACGTGCCCTGCAAACACTCCTCTGAATTCCTTGCCACCTTTATATGCCAGCCATCTGTAAAATTAAAGAAATTGTTACATTGATATTGAGCAACAAAACTTTGTATTCCCAAGGTAGTGTTACGAGAATTCCCGCCTTTTTTAGAAATCTACCTTTACAATGTAAATATCAATTTGTTGGTTATGTCACCGATTAATCTATTTAACGATAACGCGTAGAAATAATTTACCTGAAACTTTGTCCACCGTTCAAAGTAATTCCGAGACCCAATTCTTTACTCGTGCAGGCAATCTTACCAGTTCTAATTTGTTCAATATTTTTCGTCATCTTCATACACACTGAACGTATATTAAATAAAATCCTGGGCACAATAGCAAATTTATAAAAAATTCTCAACATGCGAACTAAGATAATGCATTATTCTACTAGAAAAAAAAGGAGCAAACAACTTGTTTCATTAAGTTTAAACAAAAATTTACTACCGCCTTCGATACCTGAATTCCACAAGTCGTAATCAGTCTGCGCACCGAAACTGCGCCGACACAAATAATATATACTTAATAAATGTTGTAAAGAATAAAAGAGGGTGTGAATATTTCATTTTATTACTTTATTCACATAATATATTAAAATGAACTATTATCGTGGACATGTCTTTTCTTATGAGTTATTTTACATATATACAATAACGCACCGACATATGGTATAAGATATATGCGATTTCACGGACGCGCTTTTCTTAAACTATTTTTTTTTTATTAAGTAACTTTACGGCTTATCAATACTAATATCGATTTTAAATTATATTGCTTCTTTTGGGCTATCAATATACTGTAAATTCTATTTCACTATACATACATTACATACATCATAGAACTACGCTAACTGCATATTAATACGATATATTCGAGGAACCGAATATTACGAGTATAATAGAATTTTCGATTAGTTTGTCGAATTTTTAAATTTTCCAAGGTTATTCAAATCCAATCGACTTTCTTAATTAATTTCGACGACTCCGAAGTACCACTGACTTTATGGTATACCAGTGGAACGCGAGCAACGAGTTTAGACATATTTTATAATACACTAAGGATTATCGGCCATTAATAACATTATTGTCAGCCTCTTATTGTCAGGACGTTATATTGAAACGAAGTTGTAAATTTTAAATTTTAAAAATGACATTACGATTAGATGCGATTATTTCATTGGATGGGTCAATACACTGATAATTTTACCTTGTTCTATCCGAGACATTGAAAGAGATCATTGAGTATGAACCAAACTGCATTAAAGGTGTTTTAACAATTTAAAAAAAAATTGAAATCTCCAAATCCAATAAATTTAATGGTTGGAAATTTTCGTGAGTCTTCAACAATGGCTAAGATTAGCCCTCATTCGTATCATTACAAAAATTCCAATACTACACACATACCTACAAAAATACACGTATCTACGCAAAAATTCCAGGATCAAGCAGTTAAATCGTGAGACGTCATTTGATCGAGATTTATTTATTCGATTAATTTAATCAGATCTCGTGAAAATATTTCCTCGTTACTTTTAACCAACATTCTAATCTCAACAAATTCTGATCATTGACTTTAAGTAATGGTGACGTAACTAACGTACCAAGAAAAGATTGACTAACGGGGCGTGACCCTGAAAAAGTACATGTCTTTATCAGTTCAATTCTGTTTAACAGACCGAGTACTATCACAAATTCGCTACGTATCTTCCTTACCTAAATTCTTTTTTCTACCAAATATCGACCAAACAGTTTTTACTGTGTACAAGTTTACCGAGAAATTCCCAGATTTCTACAGGCAAGATGCGTTTTATGATTAGGGAAGACAACCAGCCAGTATCGCAAATGCCTCAAGAATAAATAGGTTACTTATTATAGACACTGCGTGCGAGATTATATTTGATTCACGGTATAATCCATATTGGAGAGCATTTAGTAGAAAGGGAGTATTGTCAATTTCAAAGAATCAACAGGGTTGTAAAATTCTATAGAAAGTTCTTCTGGGAGAACAGTAATTTGATTGTCATAACCGATTGACGTACGAGCCGAGAACCATATGAAGAAATCCTTTCAAAACGTATTCACGTTTTTCTTAGCAGATGCAATTAAAACAGCTTCTTTCGTTATAATTACTTCGATATTGGTAAATTACGTCGTTATGACACTTGACGAGTTATCACGTCCCTGAGAGTAACTGACGTCCCCAACGTAAGGTGATTTATTCAAATATCCCATTGGCAAAGACGCTGATTCACAGGTCACCCGTGTTTCTCATCAATAAGAAATGTTATCGCGTAGGTATGCCTGCTTTCGGTACACGTGATGCTCACATTTTCCCCACCAGGACTGTTTCGTGCAAACTTTGTGCGGTTTCAGAACGAAGCACTTCGTCTGCACCACGTTGAAGAAGAGCTTTCCGATGAAATTTGCTGAGGAGGTGCCGGCCATCTTGAGACACGTTCGAAAGCTGTGAAATGAAATACAATATAAATAAAAATAATATTTCCAAAGTGCATCACGTATAGTCTGTGCTTTCCATAATTTGACTTTCAAGCGAAAAAGAAAGCTAGACTAAAATGATTTCAAAAAATGATCCTTAACGATAATACACGACGAGTAATATTCAAAGAAATAGATTATATCCCAATGTAATTCTAGCAGGTTTCACTGTACAATGGAAGCTACGATAACCATTCGTTTCCAGATGTGCTATGAATCATTAACGCATAAATACCACCATAAACGAAATCAGGTCACAAGTGTAAAATCATAAGGAGCAAATGGCTGGTAAATATTTAAGCGTAATATACACCAAGCGTATATTAAGGCAGTTACAGCAATATCCGCTTGATAAACTTCCTCTTTTCGTGTCTTGCGCTACGTTACATGAAGCTGCTATCCTTTCCACAAGAAGCCGCAAAAGCAGTAAGACGTGCTAAAGAAATTGATATGCATCCACTAAGGAAGATAAGGAGAAAAATAATGAAATAAAATATGTATATGCACGAAAGACGATCGAGTTGGATGCACCTTACCGCTCGTCACAGGCGCAATGCATAATAGTAGAAATGCCCCAGTTGAACAGACCATAGCGAGTTTCGAAAGCAGGAATGTAAAAAGGGCAAGCCGTATCGTGTCTTCGGCAGCAGGAGTCAGCGGTACCAAAGCCGCCCAAGTTAGTGTATTTGGTAGCGCGATGACCGCGGCCGCACCATTGGGTGCCGGGTATCAAAAGGAGTTCCCGACGTCCGCGTCTTCCACGCCGTCTCCTGCGATTCCCATTGACAGCGCTCGTCAAGGCATGATAGTTCCTGGATTAATAATATTTTCGAAACCCGCACAATTGCGCACATGTCAGTGAACTACGTAGTGACCCTGATAGCGTGAACTCCTTGCAACGGGTTGAGTGCTGCGTTTCTTAATGCCCATTACATGACAGCGATAAATGATGAATGGCCGTGCGCGCTGTGGCAATGCGTGGCAATATAGTGACACACTGATATTGCGATAGTTAGAAGCGATTAGATTGTCAGAAGTGCAAACCAGCGACGGAGTAGACGTCGTATTCAGTCTGGCGGCGGCAGGGCGTCTCCTTATTGTTATATTGCTCTCAGCAGTTAGTATAAATTTTTGGATGATGGTTTGATCATTTCCTCCCACTGTATTCTTACCTCTGATCGCAACCACAATGGCTGAGTGTGAAGGGCATGTAGTTGAAGAGATTGAAGCGGAAAGAGAACGGTGGTATGGCTCTGTGACAGTGGTCATGTCGTCGGCAACATCTGTCCAGGCTATCCAAAGCGCCGAGTTCCTTGTAGTTGGACGCAAGCTGACGTGGACCGCACCATTTTGTTCCTGGAGCTATCATCATCTCCTGAAGGCCTCGTTTTGATCGCCTGCCAATTCCAACCACCCTTTTCAGTGCTAAATGCGTGTTCTCAGTCTATACGTCTCGAGGTGGGTACCGATGACCACAGTAAACTCCGTGTAACTTGTGCTCTTGTATTTTTGATACTTTTATATCTTTTGAGATACTTTTTTTTTATGCATTTGCGTATACCGTTTATCAATCCCTATTGATGTCCAATACGCCCTGCCATCCGCACTTAAGGAATTAATTGTGCGACCGCGTGGAAACACAGCACGCTTCCAGAGACAAAGGAGAAATGTTTATAGAATGAGTCCGAGCTTCTTGCAAGACTAGAGATAATTAAATCTCGTCTCAATCATTAAATACTTGCGAATACTTTAGTTACGAATAAAAGTACACAAATTAGAACCTTTAAGGTAGCCCCACTGTCATCCGAAGCCAAAGACAAGAGTCAGCGTTAAAATTGTTATAAAAGTAGTTAAAACTTTACGGAGATTAAATTTCTTTATTCAATATAAAAAAAAAAGGACGATCTATTGATTATTTAAGATTGAGCAAACTCGGTCTCCTCTATTCGCATCATCTCTAATCATTAATTCATATCGTCTCACCTATGATTCCGCATCATAAGTTCATTACGGCTTCTAGATCTCACGTGGTTACATCTGTGATGTAATTCCGATACCGGCAGCAGCCAAGAAAGCTCTGCCGGTGTAGTCGAAGATCTCTCGTTGTCCTCGTCCTTCTCAAACACCACAATTCTTGCCTCGTCATCGTAATCATAGGAATGTAGCCCCGCCAAGCAAGCAGCCACTGTCTCACCCTCGGGAAAACCCTCCTCGATGCAATCGGTCAGGGTGCCACCCTCGTAAATTAACTGTAACTTTCGCCCGCTATCCTCCAACCAGGCCTGTCTCAGTGCAACGTCCGTATCCCTAAAAGTAACGAAACAACACTGTTGTACAAATAAGTTTAATAAATCTTCTAGAAATAATATGCAGACAACAAGGACTCGCCACTGGATACGTCCTTCACGAGAATTCCCAGACGGCTAGTCAGAATATGCACTTTCATTGTTTTCCTACCTACCAGCAGCATTCGTTGCCGAGTATTTGAATTGCCTCAGAACAGTCCTGGAGTACCTTTACCTAGCCACCTACCATCTTACTCAAATTAAACAATATCTACTAGAGATAACCCAGCAATATATTTCGTTCAAAAGATGTCGTACCTATATATATGCAAAGCACTATTGTAGGTTAGAAAAGTGTACTAATGTTTTTTTTATACCTTCCACACGCTCTACCTAACCGTAGATAAAATAATTTACACTCGATTAAGCGATCCACACTGTATTAACCCAGCATTGAAAGAGCACCTAGTGCATGATCGATGTCCCTTTGTCGATAACGATCTCAGAGGGTATGCGTCACAGCAGTAAAAGCTTCGTATATCCAGTGTTCATCGGTTACTCTATCGGTAAACGATACTAAGGAAGATAATATGGCTGCACCATCTCCATCTGGCAGAATACGTAATCACGACACTTTCGGTGCGCGAGCAGAAGGATTTTCTCTAGTTTAAGTGCAAAGTGACGCTTCGCGGTCCCGAGATTCTACCGTATCCTCGTGGGAGTGTAACAGATGAGAGGCAGAGTAGTGGCCAGGACACGTCGGACTCTTGCCGATCCTAAATCCTTGCTTACTTAACTTGCCGCTTTTCGGCTTAAAACCTTCGCCGAGCTTAGCGGTCGCTGCAAAACTACGGAGGTCGATGAGAGATTTTTACTCTCTTTATTTTCCTTTCTACTCGCTACTGATTTTTTTTCTCTTCTTTTATATATATATGAACCTCTGTCTCGACCGTACGACGAATCAGCTTGCCTCGTGCGTCGCCACGCATACTTGCCGCGTTGCACGCCACGAGGAAAACCGGACCTGCAGTTTTCGACGGGACGCGTTTTTACTTAGGGAATTCGTACGGCCCTAATATTATGCATGCGATATTCGAGCCTGTACGGAACGACTTTTTCTATTACGTATTTAAGAATACTTCTGTGATGCAATCTACGTTTGGGTAATTATTTTGCCCTTTGACTATTTATTCACCGAATCTCTGCGGGTTTGATTATATATGTATATAAATTTATGCATAACTTAATGTTTAATACATCGGAAAAGATATCCAGACGCGATGTGGAACGTTTAAGAGTCGTGAGATGCCGAAGTATTTATGAGAGTTTTCACCCGGAGGGTTAAAAATGAAAAATAAGAAATTATCCTTCGAGAAAGTAGGTAAGAACGAGATCGTCTTCTTGTAAATTAGCTAATTGGATCGCGTGAAACTCCAGCGTGACATTCAAGTGGATGCCTGAATTCTGATAACAGAATCAAGTTCGTCGAATAATACCAAGGAGTGAGAATGTTTAAAAAATTATTCAAACGAATACGGTTATTGTGTCGGTAATACAAATTATAATTTTTTAACATTTTCTTCAAGCCTGTGGTGGAGTAAAGTATTCTGATATGCTTCATGAATCCTAATATCGCTTTGGGACACATACAAAGCTTTATGATTCAGAGTTTCCAAAGCCAGAAGAAAGTGCCATGATAAAGCGGAATGACAATCGTATCGTCCTCGCATTAAACTCTATCGAGCCTATGGAAAAAGAGGTCATCGGGTATCGCCATAAACAAAATTTCCAAAACATTTAATAACAATCATCCAGGGACCTAAAACTTTTTCAACCAGTTCTAGGTAATCCAGCTGGGTACTGGCCATCGAATTGGTCACTAAGCAAACGCCATTATATTCGTTGAAATGGTTCGTGTAAACAAAACAGTTCCAACTGAACGCATTTGAAAGAGGCAACTTATGAAGAGTGGCGACATGAGCACAGAATAGAAATACTCAGTCAGTTTTCCACGTGTTGACAATACTCATTGGCGTCCAAAGCTTTCCTGTACTATACACAATCTCCCGCAGTTTGGTAAACCGTTGAACGTTACTCGAATAATCGACAAACATTTGTACAAGTAATTTCTATAAGAGGGAAACGTGCAATGTGTTACAGACCCCCAGTCGACGATGGTTTCCCTTGCGCAGACTCCTGTCCACCTGGTGAACTTCTCCAATTCTCCGTCACGTAGTGTCCTGGTTACCGTAAATCCTCGCAATCCAGACGGAAGACTTCCGTCCGTAGAGTTTGTGAAGAAGTGAAGAGTATTGTCTTGCCGAAGAGCCGCGGCAAGCGGCAGCACCAAAAGGAGCTCCAACGCCAGCAGCATCGGGTCCAGTTTCGACTTTTTTCACCTTTCGGTCACTAAACACCAATATTATTTTTTTTTTTTTTTCATAGACATTTTCTCTCTATCACAATCTATCTATTCTTTCTATTCTTTACAGAAAATCGCGAATTCTTGCAGTACAGAGATAAATACGGAATTCCTTGGTCTTTCGAGTTACGGGATTATGCGGTGAAGTTGGCAAGATAATAATGCGGTATCCACTCGGTTAACTTGCACCTTAGTATTATAAGTTGCTCAATGTAGAATCTCAAGAATCGCGTATACTAATAGCACCGGTAGCAGTGCGGAGCAGCTTGTATTGGCTCTTACAATCGTGGTATTTAATGAACAAGAACGTCTTTTAATTGGTACAGCCTTCTGGATCGCGTTCAAGCATTTTGATTTTCTACGACTAAATCCAAGCTAGATTTTACAGGCTTCATTTAATAAGCTAATATCGATGATAAAATATTAGATAATATAATATCAGATAATCTACTTGTTTGTACACCCAAATTCCTATCAAAGAACTAGAAAGTCGAAAAGTCAGAAACGAAATTTAAATATTAATTCACCACAATCGATTCACTTAATTTTTTTATTTGCTGTTATCTCACAAGATATCACACGTCTTCCAAATTCTGAGTGACGCGAGCATACATACGTTTGACGATTACCTTTAAACCAAGACACGGTATCAGGAATGGCGTACCAACGCGCGAAAATCTCGTGTGTGTCACGTGGAAAGGGGTCTTATCAGTTCGCGCTAAACTTAAGGCACCACGAGACGTTCAGTAAGTCAATGTATTCAAGCAAAAAGACACCTCGAGGGCCAAGCGGCCGTAGAACTGGCGCGAGGCGACCGCGGTCCCCCTTTAAATACTCCGACGTCCCCGGTGCCGTCGGATTCACCTAACCCCCACCGTTCTTCTGCCACCAATGCTTCTCCACCACTGCCAAATCCGACCTCCTCTCTCACTCTCTCTTTCACTATCTTACTCTCTCACTCTACCCTTCACCTATCACCCTTCACCCTCCCGACCCGCTCATTCACCCCAAATCCAATCCCTCTCGTGGCATCCGACCGCTCCTGCACTCTTTGGCCAATGCCGGTGCATCAATCACTGGGTTACGCAGAAAATCGCGCGTTCTTCTCCATTGTATTGGATCACACGATATTATTCGCATAAATTTATTAGACCCTCTTCCATTACTCTGCACTTTTTATACCGATTTCTGGTTGTCCATGTACTTTTGTCTATCTTCTTTGACAATATTCTCTACACCCTCTGGTAGACCACGTCAACTTTTATCAAGAACCAGGAGAATAATGCATCCGTCAGAGGACGGGGGGGTCACGCATTAAATCGGTATAACGAATACGTTGCTCAGGTCGATCAGGTCTATTTATTATCGTTGGATAGGGATGACGGGTACGTATATGCCTTTCCCATCAGTACTGTTATACCGAACGGATGTTGAACAAAAAAGATCCTGTTCTTTGGCCTCCGTAGGGTAGCGACATTTATTTTCCACCTGCCCGGCCAACCAGATTGATAAGAGTCATTGATAGAATATTGTGGGTGTCGATGGCTTCGTTCACGTTCGATGGATCAACACGGTTTCTTCCACCGGGAAATGTTTTCTTCTCTCGTATTGCACCAGATATGCGGATACCTGCATTTGAAAACAGATATATATGTTACAGAGTTGGTTACACAGCTTGGGTTCATTGGTGAGCCGAACCGTAGAATCGTTTGACGATAATAAATTATGCAACAAGAGCGACAGAGACTGTGAGAATATATGAGAGAGAAATACAGAGAGAGAGAGAGAGAGAGAGAGAGAGAGAGAGAGAGAGAGAGAGAGAGAGAGAGATTATTGGTGAGCTAAAAGACGGCCGCTGCAAAAGCACGAAGAATCGGATAGCACTGATTGGCTGAACTAGACGGAAGCTCACGTCGTTATTGGCATCCTTCCAAAGGGCGATTTTCGAGAGCCAGCTAAACTTAATTCCTAACGGATCACCGGAGTGAACTTTCCAACCTAGAGAATACATACTGTCGCTTTTGTAAGCGAGCCTTCTCTACTCTGGGAAATATAATAAAGAGGGGTACAAGTAAAAAAATAAAAATAGATTCACAAAATGGAAGAAGACCCCTGGTCATACGCTGGCTAAAATGTTTTCCAGCCTTGATCCATGCTTCGAGGAGCACCTCATGTACCTGCAGAAGAAACCAAATGGTTAGAACTAATAGTAGGAAGAACGAATGGCAGTGAAAAGTCGACGCAACCGCGTCCATTGTGCTTCGCTGCGGTTATGACTCGTTCCATTCGGAGGTGAGAGTCCTAAGTGAGCAAAGTAGGTAGTTCCACGCTACTCAATTGTTCGGACCCTCCAGGGCACGCTACTTTTTCTACAAGCCCACTACGTGGTTAGGCCAACTTAACTATGTGGGATCTCGTCCTAACCTCTCCCACGTAAGAGCGCGTCATTATTCGAATAATGTAATAAAAGTTACTTTTTTTTTTCATAATTTTCACTCTTTACTCGTCTTTGCTTCCTCTTCTTCCTCAGATCATTTTGAATGAATCTCTAGCAGAACCGGTACCTCGGCTCCATTATGTTGCAGGCTTGGCCCGACCGGCGAACATTCAGAAGTGTTCATTGTCGATAGTATATATTCTTAGGTACGAAGGACGTGTCTACGAGAGGCTATATTCGATTTTACAGGTAAACTGGACACAATTGGTCCTGATATATATAATATTTAAGGTTAGTTTTTTATCGAAGCCTCAAAGTTTTATAGGGATTTTCATACTGGATGAGGATCAAAGGGATATACATGGGTACCAGCCACTAGGACTATTGTTGAGTTCTAAAGGGTCTATAGTACCTGGTTCTACCTGTTCCTACACATCCTTGGAATTATATTACCTCGGAGTACCTTTATTACTCTAACGATGTGAGTCATTGTTTCTTATCTCTAACTTTAGCTCTGCCTAACCTGCTCCTAGTCTACTGTACCCATTACAAGTTATTGGATACCGAACTAAATGACGGATTAGGTCACTCGAAATTTAATTCTATAATATTTCTAATGAAATTCATCATACTGAAGTGACAGCTTTCTTATTAATTTAACATTATAAAAGAAGCATGGCATAGTATGGCTAACCTTGTCATTTTATTTTTTTAATAGAAATTTTTAGGAACCTTTTCGAGCTACATCCCTGGCGCCTAGCTAGAATACAGATATCAATCATTCAATGGTTATCAATGACAGGTCGGAGTCTACTAGACGCTAAAAACTAGATGGTCAGCATGATCCTGGTTGGACTATATAATCAGCTTAGTACTAGACTCTAGGAGAAATCGTTTGAGGATGGCAGGTCGGTATAGCTAACCGCATACTCCGTTGTCTACTAATTAATTTTTATGGCTTCAACTCAGGACTCCTAGACGATGAAACGTGCATTCTTTCTCTCCCTGAGATCCTGCGAGAATCTCCAGGTATCTAGACGGCAAAGGATCTCCGAGGATCTTCCTTCACTGTCTCAGATATGTCCACGTCAAATTTGACTCTCCCTCTGGAACAATTAGAATTCCATACTCCCTATTATTCACTGTGATAAATCGCAGTACAATTTATGTGTCACGAGTAACGAGGTATTACCAATGTTATCAAATCAGTGTTACAATACGTCTTCTTGTTGATTCGTGAAATTCGTCAGGATGCTCTGTTGAAAATCGAATTCTCTCGCCATTGGCATTCTCTCCACTGTTTCGCAGCCACAGTGGCGTGATTTTGACCCTCGTATTTTTCTCTTTTTAGACTCAAGGAGGCACGACTCGCTGGTCAAGCCGGTCTCTTCAAAGGAAGAACCTGGGCGAAACACGAGACATGCGTAGACCCTTTAACCCGTACTCGAGTGTAGTCACCTAATTACAACTTTTTTCACACCGTTCGCAAACGATAGTTACGTGGAAATGCGACGTGCTGTCACATAGTTCAGCAGACTACGAAGTCACTACGAAAATAGAGACGTTTTATGACGTTTAAAATTAGATACGTACAAAACCATAAGAAATCCTTGGATCGGCCAATTCTTGTACAGTCTGTAAAACTGATTAGAGACAAGTTTTCACTAAGACTTTATTCTTTGACACTTTTTTTTTCTTTTCCACCAAAAAAAAGAAGGGAACGAGCATGTCGTAAAGTTTACTTGAAAAATCCATGAAAATTCAATTCGTTCCATTAAACGAAAAAAAACTGTTTGGCGGCCATCATAGTTCGCTAAGGAGAATCAGTATATAGAATCCTTTCCAGGAAGAACAGAAGCTTTTAGAAATATCCCAGGAAGACTCGGTTACAGGTTACCATTGCCAGAAGAGTTTCCCAATATAATATAAGCTTTGTTCGAAGATATCCTATGTACACAAATGGTGGTATTAGCATATATACATATATATATTGGAAACCCAGCATAAATACAGAATACTAGCAGATATTTCGGGCACCGCTAATCTTTGAAACTCGTCTTGGATAACTCGCTGACCTCTTTGAAGCTTGAATCGAAAACAACGAACAAGTAAATCTACGCCCATTAGAAGTAACGCGTAATTAAAATCGTGACGACTGTTTACAAACGATATTTAGCAAAACTCAATTTCCTAATGTAACTCATTCGTATTCAGATGACTTAAAAATGCATCGCCTGATCGTGGCTAACGTATGCAATTTTTCTTTTATAGAAATAAAAACTTGTTTTCACCAAGAATATCGTAATCTACAGCAACATGCAAGTATCGCCGAATTGAGTGTGTAAACGATTCGAAGAACGAAGACGTTGGATAATGACGTCGCAGCAGCCTAAACAGTGACTCCAGTGTATACGCAGTAAGCGACCGCTTAGGAAATCGCGGATTCCAGCCTCCCTACCGAGATAACCCTCTTACTTGGCTTTATTCTTTATTCTCCCAGTCCGTACGTATAGGTCGTGAGACTCTTCCAGGCCATCCGGCGCATTCAGCGTCTTCCGGGATAATTGTCGGGCGCAATGCAATAATTGCGTAATTCCCGGCGGTCTGCGAGGGGTGCCGTTTCTCTCTATGAGTGGTAGACGTCGTGCGAAGGGGGTAGTTAGCCAAGTGGGCTGCGCTACTTATTTTCCAGACACTGAGGCCTGATTCGCCTTCAAGAGAACGAAGTAAAGTTCAGGGCCGGAGAGGGTAAGAGTTTAATTCGTTGAGGATGATACATCTTTGCAAAACGCTTGAGTGAAAATTTGTTGAAAACGTTCTAAAGCGTGGAACGAGATATACTTTTTTCATATTTTCTTATACTTTTGTTATACGCTTTTACTTAACTATTTTGAATTACCTCGCAGGCTCGATGTCCGACAAGGTGTATTTTCGTCACGGAGTTTCTCTTGAGCTGCCAAGCTGGTACAAGAAATTGAGAAGAGAAGAGCGTAACAATGAATGGCATTACGTGAGAATCAATGGATCTAAGCTACACTGGCCTTGACAGTGACTGAGAGGAATAAAAACAAGGAATGCAGTCAATGCTCTGGAAATTCTTTGTTCGGCTCGTTCTCTTTTATTATACATTCGCAGAGTACACAACAAGGCGCGTTCATAGATCCAAGTCGAATTTTTGAAAAATCACAGTAAAACGACCCCATACGCGAATTCGTACCCCCCTGCGGATGATCATTGGGTGTAACGCGAGGCAATGGGGTTCCGCAGGCAATCCGGGCGATAGAACTCGATACTAATTGATTTTACGAGGAAAGTATATTAACCGTGAAGATCGAGCTATGGCGGTGGGTGCGGATGACACTCTGGTGAGCGATGCATGACGCCCCTATGCAGGGCCGTACGATGAAGTCTTTGGATCCAGGTCACAGTTATCAATACGATATAATTTATGAGTTCCTAGAAAGATTTATTAATAATTTTTCAAAAATCAACTACCTAGGTATCTGTGGAGTGATCGAAAAAAGAGCTTCGATAATTTCAGACACGACCTCAAGAATCTAGGTTAATAGACTTGGATTAATCCGCAATTAATAAGACCCCAGAATGAAGCCGACCCTGTGTATCCCTCGTTGGCAAAACCTGCATTGAATTATTATAACCATCTGCCCACTACCTACTACTCCAGTGCGTCCCTTAAGGCCTACGTTAACAGATCAAAGTCCTGTAGCAAAGAGGAATAGTGAAAGTCAAATCCCTGGTGGTTTTTCAAAATGCACAAAACGATAACAGCTATGGGGTCCTTTGAAACTTCTTTTTTTTTAACACTAACAAGACGAGGTACATGACAAATTGTGTAATACAAGGTACTATCAGCTGCTATCCAAGTTATAGATATCAATGGTTGTAACATATTTTTTTACAGTGTTAAATTCATTACGTAATTGTATAACAAGGAAGTATCCATGCGCTCGAAGAGAGAATTGAAATTCTGGAGAGAATTTTATGCCACAAGGTATCCCTAGACGATAATGTACCTGGGCCACAGGCGATCCTCGTTAGGCAAACTCTTTCGTATGGATCAATGATCCTCATTAGGTAATCATCTTTTAATTAACTCGAAGAGGAACGCAGCCAGATAACCATGTCCGTCGATCCGTTAACGATTACTCGTTTTACCGGTCGAAGTCTGTGCTTCTTGGTTGCCGTATGGCTGGCCCATATAATTCGACCGATATCTTTATACAATGCAGTGAAGGGGTCTTTCCCACGTCTATGAAATGTCCTGTGCTCTCTTATCAATAGGTATTTCCACACCGGTTTTCATCCCACTTACACCTGTTACGAATAGATAGTCACTTATCGTTATAGGATTGATTCATGATCTTTACGATCATCTCACAGCCGTTAATGACACTTCCCACGTAGCATTGATGACACTTGGTTCTGTATGGTATAACTAGCAAGTCCCAATTCATGGTTGGATGCTGGATAAGTCCCAATATTTTGACCCAGTTTCTTTGTCATACAGGTCATACGTACCATATGCGTATTAAAGATCTCTTTGATCGTTATTCCTCTTGAAATCTGTCTTATAGGCTTTCCTCTTTGGTACTATTCTTGTATCTGGGACTTTATTATTATTTCTTATCGCAGAAAAGGATTATTCACATAGGTCTGATCGTCACTCTTGTACTGTATTGCCTCTGATCATTGATCCATAGTTCGATACTGATATCTATATTTCATAGAAGAGCTTCCCACGTTCTGAACCTTGTCGTTCACTCGTAAAGCTTCCTGCACACCGAGCGATAATTAATTCAAGAAAAAGTTTCACAGGGTCAGCGTAAGTATAGTTAGACTTTGTCTTTACTTCCAATAGCTTCCTAAACAATTGGGTTTCATGGATTTCTATATCGCAAATACTAAATTCTAATTATAAGAATTGAGGAGCTGTCTACATAAATGTTACTAGCATGTAGAATCAGCAATTATTAAATTATGTTATTCAATTTCCATATGATATTGATAACCATAATAGCCGCTTGTAACTATTCGTTATCTCAGTCTCATGAAATGTCTACAGATTTGACTTGTCTAGATAAATGTCTGTGCTCATTAAGATACTAGGAAAAATGTAAAAAAAAAAAGGTTCAGTCTGAATGAATCCACTAATTTACCAAGTATTCTCAAGTTATTAGGTATGTGATATTTCTTTTGATTCCGTAACGGTCCTTTTTCTCTTTCACTTCCTCGTGTTAGACAAAAGAGCATAGAGTCCTAACCGATTTTCTACCTGAATGAAAAAAAAAAAAGAGAGAAAAAGAAGAAGAAATGTGGGACTTACCTGCTAACCTCGGAAATGCCGTGATGTGTCTTTGTACAATCGTATGGTATACCGCCTGCTTGACTGGACATTGTTTAACTGCGTTCATTTTTCACTAGATTGTATTATAGTTGATAGTAATGTATAAGCGGTGATCATGATTAACCTCTGGAATATAACATTCCAAATCGGTACTTCTAAGCAAAAAAATCTGTTGTGCAGTTTTGTAGCCTCGCGTTGTGTAGAGACCTTAATCCGCGATTTACGTCGATGCACTTGCACGTGGCAGTCCCACAAAGCCCAGACCTGTCACCGTTAACGTGAATAGTTTGAAAACGTGTGATACCAGCAATACCCAATGGATTCTATACGGTAAATACAACTATAGATACAACAAGCACATACCCATAGTCAATTGAACACGTTGGACATGAGGTGTTATAAATACAAAGATAGAAATAGCATATTCAGGTATCCAAATAGAGGAGTGTAGAAAGAAATTGACTTGAAGAAAAATCAGTGGCCCTATAGCCACAAAGTTTTCAGTATTACCTGGAACAGAAAAGAAATTCTCATGAATTTGTAACAGACCAGTTCATCATCCCCAGTTAGTTTCTGCGTGAATTGACTTGATACTTTACCAGGAAAATATATATCTTTTTTACTCCTCCCTTTTTTCCCTTCTTTTTCTGGTATAGTAATGGAGGCGACAAGCGTGGTCCTTCGTTCAGAATGAAAATGAAGATTCTGGAAAGGATGACAATAGACCTGACGTTTTCCAGCAAAATTCAAGGTAATTGATATATACAAATCGTCCTGGCAGGGTGGTTAAGGGTAGCATGGGATGTCAGACGGTAGTCAGGGGATGGCCGAAGAACGGTTGTTTGACGGCACCCCGACTGGCCAAGGCAAGTCTCTGGTATCGCGTTCACACTTGACTGCCTCAGATTTCGGATTCTCCCTGCTTCGACGTTGTCTCTTCGGAAAGAAGCAAAAACCACCCTCTTTCGAGCTTCCAGCTCTCATGGGAGCAGTAGCTTACGCCACCCTGACTAAAGGCACAGGGACGAACCTGCTTACCGAGCTATTATGTACCACCTGTTTCGCAAGTAACAATGTCCCTACTTCAGTCTCCGCCGAGGGTTTCTACCTGCCGATATACAAAGTTGTAAATTAATTCTGGTAAAATTCAGCATCTGTGTTTAACTGACTTTCTAATCTTTCATTAATACCGTGAAATCTCACAATACGTGAAACCAGTAACGGCTACAAATATTCATGTTCGCCAGAAGACTTACTGCCACTAGGGGGCAGTATGTCATCTCAGCATGTCACACGACCCAATGAAGTCCCTTCAATGGATATACGTGAGCAACCACTACCATAAACGATTGATGAGTAACAGCCTAGAAGAACAAGTAAGATGTTCATAACCGATGTTCTACAGTTCTCGATAATACATTTTACAATGGAGCGTTGCTCGAAGCGTGAAACACAGTCTCCTCACGCTTCGTTGAACTTGACAATGAGAATACTATAGCATGTTGATTAGGTTGGGTTATCAGCTGTGAAGAAAGTCCCACTAGACTTAACTATCGTTAGAGGTAGGTAGAGATGCCGTAACAGTTATCTGATACGTAAAAATTGCATATTATTACATTTTTGTAGATCACATTCCTCGCGTATGATAATATATACCTTGTCACGTTAACTTTGGAGAAATAAACAAAGTGCAGATGAATGAATGGTTTATAACTGTTACAGGAATCTGGCACGGTTTGGCTAAAAGCCAAGGAGTGCGTGAGAACATGGGAATGTAACGGGTTACTGAATAACAGACGTTTTAACAGGATCCCGGTGGAACTCGGGTGACCATCCTCATGGTATTTAACATCCCTCGGTCCGGTTATATCCTAGAAAGAAATGCATGGATATATGGTATACTGTAATATAAGATGCTCATCCCATAGCGGCCACGCATTGGCCTTTCGCCAAGCCGTACGCCTCTGGACCATTAACGAATGGGTGGCTTATCAGTTGCTGACTCCGCGATGACCATCCGAGCGATGGGGTGTTTCTATATCCCCGTATCCGAAAGCTCCCCAGCACCAGTCTCATAACTCGACTAGATATTGGCTATAAATGATGAAGCGGTTACCGCGCCTTTTCGACGTACCCGATCGTACGGTTGTCGGTCTCACTAGTTAGTGCCCTGATATCTTTGGAATGGTCGCTCGGTCGGTACCTAGTGCGCAGTTCTATAGTTGCAGGTAGCTTAGTTTGTAATTCGCTGAAATTCAATTTTGTTATATGTTTTTTTGTGCACTGTTTTCGTGGTATAAAAATTACTTGGATTTTTTTTTAGAAGGACCTTCAGAGATTCGTAGTAGAGGAAATCCAGAAGCGGGGATTATTATGGATTTAATGACTGAGAACCCGCATTGGAGTTGATAATTGAATTCTGTGACTTTCCATAGAAAAAAATTGTTATGATAGAAGCAAGTGACGAAATTGAAAGTTATACTCATTTTCATGACACGAAATTAAATACTTAAAATGTTGTGCCTCGCTCTAGAACGAACTGTATCATGCTTTTATTGCACGTATGTCTGGCACTTTGTAGGTTATGTTTTTATTATCATTTCTGCATATAAATGTAACGAGTGAATCGTTAGCGGTGAAATCCCCTCTCTTCAGAGTCGTCCCTGAACAATTGATTGTTAGAGGAGCAATTATAGGTTAGCGTATGATGCAATAAAGAATTGTCGATGCAACGTTCGGTAAAAAGTAATCGTGCCCGTGGAATCGCATAGAGATCAGAGATTAATTGATGATTCGAAAGTCCAGTAAAATAGCGCGTGAATGTTAAAAAAAGTAAGGTGTGCTTATTCAAATATGGCGGAAAGAGTCGCGTCGACGGTGCAGTGCTGCCAGAACGGAAATACTCGGTGACGCTACTGGTAGGCTGCTCCCTCCAAAACCGCGCGTGCATTGGCAACATTGTTTTTTGGTAGTTTACAAATAAAATGGCCGATATATGAGGCTATTTTGTATGGACAATAAAATATGCAATTCCATAAAATTAATGACGATTACTCGTTCGCGGCAGTACGTTACAGTGAAATATCGGTGGTCTAAACTGCGGTAAAAGTACGTGTAGTGCAAGTGAGTGCGTGGGAGTGCCGTAGGAAGAAGGTGGAGGTTGTCTTTCGGGAGCCGTGGACGCCGCGAGCCTCAAGAAGACCGAGAGGGAGAGAAACGCTGCGAGCCCCGATATACGCGCGAGGTTCGCGCGGCTCCCGGATTTTTTTTCATTCGATCACACTGGCACGACAAATACACGAAAACGGCCTCAGAATTGTGAAGCCTCCTTATAGCACGGAGCCCCCTATAACTCGTGAGCTCCATTTTTATGGGCATATCTGCCTCCTGGTGCAGGCTACGTCGCAGGGCTCCAGGGCATACAGAGCCAGCAGTGCTGGTCACTGCGTAACTTTTAACCATATGATACATGCCAATACAGGAAGCAGTTGACTTTTTAGGAGTTGCACTCTTATTTCCCTTGTATCTTCTTCGCTGAGTTGTTCTCTAGCACTCCAGCTCCTAGAGCATCTAAGGCCCGACACCGTCCGGGCAGATATGATACCCAGCCTTGTACCATACCACCGAGATACTGGAGCGTGACGGGTTATTTTACCTAGAACCTCTTAAGATATTTCCTGGAGACCAGTTCGCTGTGGTCGAACAATCCAGTGCAGATGATGCATCGGTAGACACGGAGGGGCCTACTAGTACTGTGGCTAGCCAGAGCTCCAACCCCTCCGTTACCACTTTGACTAAGATGTGTACTACTCCTGGCAATGCAGGTACCGGTTTCGGGTACGCTTGGTCATTTAGCGGCCCCGGAACCGAAACTCGTGAGAATGCACAGAGTGACCTTGCTACTAACATCAGTTACGCAGTCAACAACAATCAAGACCAGGGTTCAAGTCAGAAGATACAAGTGGATATTAAGCCAACCAAGGTCGCTAATAGTGCTCATCGTAGACCTATGTTTGCAATGAATGAGAGTTGTCAGCAGACCCCTACGACACATCACGGTCACACAGGAGCTCACAATCAAGCACATGGAGGGCACGTTCGCATTAAGAAACATCATGATGCTTTTTCTCTAACCTGTGACAAGGGAGGTTGTAACTGTGATGCAGCACATCCTACACCTCCGCCTTCATTATTCTCTAACACTTTAGTTTTTACAACCGCAGACAAACACGCCATGAGCAAACATTTCATGACGCCCCTGGGTCCCCTGCAGCTCACCGTTGAAGAGTGCAATGAAATCCTTATGAAAAGAGCGGCTGCTGCATCCAATCAAGCAAATGCAAACAATGTTGCTGCGAGTCAGACAGACACAACAGCCCACTTTGGACATGTGCTAACCCACGTAAATACCACTCAGATCGAGACTAAGGTTAAACAGCAGCAGGACATGGGGAGTCAGGTACGTGTTCCGAAGGAACGGCCTTATTCCTGCTCTGAGTGTGGCAAATCCTTTCTGCTGAAGCATCATTTGACAACCCATGCGCGAGTCCACACCGGAGAGCGGCCCCACATCTGCGTCCACTGCGGAAAGAGTTTCGCGCACAAACACTGTCTCCACACTCATCTACTTCTGCACAGCGCGGACAGACCTTATCAGTGTCGCGAGTGTAAAAAGTCCTTCACGTTGAAGCATCACCTGGTGACGCACACACGTGTACATACACGCGAACGTCCGTTCGTCTGCCAGGAGTGTGGTCGAGCGTTTCCCCTGAAGCGTCACCTAGTGACCCATAGTAAATTCCATTCAGGGGAACGTCCCTTCGTGTGCGAGGAGTGCGGCGAGTCCTTCTCACAGAAGGACCACCTCACAATGCATTCGCGTTTCCATGGCAGCTTACATCCTTTTGTATGTCACGACTGTGGCGCAACGTTCCAGAGGAAGTTCGAGCTGGTGAACCATGGTCGGCTACACGGCAGGGTACCTCACTCGTGTACTGTCTGCGGTAAGGAGTTCCTGCAGAAGAGAACCCTCCTGGCACACATGCGGCTTCATACCGGTGAAACTCCCTTTGCCTGCACCGTGTGCGGTGAGGCTTTCCCCAGGAAGGTGGACCTGGTGACTCATTCGAAGATACACAATAACAACACTAGCACCGATGAGAAATCGCTAACGTGCAGGTAAGCTTCTGCGTTTCCAGGCCCGCATGCTCCTTCTTGGTGCACGGATGCATTGGGTAAACGCAGTAATAAATCTACTAACGTTCGAGCGACTAAAAGACGGGGCTTCCGGTCCACTCAGTTCGTATTTAAAAATCTCACGATCATTCCCATATTATCTAAATGGAATTCCATCAAGGAAGAGTCCAAGACCAATTGTCACGGTTTCGAGTCCTGAGTTAACCCATCTCTCAAATCGCGATTTAGTCTTACCGGAAGCCTCGTTGTTCCAGGGAATGTGGCTTGGACTTCTCGAATCGGGAGGCCCTCACTTTACATTTAAGGTTACACTCCGGCGACAGGACACTGGTGACCGATCTGTGCGGATTAGCGGCGGCCTTCCAGCAGACGCCAGGGCACTTCCTGACGCCCAACACCACTGGCACTCATCAGGTAGACGTCAGATGCTAATGAGAGCTCCACGACAACGTCGCATAACATTAAAAATTAAGTATTTACAGATGAATGGACCGATCGGTACCCCCGGCGTCAGTCACATGCACGGTGCTACACAGACCTCACCGCCAGTGGGGACAGGACCGAAACCGAAACCTCATCTTTGTCCGGACTGTGGACGCGGTTTCGCCCAGAAGCATGGCCTTTCGCAGCATCAGCGACGTCATACGGACGGCAGTTGTCACATACGATCGCATGTATGTGATAAATGTGGCAAAGCATTCTTCCAAAAGAATCATCTGCTCCTCCATCAACGTCAGCACATGGACCCGCCACCGAGTATACTTCGGCAGCAGCAGAGGCAGGCGGCTCAGGCAGCAGCTCAACAGCAACAGCAGCAGGCCCAGCAACAGCAACAGCAACAGGTGCAACAGCAACAGGTGCAACAGCAACAGCAAGTGCAACAGCAGTCGCAACAACAGCAGCCTCAGCAGACGTGTACTGTGGACACGAAAGCAATACAGCTGCAGGCAATACAGCAGCAGGTCCAGCAGCAGGTCCAGCAGCAGGTCCAGCAGCAAGTACAGCAACAAGTACAGCAGCATCAACAGCAGCAGCAGCAACAACAACAACAACAGCAGCAGCAACAGGCGTGCTCAGTGGACACGAAAGCAATACAATTGAACGTCACCATGTGAGACGGTATAAAGAGAAGGGATTGGAGAGTCCCTGAAACAATAGCACTCCCGAACGCGCACCCTGCTGCCACCCTCTGCACGCACTTCTCTTGTACTAACATTACACACTAGCTATATTTATTATCTCTAGAATCAAGTATGAAGTAATCAATTTTATTACAAGAGTATGTATACAAATTATACATATATTCTAATTATATGTAAGGCTTGTAACAAGAAAAATAAAAGTAACCATATATTAGTGTTTTACATATACTTTATAATATTATTTACGTCTAGATATGTAAAACAAAGTACTAAAAAAATTAGTTGCCTTACTGAGAAGATGAACTTTAATGAATATCTTAACTCTATTGTTTGGTGAATATTTTTCCTTTTTTTCATTTACTTTTAATTCGTAGAATATCACTTTATAAGAAAATACGCATATTGAATAAACAAAGAAAAAAATAAATAACAAGAACCCGTCTACCATCCCAGCATCGGTCTCGACAACCGCTCTGCGCCTTCTTATTGCCTTCATAATTATATTGCTTCAAAGTACCCTCCTCGCATGGATACGCCAAGCAAGTGGAGTCTGTTAATCAGACACTGCGCACTTGCTATTCACACTACGGGTACAAGGTCTATTCCACAAGCCATTTCGGAGCAACACGTTGTCTTTCTATCCTCTTCCTAACAATCTATTTGGAACCCTCTCAAAACGACTCTGTATCATCTGTTCCAGGGTATTTACCGTCCTACCCATATATAATGGATAATCATAGGTAGGTTTCGTAATGATGCATTCATAGTTTATGGAAGCAGCATAGCCACTTGTTGGCTCATGAAAATCCAGCAGGTTTCATGCACGGTCTGCAAAGTGTCGTAGGTTTCGACGTAGCAGACACCTTCCCCACCACGGACGACGATTATACTGACGCCAGCGTCAACTGTCGGCTGTGTCCGGAAGCTCGTACGGTGTCATGCGCATGCGTCGAGTATCGTTCATCCCGCCTGCAGACGAACCGAAATAAATCGAACAACGCTGAGCGGATCAGCAGCACGGTGCTCGCTGGACGTGAACGCTCGCGCAGAGTGATGATCAAAACGAGTTGTTGTTTTTCGTGGGCCGCGCGACGACAGAGCCGTGATCCACGCTGAAAGACTGGAAAACCCATCGAGAACATTTGGTATCGTTCGCGGCCGCAGCCACGGATGCATATGGAGGTATGTAACCCTCATTTCAGAGCAAACTTCTTGCACGCGTCTTTGTTTGGTTTGACAACAGACTCCTGCCATTTTGCTTGCTCGTGAATTTTCCCATTATAGTTTTCCCGTTCTGGACTACAACTGTTGCTATGAGGATTTTCCCTCTGACTTTCCATTAATATTCGATATCCCATCGATCTCTTCCCACTGTATTTAACCCGTTGCATATTCCTCAATTTGAATGCACTTGATACGCAGTTGATTTAATCGTCCATGCCCGATGTCTATCGCGCTTCAACTACGCAATACTATTTTTGAAAAAATCCATCATCCCCGCGAAGCTCGCGGATTTAATTTCGCAAGGCTTGGAAATTCCAGAGTATTACAAATATATTGCTGCTTCTCGTTCCTGAAAGTCGCGAGCAACTTTCTATCGCTCTTTGTATACACAACTCAGCTGACGGACCTGTCAGCCGCCAGAACGACGCGATTGATAAAAAGATACAACTTGTACATTGTCTTCTTTCCTATTAACATATTCAATCTTTGTTAGTAATCCATTGCTAAATCATCTATAGGTTTCTGTCTTTTTTGACAGTAATTTAATGTTTCCTCGCGATATGCCTCTCAATCTGTGAACTGCCATTTCTCCTGTATCGACTGTCACGTTCGCATCACTCTTTCCAGCGTCTTTATTCCACGACAATTACTTATAATACTAATGGAGCTCGCGAAGAGTACCGTTCAGAATGATGCACCTTATAACGGGAACGATTTTGGGAGCGTTTAAAGAGAAAAAAGACATCAAATCTATTCATCGTTCACCGTTCGATCTAGCCGCGTCCTAACGGATCTCACATTGCATTACTGGATAAATTGTTTATACTAAACGGCGTCAGAACGTATGTTTACGACGATAATAACACGTCGAGATACGCACCTACTAAGGAGTGTCGCCATATAGCGTTAGTTTCTCTGCTTTGTGTACATTTACACAGCTGATCGTCCCCTTCGGAACCTAAAAGCATCCATTGAACTTCAACTCTCTTTGTGCTATCTCTACCCCTCTCCAGCCAGTCTCTCTCTATCTCTCTTTCTCTTTGGGTATACGAATAAAAATACACTTTTCATGCAAACACTTGCACTCTTGCACGATTTTAATATATCGCGTTTACTCGATTGCGTCGTATTTTTTTTTCCTTGTCTGAGTACACAGCTGATCGTTCTGCTGCGTACAAGGCATTCATTGATCCTAGGCGTCTTCTTCGCGTAGTTAGCGCTACAGCCTAAAAATAATTCTATAAGTATCTTACCATAAGAGATTGATACTAGGCCTTTGTGTATATTCTATTGCGTTCTCGTTTAGCTTTTATTTCTTTTTAGATATATATATATATATATATATACACTCACAGCTGATCGCGTACAAAGGGTACATCGTTCTTGGCATTGCTTCTCGGCAAGTCGTTGCTATCGTTTAGTACATGACGCACAAGCGATACCAATCGAATGAAAAATTGTGTCGTGATTGTCGAATAGTAACAATTTTTCTGCTTTCAACTGAAACAAAGGAATAATACTCTTACGTAATGCACGTGGGACTATAGTACCTTGCGTTATAGTTAAACTATGTACATACCTTAGGCAAGATCGATTATCGAACGTTCTAAATCTAAGAATGCCTCGATGCAACGAAAGTTCGAATTTCAGACTTTTATTCGTGCTGCAATTTATATTTAGGAACCTTCAATCATAATAGCACCAGGTGACATAACTAGCGTAGATCCAGTGCGTGGTATAGGCACAGTTAAAAATTAACAGTCTCTCTCTCCCCCTTCTAGGACTAAGGACAGCGACCTGATTTTCCACTAGACTTCTCATTGACCTCTATACACTGTGACCTATTTTTTGTTTTAATGCTACCCTCGGTCCCAACGCATAGGAGAGTCTCATGTCGTCCTACACTCTGGTGAAACATTGACCGTCTTAAGTCCAGAAGATGGCAAGGGACGCGGCAGCATCTAGACCTGTTGGACGTTGGGCTTTGTGTACGTTTTGCAGCTGATTGGGCTGTCAGCTGTCCGGGCTATAGGAAGAAGTAGACAGAGTCGCCATCTGACGTTCTCCAGAGGATTTAAAGTTCCTAGAGATTTCGTGGAGTTTTGTTGTTATTATTCTATTGAAAAAAGAGAGCGAGAGTTGTCGCTGCATCAGAAGATGAGAGAGAGAGAGTGAGTGAGAGGGCGAGATGGAAAAGATGGCGGACGCCTTTCTACCTAACTGGTAACGACCTTTCGTGCCTCTGGTATTTCAGTGTCTCTGCAATTGCGATTCCTCATTAAAGACAAATGGCGTGACTTGTCATTTCTTATTCTCGTTTTCTTTCTTCATCCGAGTTTCTGCCAATGCACTCGCGCTTACCCGATATACACTGGTAGCATTATTGCTGTTGCCGCTGGCACTCGCGGCATGTTACTCCCGTATAAATAGACCCCGAGAGGAATTTGCCGATGGATGCTCCTCCGGGGGGAGGGAGAGGGGGCTACGACCAGCGGATACTCGCGCGACTTTATTTACTTTGATACCGAAATATCTTAATTAAACATTCCTCCTGGTGACGATATCGTTGTATCTCAATGAAGAAATTGTCTCCGAAGGCGGTACGGTAATTTCATCGATGAGCTTCGAGCGTTTTTCTAGGAGTCCATTGTTTTCGTGTAATTGCGCGCTCAATTCGTCTGGGTCCCCGTCGAAGAGTATTGCGAACTAGATACCCCGCGGCGGGGTAGGGGGACGGTACCCGCGTTCGCTCAATAATACTAATGAGCGAGAGGAGCAAAATCGTGATTAGCCTTTTGTTAAACTTGCTCGGACCATTTAATTGCTATGAAAAATGCAATTCCTTACCTGTTGTGCATGTACACGATTCTCGTTAGGCTTGTACGGAGTCAATGAACTCTCGGAGCCCCGTCTGCTAGAAACTCTTTATTTCTTTCGTTTACACCTATACGTGTATATGTATAGGTATATATAGACATGACTGTAATTAAATGGGTAATTCAATGAGATACTTGACTAGGGATTCCTTGTCTGGCACGGGGATACGTGTTTTTTTTGCTTCGAACGAGTCTGGTTGTTCCTTTTTTTTTTCTTCTTTCTTACGCATATCCTTCAGACGTCAAGGTCGGGAATGTCGGGCGTTCATGAAAATTGGGAACATTATGAATGAGAGTATGTTTCTCGTGGACGCCATTTATTTACGTCTGTTACTTTTTCCGACGGCGCAACAGAAGGTAGGTCGGTCGGCTTTTGTACATGCGCAGCTTTACTTCGCGTTGGTCTCTTTCTGAAAAGCCATAGGAGAGACCGCTGTGCGCATGTCACGCAATCTTTGTATATATCCACAGCTGACGGGACTGTCAGTAATTGCTTGTAGGTTTTACCAGATGGGCGGAGCGGAGGAGGGAAGAGAATTAGGGACAGGGGAAAGAGGCGCATTTTCCTAGGCGCCATGTTTTCACTCTCGATAACATTTAGTGCTCTCTCGGTGTGTATTTGTATGACGATTTGCGATTAGATGTTTTTTTTTTGTTTTTTTTTTGGATACGACAAGGAACGTGTTTTCTTAGCGTTTGACTTGTTTAGCGAATGACGACACGTAGGCAGGTTGCTTTTTTTGAAAATAAAAAAGACAGTTACTCTCTTCCGTACTGGCAGCAGCGACGGATATTAATGGACCTGCGGGAAGCGTAAATTCAAAAATTTTAGGTGGAAGAGCGTCAATCGAAACCTCATAAGATAATATCGTATCTATGTTGATCCTGGTTGTTATCTGTTTGTCAAATTTTGTTGGCTCTCGTTGCGTAAACACGGGGATTTACAGTAAGACTGCAATTTCTTTTGCGCACGTCGCTTCCGTGTTTTGCTTCTTCAACTGGTGCGCAAATAATTGATCGAGTCGATTGATAAATCATGAGGCCTGTTGGATTCGTGATAAAAAAAAGATTAAGGGGCACTCGTCGAACGGCTTCGAAAAGATACGTGCCTGCCTCGATACTGCGGGCTTTGCTTTCTTTCAATCTCTTTCCGATTGTCATGAAGGTTAAGCTTAATTGGTCAATTGATTTTATCATTTCTGTCGATAAGAAAGCTGTGATCGTCCCTTAAAATGATAGTATCTTCCCTTGCAGTTATGGGACAGGCAACTCCTGTTGTTGACCGTGGCGACTTGACTTAGGTATTTAAAGAAAAAAAAAAAAAGAATCGCCGCAAGGATCCGAGACAGACTTCGCGGGAATATCGACGACCTTGACGAGTATTTTGACTCGAATCTTGCGTCTCCTCAGCGAGACTTCTTTGTTCGTTCCCCGCGTCTACGGGATTATACTCTCTGGGTCGTGGCGCTTCGTGTCTCTCGCTGGAATTCTATTCTTTAGTCTCGTACGGTACACTGCGTTATATTACGTGCAATAGTTGCCATGGGAATCCTTTGACGTTTTATCATGGACAAGTGAAAAATGGTGGTGCATTGTCGGAAAAAATTGGACAAGAATTATTCGTGTAGTCGTTGAGCATCGTCCTTTTATCTTATTGGCTGTATATACAATATACATGTACATTGTTTTTATCAAAGAAAGTCATTGTTTGATTATCATTGTTTTGACTGTCTCACCAGTTAGGCGTATTAATTGGACTAGAGCCGATGTCGCTGTACCTTGGAATTTTTTTTTGCTGTCGGACAAAGCCAACGAACGCTTCTTTTGACGGTTGGTAATAATGGACGCCGTGTCTTCCTTTGTTTGAAAAGCTGTCCGCGCGCGCTCGTACAACGCGAAGTACGTGAATGGTTGGTTTATTGTACTTCCGACGGTTTATATCGACTATATCAATTTTACCAGAAGTGGGTTTTTTTTTTTACGCTTGCTTGCCTCTCGTAACGTTCTTTCAACGTTTCGTATCACGCAAATCCCGAGACCGCTCGTACCTCCCATTTTATTTTTGCCCACGATCGATCATCGATTCGACTCCTGATTCACTGATCCTCGCCAACTTCATGCAGCATTTTCGATTCGCAGCGTTCACATTTCTTTTTCCTTCTCTCCTCAGATACGATCGATCTGCGTGCCATTAGCGTTGCAATTAGCTCGATCGCGTTGTCCGTTTGCCCCGGTAACTGCATTTACGAGCGACAGTATTGGTTCATCTTATCTTTAACTCCTGAGAAGCGTTGAACATCGCGTCATGATTGTGCTCGAGATTGTATTAAACAAAATAAGGATAAATACAGCTGGTTAAAATTTTCTTCGTGTTTCTTTCCTCCACGATTTCGCTGTTTGTTCGCGAAGTATTTGATATTGTCCGGGGGTCGAATCGCGATATTTTTTCGTTTACGTCAATCCTCGCCATTTTTTTGTGGCTTGCGCTTTCGTAAGAATCAACAAAAAAGACGCTAGACCCTACTACTGACTCGAGTGACAGTCTCCCGGACGAGTAAATGGAATTAAGACTCGTTTGAGTCAGCAATCTGCGGAACAATGCACTCATCTTTCTTCGCGCTGTGATTAAAATGGCGGCGGTTGATTTTTTTCGTAAGAAAAAAGAGAGAGAGAGAGAGAGAGACTAACAGTGTATACACTATTAGATTCATCTTCGACGATACCTCGATTATGCATTTTTATTTTTCTTACAATCTCGTGAGATTTATTCGGTTTGTTTTTTTATTGACGATTCTTCCAAAAACTTTGAAGGTTCTTTTGTTTCGACAGCCACGTCATATACGAGCGCAGTTGGACACACTCTGCCGGGAAGTTCGTGGCTACGTTTTTACCAAAGGATGCAGAAGACGGCGGTGAAATGTATTTAAAAAAAAATATTTTTTTAATCACATTCATTTTCATTCCTTATTATACGTGTCACAGCACAGTATGTTTATCATTAAGCACCATATACACTGGTCAAATTAATAATATATCTATAATTTCTCACGGTACGGCTTCTCAGGGAAACACTAACAATAGAGAAATTACAAATTAATGACTAGCACATCCGTTATCTGTCTTGCGTGACAGTGTCATAAAAATAACAGTGTCATTGAGTGCGATTATTTTTTATCTTACAAATAATTCTCAAAAAGCTATCAGATAACGGCTCTGCAATTAATATCGTTACTCGAGACGTCGATCGAGCTTTTGTATTTGCTTATATATATTTATGTCTTGCGATATTCGATGATTGGTCAAATCTATTTAATACGTTAGATGGACGATATCGTGGGGTTGATGAAAAAAAAAAAGAAATATTACGTCATCAATAAATCGTGGTCTAACGACCGATTAACGTAACGACAATTCAATCGATTGATGTCAACAAATGAACGTTCGACGTTGTCACGGCATTCCAAGTACAGTTTCTCGTTCTCCGTGCGTGTTGAAATAGAAAAAAAAGAAAGGTCACGATTGCATGAAATCTCACGTTTATTTTTCTCTCTCGAAACACGTAACCAGTTTTCTCGTATTAAATCCTCAATCGAATATTAACGAATCAACTGGTTTACAGGTGTCCCCGAACCGGCGCTGCCTGAACCAGCTCAACAGCTGATCGGAGTACGAAGCGGCGGTGAACGGGGCCACTATTGCACCACCACCCCGCGAATACGAGAAATCACGTACGACAGCTATTGATTATCCAGTATAATCCTGGTGAAAACTCGGAGCAAGAAGGAAGTAAAAGTAACGGGGAAGAGTAGTTGGAGCCCCGTGGGTCAAGCTTTCGACGAGAACCCGACGAGGATAAGGAAGTGAAAAGGAAGAGAGAACGAAAGGAAAAAGAAAAAAAAAAACAGAAACACAAAGCCAAGACACTTTTTCGGTAGCTTGGATCCCGCCATCATGGTCAAAACTTTTCAAGCGTACCTGCCCTCCTGCCACCGCACTTACTCGTGCATTCACTGCCGTGCTCACTTGGCCAACCACGACGAACTCATCTCTAAGGTGAGCTGCTACTTCACCAGGTAACTCTTCGACGAAACCGTACCTACACGCAACGGACGTGACTCTTCTCGCTCTTTGATACACAAAGTAACGTCGGCTGGATCCAATCGAGTGTATTTAACGAATACCTTTTCTCCGTTTCCTTTCAGTCCTTCCAGGGCAGCCAAGGTCGTGCCTATCTCTTCAATTCCGTGTAAGTATGTCAGCAATTGGTACCCTGGGTGGCATCTGCCGTTACGGGTGACACGATATTATAATACTTGACCCGGGTTATATTTTTTAAGAGAATATTATACGTAGCAAGTACGTTTGCAGTGTCGCAGATGGTGTCCGCTTGTAATGTTTTATAGCAGTCGTGTCTAAGGCATCGTTTGAATAGCGTTAATCGGTGTAGTTGAAGTCAATTGGTAATGTCTAACGGCTGCCAAACGCCTTGTTCACCTCTCTTAAACTGACAATCTCGCGAGCGTACGAAACGAGTCCAGTTTCATCTGGCAGAAGCTGGAACTCTGTTATCTCGACCGGATGAATTTACTCGAAGGTACACGATACGATATTGAGCCAGTGATATCTGGTGTTTTCTTTTTTTTTTAGGGTGAACGTGGGTTGCGGTCCCGCAGAGGAGCGAGTTCTGTTGACCGGCCTTCACGCTGTCGCTGACATTTATTGTGAGTGCTGCAAGACCACCCTTGGGTGGAAATACGTAAGTGTCTTTTTGTATATTGATGAGCGTAGTGAATTGAATTTTTTCTTTTATATAAATGTTTTTTTTCTATCAATTAACAACCGCGTATCGTCTATCGTGTGATATTCATTGATCCATGCCGTTTGCTCTGGCTGTTTTATCTTGTTTCAGGAGCACGCGTTTGAGTCGAGTCAAAAATACAAGGAGGGCAAATTCATTATCGAACTTGCCCACATGATCAAGGAGAATGGATGGGAGTGAACATCGGGGGAAGTGTGAGGATGGTTCGCGGTATCACGTTCCACCTCGCCGTGAGACTTCCCTCGCTGATGAAGACACGCCTACAATGTTGTTCTAATTGCAATGTGTGCGGCACCCCATCCCCTGTCGAACCACCAACGAAAGTCTGTGATTTCATTTGTGATTTGTAATCTTAGTAACGTTTGCGTTTCGGACGGTTCGAGACCGATTTTTCATTTTACCGATCGATTCGAGCGTGCGACGATGACGGCGGCGGCGCGATCCGCGTCGGTGACGGATCGGCCGTCCCCCAAGTATTTGTAAAGAAATTATTTTTCGAGGGAAAAAAAAAACAAATGCAAAAAATAACGATAGCAGTAAGGAAATGACAAGAGTTATATAGACACGCAAAAGTTGAGAAATAGAGAGAGGGAGAGAGAGAGAGATACAAAGAATTCACTATTAGAGGTATGGAACAAAAAAAAAAAAGAAAAAGAAACAAAGAAAGAAATGGAGTAAAAAAAATAACGAAAAACAATTAGTCACACGTGAGTCGTGACGATGAGTACTGACGATCTTGGCGAACTTGACGATAACAATGAAGAGGAGACAGAAGGTGCCATGCCGGATATGACGATCAAAGAACCAGGATGCTCTCTGCGAGCAGTGGGGTGCCCCTCTTGATTTTCATTTATTTCTCCGTGAAGTGCGAGACAAACGGCGTATTGATACGTAACTCGCGAGGAACGTTAAATAAATAATTAAAACGTGCGGGGCACCCCGGCGACCATTTTTTACATGTTATTAAATGCACCGGACAGCGCGAGTGCCACAGACTTTGCTGGACCCGACTGCCTGCCTGCCGCGTCTATCATTGGAATTTCACTGCCGATATTCCTAATATTAATTAAGATTCCTTGCGACGCGTCCAGGCGTCGCGGGACTGTAGATCCTAGCGTTAGCCTACACGATAGCATACTAAAGCCTATATTACAATATTATATAGGACTCATGAATGTAGACAGTAAGGATATCTAAGAGTAAGGCAAGAAGAAGGTGAGCATGAAGAGTGATGGAGGACGGGGAAGGGGGAGGGTGGTCAGATTCAAGTGTGACGGGGGGAGCGATCAGAGCGAGAGAGAGAGAGAGAGAGAGAGAGAGAGAGAGAGAGAGAGAGAGAGAGAGAGAGAGAGAAGAGTGTCGATGATAAACTAATACAAAAAAAAACATCATTTAATATAGTATATAAACGACAAGGAAAAGCTCTGGGATTATCGTGTCCGTGTATGTGTCTGAATTTTGCGTTCACCATGCCTGCCAAACAGTCTGTTTGTTTGCCAGTTGCCACCGTTTACTATATTAATAACGTCGTATCATAACAACGTAGGTTCACATATTTCGTCGGCTCCGCAGGGTGTGGTGTGACTGGATCCGTGTGTCGTTGTCGTCGTGAATATCACTATCATGGGACTGCGCCTTCCTATGCACGCACTAATTAAATGAAGAAAAAAAATACCACGATGATTGCTCATTACTTTTTAATATCGATCTCATTTGTAAATATTTAATAGGGATTCCGGATTTAATGCGGTTGATCTACACCGCGTGCAGATAGCGTCAGCGTTACTGCGCGCGGACGCGAGCCGCGTTGTGGATGTAGAAAGTGAAGGGGGAAAAAGAAAAAAAGAAAAGAAAGAAAATAAGAAAAGTGTCGCGATCACTTTTTCCTTTCCTTCGGATTCACGTATAATCTCATGAAGTTTTTCGCGATTCTCGCAGTCCGTACGATCGTGTCCAACGACCGGCGTGATTTTGCGTCGACCATGCGCGACGTTAATCATTACTGTCACTCACTTATCAGGTTATGATCGTTTAATTGTTAACATCATTGTCGTCCTGACGCTCGATTTAGTTTTTCATCTGCCTTACAGGCCATTTTATTTTTTACTTCGTATAGGAATTCCTCGTTTTTAAATTCTTCTATGTCCCCACCCGCCCTAACACGTTTACTTTAATACACTTATGTAGGTGACTCTCGGTTGCTCTACTCGCCTATTTATCGTGGGACGTCTCATTAGCGAACTGGGAGTGATGATATTGCGAAGTAGTCATGAATGTACTGATCATTAGTCTTTTAATTAAATTGTCATGATAACTCGAGATATTATGCCTGTATGATTTCTTATATAATAAGTATTGCGGTTGCAAAGAGGAATACCAAATAAAGCACGGCCGTACGCAAGGACAGATAAAAGTGATAAACGGTTAGGCTCGAACCGCATAGAACAATCTTTATTCTTTTGTACAAGTCGGTTTTATTGCGTATGTAATGTTATTCATAATGATGAAGCAGGATTTTGCTGTAGCACGAATTTATCCGAGTTACTTATGCAGAAGAAACTTTGCGCAACGCAGTATTACGTTCCAGTAGGACGAAGATGTGCGCGTATCAAAATATTGTGAATTTTGGGTTTCTTGAGAAAAAAAAAATAAGTTGTCATCAGGCAGCAGCTTATTGATTCTACCAGTGTGTTACGTTCGGTGTGCGATGGCGAGTAGCGACCGTAGCGTAAGAAGCGGCTCTTCTAAGCGTTTATTAGAAATCTTAGTCTACGGGTAGGTTAATTGCGTTGACTTTGTCTTTTTTTTTATTGTTTAGATAGCGAAATACAAGCAGTAAATTTAGAGGGGTTTTTTTTTTGTATCGCCCTAGGCATATGCATTTTGGGATGGAGATGCAATGAATTTGTTGAGGCGTGTAACCGGTTGCATCTGCTTATCGATGCATCGCTTGGCGTCGCGACTTCTCGTAATGTTAACGCAGTCTCTTTATTGAGCGAAAATCGTTTAATGAAATGGCACACATATGAAAGTGCAGTGTGGCTCGCGCGTGAATCGGTGATACGAATGAATGTGCCGGCCTAATCCTCACGCTGTCTCTCAGAAAAGAGTACTTTTTATATTAATGTGCTGATATATATATATGTATATATATTTGTGTGTATATATATATATCTACCTTAATATTCCTTTATTGCCCTCAATCCTCTTCCCTTGTACCACTCGCTACCTTCATTCCTTGTTGATACCTGTTTACTGGACCACCAAGTTTGTAGATTCCAGCCTCCACTAAACCTCCAACATCACCACGATTTTGCTTTGTAAACCATGTTCGTAATAAAAAATAAAAAAAGATATTTACTCGAAAACTTACGGTGTGATTATCACGTTCTTCTTTACCTGTTTGATGAGTTTCCTTTATGGAGAGTATTGGCTACGGGTGGAGAGCTTAATGTGTATAAATTTGAAAAATGTATTGATGGACGTGTGTTATTGCTTTGGAGATGAATATTTTTTAATTTGACAGAAAATGTGTTCTGATTTACCGACAGATCGCGCGTGCGAATAGTAGACGCTAAATGGGCGTGTGACGCCTGGATATTTGACAAATCGCTTTTGTTTTTTTGTGTATCTTTTGGTTATTCAGTGTATTTTTGTTTATTGCGTTCTGTTTATTATTTATTCTTAGTTAACATGATGGACGCTATTGCTAATCGTCCTCATAAGATGAGAAACTTACAGCTGAAATCTTCAACGTGAGTATGGGTCTTATAGACGGCAGTATGGTGAGGTTATGTTTAAGATGATTAGAGTTCTCTCTATTTTTAAACAATATATTTCATGTTTTTGTATATGGCATGGTTTAAGAATGTTTTTGTATTCCTTTAAACAATTTTGGATCACGATTTTAATAATTCAAATGATATTGGAAGTTGTGATATTAGGTGACCAACACAAATGGAGAAAATCAATATCCTTGCATTCTTATACCACCCCTATATTATATCATAAATTGATTTTTTGATTATAAACGGGGTATATTCGTTATTGTAACATATTAGTTGTATTATGTTCCTGCTACTGTTATTTACTTGTATTCTTTCATTGATTTTTTATATATTAGTTATATAAAAAATATTGTATAGTCAATATTTGCTTCAATTTTCCCAATGTTAATGATATTAGTGAAATATTCCTATTGTATTTTATCCTGTTATTTAGTCAAAATGGAGATGCATTAGAGAAATTTGGAGATCAAGGTGGCTACTTTGATGTAGTCGTACGACCAATGTTACAACAGGGTCATGAAGGGGAACTCTGCAGCTGGTTGAAAGAAATGAGTTTAATACGCACTGTATCACACTGTCCAAACACCACTTGCAATGGACGAAATCTAACATGGAATGCTGCTAGAATAATAGACAAATATAACTGGGCATGTCCTGACTGTACTCGTAAGCAATCCATACGAGAGAGCTCCTTCTTCTTAGCGATCAAATGTGACCTGAAGATGTGCCTTCAAGTGATATTGGCATGGTGCCAAGTAATTCCAGCAAGTGTCACTGCTAATTACTTAGGTATGTCAAGCTTTCAAGGCATTCAATATCACTTCAGTGATAAAAAATTCTAAACTATAATTACGAACAGATTTAAAGGATTATGTTGTGAAGAAAGTCTATGAAAGATGCGCCAAAGTCTCTGAGGCCTACGTCATACGACATCCAGAGGAGTGGGTATTAGGAGGACGAAATATGGTGTTGATAGTCGATGAATTTCCTGGAGGTTGTATGACGGAAAATTACGTGGATATTACAGTGACGAAAAAACGCAACAATAACTGTCACACAATACTTTGCATCGCAGAAGCAAATGCTGTACCACCTCGTATGTGGCTCCATATGATTCAGGCTGTGCCTGAGGTGAGTTAACACTTCTAATATCTATTTTCAGGTATTAATTTCTCAATACTTATTTTAGTCAATAAAGTCAGACAAAAGTCATATCGGTAGCAGCAGGTGTGGTATGGTGGAAGAAGCTCTAAAAGAAATTATCCAGCATGTTATGCCTGACAGTTACATCGTGGCTAATAGTCGAGCTCGATGCTGCAGCTACGAATCTCTTCAGGAATTAAAACAATACAGGGTGATAAGTGTTGAGCATTTGCAAAAACTTGATCCTCCAGGAAAGAACAAGCTTCTCAATAATCTCGGTAAGTACTGATTGCTGTTTTTGGTTTTATAAGAGATATACGATTTACTATAGCCAGTAGATACTCATTCTTTCATTTTCTATGATATTGTTCCTACAAGAAACAATATGGCAGACCGGTGTTGAAGTCTGTGAAGAAATTCAGGAAGCGACGCATTCCTCAGGTCAGAATATTCTCTCTACTCACCTTTGGCGACAGAGATTTGGTACAACACCATCCACAGCCTTTCAGTATATGCTCAATCATATAGCGGAGTATTATCGATTTGCATAAGTCCGCGTTAATTAATTTGATTAATCATTTTAATAACGTCCAATTTTTTACAATTCGGACCCAAAGAGTTACCGAAATTTTAATACAGCCGATTATGAGCAGTTACCGAAATATGCTGGATTGCCTGTATCGTAGTAATATTTATTACCAGAGACAATGTTTCATTAATTAATTGTTCAAAGAAGTATTACGCACGAATTTATATAACGGAACGAATACTTCGTCTAATCTGCACACGGTATTTGCTAATTACTGCCAGTAATGCTAATAGCAATGCTCGTTTTACTTGCCCAGGATGCAAAGTAATATCCATTGTTGAGACTATATATTTTATAAGAAATTTTACCCTGTCGTTTAGTGTTATCACGCCGTTCAATAAACGTACGAAGCCCGTGTCTTCCAGGATAAAGAAAAAAAATGAAACAAATTTTCGAGGCAACGCACAATATTTTATTATCACGCAAGTGCCTATGACGCGAGAGTAATGATTTTATATCAGGAAAATTTTACTACTGTTACGATATGTAATTTTCTAATTCAAATGGATATCGCGAGAATACTTTAAGCAATTTATTATAGTTACGTACCAAGCGTCACGCGGACTTGGATAGTTCGTTGAGTACAGATTTTTTTTTACGAAGAATTATTATTTCAATTATTATGAAACTCGTACGTTTAGTTACGTCATTTCGTAGTGTATTATAATGTTCCTTGTTGGCGAAATGCAATTTAGCAATACCGAGGGTGATTGACATTTATAAACGGATTCATAAGACTTTATTTTATTTCGTTATCTGTTTAATTTACAATGTGTTGCATGATAACATGTGCAATTTACATAAACCAGTTGAAGATAGGTACGAACGCCGAATTAAGTTGAGATTTAATTATTAAAATCATTGAATTCTTTATGATTTTTTAAAAGTTTTTCTTTTACTTTATATTGCAATGATTTTTTTGTTGTTGTTTAAACACGGATCGAGCTTTACATTTACTATTTATTGATATTACCTGAAAATTTCTTTCGGTTAACGATTTATTTGAGACCGACCGATGGAATCTTCTTTTTTTTTTTTATTTTTAAGATCATTCTGAGCCTTATCATTGTTCATGAATTTAAATACGCACGACGATGTCAATTGATATATTTTGTGAAATGTTATACAATAAGAGAATTATTACTGCACTCATTCAGTTAGCAATATATTGAAATTACATTATCATTAACTGTATTCTATAAGATATTTCATTAATTGTTACATGAATCTATTTTAACTGTACGTACAATGCGAGCTATTTATATAATAGCTTCGATTATAAGAATGTTCATTGGAAATTTATATGTATTTTATACATTTATTACATTTATATTGGAATAAAAAAAATGCGAAGTTTCTATGGGTATTTCACAGATAAAAAACGGTTAGACTTAGTTGCTCATCAGTTTTTTATATTCCTTTTGGTCCTGTACCATTTTTTTGAAAACCTTGTACTTCCTCTCGTGGTATCTAAAAGGTACAATAATATCATTTTACATTGTATGAAAAGGTTAGTACTGAAATTAATCAAAGTTATCTAATAATCTTACGTACTCATATAATAATTTTCTAGGAGTCACAACAGTCGCAGTACCATTCATTGACTGAATTGCATCATGCATCGAAGGAAATGCACCAGCAGCACAGGCACCAAGAATGGCCGAACCAACTAGGACAGATTCTCGTTGATGTGGCAGAAGGACAGGCAACCCAAGGACATCAGCCTGTGTCTGCACGAATAATGGATTTTGGCTGAGACCACCACATATAAGAATAGTGTTGATTTCATGACCAGCTGTGGTAAGTGCTTCCAGAATATGCTTAGTGCCATACTAAAAATATTTCACACAGTTATATTTGATATAAGACCTTTAGCAGTAGATTTAAAGCTTTGAAAAATATTATTTTACTCACCGTTAATGCCTGTAACGTAGCCAAGTACAGGGTTGCTAGATTTTCTTCATCGGTTGATAAAGAAAGTCCAGAAATCTATATCAAGGCGAAAAGGAATTATATAATTTTGAATTGAGTCAGTATTCAATTAATATGCTATTAAAGAGTAATTATTGCAATACCATTCCTTGAAGGCTGGGATCAGCCAGTGGGGATCTGTTGCCATGAAAGTCTGGCCAAACATGTAAATTTGTTGTTAAAACAGCAACGTCTGATAGATCTTTCTTCTTTGCCATTGCTTCTAGCAATTGGGACAGATATCCTTGTACGTGACTAGAGTTGATTAATTATCATATTAATTGCCATTGTGAAAACAGTTCATTAATAGTCTGCTTACGTTTTCCTGTCAATTTTTTTACGTATGGACTGAGTAGCAGGATGCGTGTCTATAATGTGATCCAGTAATTTCCCTGTTGCGCTTTGACCTCCTTCGTTTAGCCATAAGCCAGGAACCATTGCACTGTAATATGGACCCCATACACCATCGACAAATATTTCTTTCGCACTAACCACCATGTGACATGTGGAAGTTCCACAGATTAATCCTTAAAAAATCCTTAGATGAATTATTTTATTTTTTTTTAATAATGAAATCAGTCTTATCAAATGAACCGGGTATATACCTAGTCTATTAGTGAGGTCGCTCGAAATTCCAGGTGCAGAACAACCCACCATTCCAAGTCCTCCAGCATGAGCATCAATAATTGATGCACCCACTGCAGTTCCAGGTAGAAGGTTTAGTTCCTTTGCAGCTTTAATTGATAGTCCAGAGCCAACTGGATCACCAGGTGCCTTTACATCGGTACCTGCAACACTTTTCTCATTGCGATAGGAATGAAATTGCTCGATGTGTCAGGTGCTAACCAATGCAAAATTATAAAAGATACAATAGTTATCATAGCTTCCACTGGGTACCTATTCTTTTCCAATTATCATCACTGAGATCCGATAGACCTAGTCTCTCAAAAAAATCGAGATTCCATCCATTACTCTTAGCATCCGGTCCAGCTTCGTAATTCCATTTGCATACTAAGGAACACAATGATCTGAAAACAAAAACTCAACCGATTGAAGTAAACTACCTAATTATAACAATATGTAATACAGTACTCAATCGTTCTCTTCGAACAATCTACCTCGATTCTGAATTCGTCGCACGCCAGGTCAAAAAGTCAGGCAGATCGAAAAGTAATTTTGCTCTGGACCAAGAGGCATTTAAATTTTTTTTAAGCCACATCATCTTCGGAGTTTCCATTTCCAAAGATATCTTACCACCTACGCCACGCAGCATCTCGTGCCGCGTTTCATTGATAAAATTTGCTTCTGCTTCTGCTCTGTGATCCATCCATAATATTATATTTTGTTCATCTTTCCCTACAAATAGATTATACAATAAATGTATATTCTGTTATTTATAATACACGTAATTCCTATGCTATATGATATTCATAATCATTACCTGATGGGCTTACAGTTACTGGTAAACCAGCTTCATCCAAAGCAACCAACGAGCAGGTAGCACAGAAACCAATTCCCTTGATATTCTCATTAGGTACTTCATCAACCACTTCCTGGAATATTCAGTACATACAAACAATACTGAAAACATATCTTTATTGTCATTTAGATTGAATATAAATTATATACCTTTACTACACGACATACAGCATTCCAGATATTCTCAGAACACTGTTCGTAAAAGCCAGCCTGAGGATTGAAGATTTCAATGGGATGAACGGATATCTTGTATGGTTTCCCATCGGAAGAAAATAAACCCGCACGTGCGCTACCGGTACCCACATCAACGCCCACATAATAATTCATGATTCTTCAGTAAAGGATCGTCCGAGTAAATTAACTTTACTTATAAGAGGCCATGTCTCTCTTGACCGAACCGTTCAAGCGTACTGTGAAAACACAGAATGGTTATTGGTAAACTATTACGTTTGAGATTATAAACGCTTATTCTAATATCTCATGACCCTGAGATAACGGTGAACTCTGCAATAGATATTAAAAGTACGATTCAGATACGGTCGTGAAGTTTAAAGTGCAATTTTCCTGCCCTATCTTGCACTTTAATAAAATAATTTTTCGCAATACCAAATATCTTACATGGATTGACCGTTATGTAACTATGTATATATAAGTAGTTATTGCCAGAAGTGGAACAAGTACACGTCACTAGGCCTTGAAAATGTTAAATCTTTTATGTGAAAGTTAAATGCCCCGTACAAAAGAGATAATATATTTATTTCTTAAGAGAGATTTTTTTTATAATGCATCCAGTGAGTCAACCGTTTCTTATATATAAGATCTAGTTTTGTTTAAGATTCTTTATGCTGTACATGAGGCTGTCTTTTAATTAATGGTAATAGGTACATCAATTCTTGTGTGATTGGGCCTGAAAGAAATATTTAGCATATGTGAATCAGCGATATATGTTGAAGCATATGTTTAATGTTCTTGACGTGTTATGATGCTGCTGTGCGTTGTATTATATGTCAAAGCGATCTCAGATGGTTAATAAAAGGTAAGAATTAGGGAATTAATTATATTTTCCCCATTTGGGCCTCTTAATTATAATAAAAATAAGTTAATTAAAATTATTAAAAAAGCGACGCCGTTTAAAATATTCAAAACGTGGGTTTATATACTTTACGCACGTGTTTCCGTCTTGTTTACGCGTACTCCGCCTATCCAACCTAACACAACATGATGAAAACGGCTGGAACATATAAACGTGTTTGAATGAGAGATTTTGTAGAGGATTATTGTGTTGTAAATGTATGAAGATAATGTGAAATTTCATACATTTGAAAAAGTTTTAATTCTATGTGCGAAGTGTATTGTTGCAGATAATATTGACAGAATTCTGAAGAAGAAGAGACTTTGTTTAACCTAAAAAATGGTTCGGTTTAAGAACAGGTATTTGGTTTAGAATATCTTTTGTATTATGGTTTTGAGTAATGTAGTAATTATTCTGAAATTGCCTGTAATGTTTTTCTTATTGTGTGATAATTTACTATTATCAATGGCGATATCCTTATAGGTATATTGTTGTTGAAATTACACCAGGAGATATGAGTGATAAGTCTATTGTACTTAAAAGTACAACGTTACACTATGCGATACTGCAGAAAGTGCAACAATTTTATGGAGATTTTGGTGCAGCTGCGTTTAAATCTGGATACAATGGTATTTTCTTTGATTTGTCATTCGTGCAGCAAATATAATAGATATTTATGTTACAATAGTAGATATATGTATATGGATCAACAGAGTTAATAATCAATGTTTCCTTTGCGCCAGCTAAATATTGCAATGCAAGGACAAGAATAGCATTAATAAAAGTACGCCATGGGCCTCATAGATTTTTATTAAAATCTTTATCATCCATAACAGATATCGGTGGCAAGTTAGTCTCAGTTAGTATTGTATATGTGGGAGCTACTATGAAACATTGCTTTCACTTTATAAAAGTAAGTGGAGTGCCATTAAAACATAAATAACTTTTATAAACATGTGCATTTTTAATAATAATACATGAAATTCGTTGTATGGTAGAATTATCAACAAAAGAAACTGGAAGCTATGTGGTCCAGCTTAAGAAACGAGCAAGAAAGGAAGAAAATGGAAGATGCACTAATGACATTAACACCTGGAATGAATGAGATCAAATGAGACATTACCAAATGATTATAAATAACTTAATATTTTACATAAAAATATTTAACTAATTTTTTAAGTAAAATTAGTATTACGAAAGATTTAATAAGACATTTTTAAATACATCAGCCATAAGAAAATAAATTTCTATGCCACAAAACCACGCAGTATTGCAACAGCCTATGGAATTCAAAATATTGACTCTATTTTGAGCTGTTCATCTGTGCCGATTTTTTATTTCTTTTTCTTCAGCTGTTACCAGAAACAGTTACAGCTCTCACCTAATAAAGCTGTCCACAGTACATTGATATCAAATACAACAATTCAATAAAACGAGATAAATAACAGAAACAAAGATTACAATCAAATTCGAGACTAATACCAGTAAAAGTCAAGGTTTCGCATAATCTCACGTTATCGCGATATTGATAATCAGTGATAAATGCGAACGAAGCTTTATCTTCAGTTATGCTACGCCCTACGGGATACATGCAAGAGGGTGAACATAGCAATGAACATCAAGTGTTTTCTTCTGCCTGTTAAACAGCTCCGGCCGTTCAACGTATTATCTATTAACACCTCCTTGTCAATAGAAATCCAGCATGCGGTAAAACTTTATTTTTAAACGACCTACATTCTCTACGACTGCATCATCCCTCCTGGAGCAATTTTTTTCCACCCCCTAGAGCTCGCGCAGTTCCACCACGTTATTTCATCTTCAATCTTGAAACCTTCCCATAAGCATTAGGCAGCACTGGCGTTGTGTCGTACGATGGAAACCGACGCCAGTGCACTGTGCTAGTAGTACCAGGGCGTCGCGCGCTTTGCGTACATTCGTATTTCGGCGGTCCGGCGTGCGGTATCAAGACCGCTTAGTGTTCGAGGTGTAACCAAAAAATCGAGTTCTTAAACCTTATCGTATAATTTTTAAAAAGTGCTTGTTAATGTGTTCTACGCTAATCTGTTCGACGAGTCCTAGTGCCAGCAGGGACTTCTCAGGATTCTCATCGGAGCCGGTGATACGGGACAAGGTGAGGAGAGAGTTTTCACGTAGAGGTTATCGATTCTCTGATGGGTTCAGTTCGAAGACTTCTCAACCATCGTAATCCTGAAGATTCTTCCTCGAGTATGACTCTATGAGAATTATTCTTGTAGCCTCTACTCTGGATCTAAATGGTCTTCACGAACAGGGTGAAATTCTGTCTTGGCTCTGTACCAGGATACGAGTCGTTGAGCAGCGGGGAGCGGTTTGTTTGTTTGTTTAGAGAAACAGATGTCATCTATACCCTCTTTTCTGTACTCTGTATGTTCTCTGTGAATCCTATGAGGGATGTTATGTTTTATGTGGGTGGGATACTAGTTGTCTCTAGGCCAGTCGATATAGATTTTTCTTGTGCGTAAACGAGACAGAGAAACATGAGAATGCCACAAAAGATTGCATGACTGTTACCCTCATTCTTTATTTCTTTTTCTCTTTTGCAATCAATCCAATTTCGTTGGCTGACTTTTAGGAATGGCTCGTGCATTTCTTAGGCTGATTTATTGTCCTCGGTCATATCTATATCGACTCCACCGGGTCTTTAGGTTTCTGTAAATAGAATTGTTACACAGTGAGGGGAAATTAAATGAACTTTCTAGATGTGTTTATGAGGATTTTCTTAGAGAGAAATTTTTTGTTTTGTTCTATTCTTCTTCGGACTCGCACGTGCAACCTCGGTTTAGGAAGAAAGTGCTTGTTATTTCTTCACAATTTTTTTATTGGAGAAGAAATGCTTTGTTATCATATTTTCATGAATATAAAGATTATAATTCTTAACAGTGACAATGTCTTGTCAATTACGCAGACTTTTCTCACAAGATTAATCTTATTTTAGGCAATCCCTTATCAATGTCGAATTTGACAATATCCCAGTAGCGGAAGAAACGTGATTGGAATTCCAAGATTATTGTTATCTGATTTATACTATGGCGGTTTTAAATTATCACTGCTTTCAATTTTTATTTTTTAAATAATATATACTTATTGGAATTTTTTCCCACTAATTATTCCTTAACAGTCACAGTACATTTTACTGATAACCTTATCTCTAACAAGAGTCGACAGCCATCTTTCCAGGAAGTTCTAAATCCCACGAGGAACCTTGGAGGTAATTTATCCAAAGAAAAAAAATCCTAGACCCTTTAATATTTTTCTCTCGCATTTATTTCTCCTATGGTATCCTACATTTCTCAAGGAATCCAATCCTGCCATTACTTATCAGCAAGTGGGACATATTGGGGATGAATCTTTCACAACCGTCGAAAGTGAAATCTCAATATTTTCGTGGGTTATTTTCGTTTCACGCTCGAAGGACGCGACCATCTCGTTACCAATATCTCTGTGTTAATGAGTTGATTACCAAAAGGAGAGAATTTCTGGAGTGGAAGAAGATGAAAAAAAGAACAGCCGAATGCTCTTCACTTTCTACAGGAATATTTCGTCTCGCGATGCCGTTTACGGAATATCAAGAATAACAAGACAACATAAATATCAACACTGTTACCACATGACACTTTACCTTCTTTCATATAAAGCAAGAATATCCATAAGCTTTCGAATTCCTCTTCTTTAATTACCGTACCAAATTATTCGTAACAGGCCATATTTCTAACGACTTTTCGTTCCGACGGACAAGAACAATTTATTAAGAGCGACCGACGATTATCCAATTTTATTGACCCAGTTTGGATATCCAATCAAATATTACTTTTTTTTTACCATCCACGTATTAAAAGACAAAGGAATAATTTTGTATTTCGCAATCTTGGTAACTCTATGTCTACTGCTTCATCTGCAGGGTTTTCTTTCCTCTCACAAGTCAGTCATTTATTAGATCCGCTAGTCGTAAGATGCAACTGATACATTAATACCAGATGCTTGAATTCATACTCCTATAATATATTTAAGTGTTCCTATAGCCATTAGAAAGGGTCTAACAACCGGATGGAGTACAGCAGATAAGGCTGAGAGCATTTTCTAGAGTACGATAACTGCTCTCGCTGGCTTTTCGGTAATAAATTCGAATAGACGTCATTGCTGTTCTACTCGAATAAAGGATTTCGATATGATTCAACGAGTTCAGTGTCATTTGTAATTATTTGATTACAATGCCGTCTTGTTTCTTTGGCTATAATACTATTGACATAAGCCACACGGAGATCGTGATTTCGCTAATGAAACCTGAGATAAAAAATGACTGGCTCGTGTGCGGTTAGACTTGGATTTGTAACTCATTTTTTAAATGAGATGTCACGTAACATCTGTATCGTGGGATCCAGTGGGCTCGTCAGTTTCCACGTATTTATTTTTCATTGAGTTTCAGTCTTTTTACGCCATTTTATTAACCTTGACGTCTATACTAATGCCCGCTGTAAGTAACGCACGCTTGTGATTACTTTTGATGTTTTTTTTTTCATTTTTCATTTTTTCCCCCTACAGAACTGGTAACCAGGGCACGTTTAATGTCTTGTCGAAAACAAGGAATAATTTACGAGTTTATCTTCAGTGCCTAAAGGAAATGCGGTTGCTCTGCCTTCGACTTCCGTAACGTCCCTGTACGATGAGCTTGTAGGTTTACTGCTTCGTAGATTAGAATGCAAATATAAATATGATTTGCATATCGTTTGTTAATACATTTTATTTTTTTACTCGTTAAATTCAACTTTAAATGGGGCCAACGAATACTCTCCTTATATACGGTATGATATATTATCCTTTTTTTTTCTCTGATCAACCATGCCTAAAGGCGGTTTTAATGGCAATCGGTCAAATAATTATATCCATCAGGCTTCGTAACTAGAGGATTCAGCCGTGCGACTAAGAAAATCATTAGTTTATGGAAAGTGCATTCCGACCTAGATGATGGGATCTGATGATTACAACCTTTTTCTTGATAACAATAACGGGACATGATTTTTCACTTGCTAACCTGATTCCTTCCTTTATTCCCGCTTTGTTAAGTATATCATTCTCAACCGACAAGACGCTTTATGAATATGTATGCGAAATCCCGAGGTTCGCTCCTCGTACGTTGAAGCTCTCGGCGGCGTGACGATCGTCGGCAGTTAAATTGAACCAAGCTGAAGTCATCGCCATTATCCGCTGGCATAAATTGCTTGTAATATTATCACCTTCCCACACGTATGGAACGCACTGATAAGAATCAAGCGACGCATCTCATAATATTATCTCATTTTAATTCTCGCTGTCTTAACCGAAACGCAGTAACGCTGTCGATAAAGTCCAATCGTCGAAGAAATTTTGTATGAATTTTCGTGTCGCGGTCCTCCCGATATTTAAGGTTTCACTAAATCTCCCCAACACTGTGTAATCTCGATGCTTCTGTACTACCATGATGAAATATACCAGTGCAATTTTTCTCAACCCGTAATCTCCCCAATGAAAAACGATAATGGATATTAAATTGAAAATGTCATTCGATCGTACAACATTCACAGTGTTTATAACCTCAAAGGTTTTTTTTTATAGTTCGCTTTTAATAATAACTTATTACATCCAGGCAATAGGTACTCCCACGGTTAACCTGTTAAGAAAGTTAATCGACTGTTATGCACGAACCAAAGGAGTGTGTCAAAAGAGCCAATTCCGAAAGTACGACTTGATTATTATTAACGTTACTTTATCATTTCGTAATAACGCTTCTTTCTATTTGCGCACTGTATGTACCTTTCTAAACAGAGGAGCCTCGAAGCTTGTATATGTATACACAGTTCTGTTACAATTGGTAAATTAATGGTCTTAAATTCACAGCGAGGCGATACTTCATGCTTTGTCATTGTACTTAGTACTTGAGTCAAGAAACTTTCATTTTTTTTTTCCCTTTCATCCAGAGAAAAAAATTTGAACACTATAGGTGATGCAGAACTACCAGACGCGATTCTTCTACAGATGACACATATTGTGCATGGACCAAAATAAATATGGCCGCCACACAGAAAATCCAATCGATGACTCAATGACCCTCGTTTCTCACCCTCGATCACGAACCTTGCTGGGGTCCCTCTTGTGTCGACTAGTTCTGCACTCGCCTTTAGTTTCTCCAGTGGCGAGACGTGGCGAAACGGCGAATAAATTGGTATTGGCCGTGATCCTCTGTCGCGTCTAAGCGAATACCGGGCACGTTAAAATGCATGGAAGCTGCTTTCGTGCATCTTTGTATACACCAGTATACAAATGCATGGTATAGTAAATTAATGAAATTTGCTTTAACGATAGATCAGGGAATTACTGTGGTTAGGCTACGTCAATAGGTGCTTTAATTAGTTCATGGCATTAAAAAAAAATGGAATTGAAATTCGACCGTGATTGAATTTTATACCAGATAAATTATACGTTTGTTACGTGATCGCTATGTCGAGTTTGTACTCTTTTTTTTTCTTTCTTAATCGTACATTGCTACCGTTGTCATTACCAATCCCATTCCGTTTAATTGACTTCCGTGACGAGGAGAACGCACGAGATAAATTCGTATTGGCTGGCCTCGCCGTTCGCCGAATCTAACTTAACCTAACCTTACTCGGTAAATGGCCTCTGCAGAATGCAGGGTACGAGTCTCGCGCTGCCGTACGAATGTATAACATACGCAAGTACGTGTGTTGGCTCCTTTTCCTTTATTCGTTTTGTTTCACGTTTAGTTAGACTGGCTTGTACTCTTCTTTTAGGTTTTCTCTCTCTCTCTCTCTCTCTCTCTCTCTCCTTCACTCTGGCTATCCCGATCTTACCGTCTCTCTCAATCCCTAGGGCGTTCACGCTCGCACGGATATATTTACCGTCCTGCTAAAATGCACTTGCATATACGATGACCTCCCGCGCTGGTGCATACTTGAGTGACGGGAGAATTTCACGGGTCTAGGAAAGAAATGGTGAAATTTCGAAATCGTAATCGATTGATTATTAATGAAATTAATGATGGTGACCGAGTAGATGTAGAGTGATGTTTTTTTTTGTTTTTCTCGATGCACCTTCGAACGGGGCTGCTTTGAGAAATGTGGTATTTTATTTACTGTCGAGGGATTTATTCTTGGTCTCATTTGATACACTGGGTCAAACCGGGTTACTCTTTTTAACGCTGACGCTTGACTTTTTAATTAAAAATATTTCTATACTTCGCGTCTCTACTGGGTTTAGGTTAGAAACCTCTCTCAGTACTACCACTTGGATTTACGTATATACGGCTTTGCTGTTAAAAACTTACTTTACCTGCCTCGTTTGAATCTACTGGGAAATTCATCCAAGCTTGAGTTCTAGTTAGTTGTGCTTTAAGTATTAAATATTTATTTAGCGAATACGTAGAATAATTTTAATGTATACGGTGGCTGGCTTTTATTCGACTGACAACCCATCGGAGTGGCTTTCTGATTTTTCTAGAAATTTTTATTTATTCTCTCATAACAATGGGAAACGATCAAGATCGAAGCTTGTACGTTTTGTTTATGAAAGAGATTAAAAAGAAAAATTCTTCCTTGTTCCTAGCAATTATTTTATATGTGGTCAATCATTGGGTGTCCGTAAAATGAAATATTAATAATGACTCAGACTTGATATTTCATTCAGCGCCTTTCTAAAGAGTATCCTTTTGTATATTCGAAACCATCTTGTATACCGGAAGTAGTCTTCGTCGTATATACACAGCCGCTTCCCTTCGTACGAATTAACACACCCGTTAGAAATATCCTAATGGTGCAAACAATTAACCGAACAAGTAGCTTCGGTATGATCGAACGGCAGTTTAGCTAAAGCGTGAACCGAGAATAAAGATAGGTTGGACTAATTAATAAAATAGTAATTAATTTTCACCAGTCTCATTCGAATCTCACGGTAATTTAGATTTTTAAAAATTTTTCTTACATTGCTCCGTAATTGGGGAATAAAAATAAACGCGGGCGTGAGAATTTAATATTTAACCGGACGTTGTCATCTTTGTCTCAAGTTTACTTCCCTTCGTATTAATTTCGACCTGCGACCTTCGTTGCGTCTTCAGTAATGGCGCGAATTACAAGTTAAACGACCTTTGTTAAATAATACTTCTCTGACTAACGGACTAACGGCTGTCCCTTCGACGCTTCGTGTTTATCCACTCATCCGGTGCACGTTGCCATAAGCATAACCATATTTAACCATAACGTAGCCAGCAGCGTGGGTCTTCGAAGCCATAACCATACTGGGAATCGCGTAATTACCCTACAGCGTGACGTCCTTCGAGCTAGTACTGTCACAGAAGATACACGAAATGATCACGATCACGATTGGGAGCTTATTTTAAGATTGTTTGATATACTATTGTCTAATTTAATGGTATTGGTTCAAAAATCGCGACAAACGACAAATTTTGTGCTGCCCAGGTATATATATTTTTATGTGCAATATCCCCATTGTCGAGTTATGGTCCATAAAGGAGTTTTGAATGCTGCACCAATATGGTTGTCAAAAATCTATATTTGTCAGTTGCTTGAATTGCTATTACTATACATAAGAATTATTGATGGGATAGGAGAAGAATGACAGGATTGATTTCATAAAACTCGTTTAATCAGTATACGATACTATGGGGATCCATAGATAAATAGATAAATATTAATATAATTCATTTATATTATTATTACTTTAAACCGTAATAAAACCGCTTCGTTTCTTTAGTACACGTAAGCAATTAACACTGAGAAATCGTTCGATTAATTTTTATTTTACTAGTAATAGGAACTAATATCGACAGTGTGTGTTATCAATGATGTCGTGAGCAAAAGTCAAGTAACTCCCAATAGAAATTCTACGAATCCTCGAGAGTCAGTCAGCCAGAGGGGATTTTCATAGTTGGAGTATATTATCGCAAAATCACGATAGCCGGAGATCCTGTTTTTCTTGTCTAATCGAAAACAAGGAAATCTCGTGTTGATGTAACTAGACTGATCAGAATATTTTAGTTAATCAACTACGTAGACATTTTTTGTTTCTAGGTTGCCTTGACTTTTTATTATTCACCGTGTCCTCAATACACTCAGTGTTCAAATATTCTTCACTTATTTAAAAAGTTGTTAATTCGATACATAACAAATGTACCGAGGATCATACAGTTTAAATATTCGTTTAAATTGTCATCGAAAATTTGTACGAAACTTTCAGCCTCTCGTTGAGCGAGGAATGATCTCGTAGACTTTGGCAAAAGACGCATTTTAATAAATATTACTAACTATGATATTTATTTTAATATATTTACTGTCGACGTAAAATTGCCAGCATTCGTTTAATATAACTTTTGTGCTCTCGCTATCAGTCTTGACTCACGCATTCATGCACAGCATAAGTTTCGTTATGGCTCTATTGATCCTAGTCAAAATATATCTTCCATTAAAATCCTATAGAGTTCCTATAGAAATATATCACTAGGCAACGTTCCACCGTTATCCATTATCATTTAACGATCGCGTAATAGAACCTGAATTAGCGAACCATCTCTTGACAGTTTTCCCGTCGTTCTTCACAGTAATAACCTTGGTTATGGTTATAGCATTGTTTCGTTGACGCGTACCGGGGCTATTTCTTCTCTCTTCCTTTCTCTCGTTCAAAAGATTATCCAGTTCCGGGGACGCCGCAGCAGTGGCAGTAACACAAGACGTTATGCTTTTGTTGTAACTAATCTTTCCGCCGCAGCCAACGTACTTGATCTTCTTACCGCTGCATTCGGTTCCCAAAACAACACGACCGCCGTCCCCTCTGTACGTGATGTCGCCAGTATTTTGTCCAACCTTAAGACTGCAGCCGTCGCCCACTATGCGAACGCTGCCGTAATTGTGGGCTAGCATTACTGTGCAACCGTCACCAGTGACCTCAAGGAGACATTCGTTTGAATCTAATTTAACCAATAGTCCATCACCGGTAAACTTCCTTATGCTGTTTTCACTGGACTTCATTGTTGTACACAGACGCAAAACTTTGTCGCTTTTATAATCCGTTAATAATCCTATCCATACGTGAACCGATGCTAATACCTGACACTGACGGGTACCAAAAACTATGCAACTACTTTTGACGTTGTTGACAAATTCTTCATTGGTACTGATGTTCTTTTATTTTTAACAATCATTAATATCACTAATCTCATCACTCGTTCATAAAATATATATCCACAGCGCGGAACTCGTAGCTCGGATGATGATGAACACATTTGTTATTATTCGCTATTATCCCGTACAGGCCGTATGGTAATTTCTTCGCGCGACTTACAGTATTCAGCGTTTGGCAATGTTCTTGTATCGAATGCCTGCTGGATGCAGCTGCGCGACATGCTATATCGCACAGCGGAGGCCACTGTGCTTCGTGTCCGTCCAATCGCCAAGCATAATTTCAGGTTCTTCCCCTAGGCCTTCGCACACAAATAGAAAGTTTGTGGTTATTCGGATAATTACTGTTGGTCTATCTCAAATATGGATGTGTACGATAATCTTTCTCCTGGAACAGTAGAATTTTTTTTATTGCAAACATGTAAATTCGTAAATAAGCGATATCGATTAAGAACGTCATAAGATTATACCGATACGAGTTATTCACTCGAAGGAAATCACCTAGACAACACGTTAAATCCTACAGTCATTCTCGTGATGACTAAGAAGGTCTTTCGAAATTGACTTTTGGGCATCTTAAAGATGAATTTAGAATTTTCGATGATTCGATCAATTAAAATTTTATACTCTGCAGCGTGATACATTATTACGATGAATTAGAATCTGATCATTTTATAGTCTCATTGTTTACTTGTGTTACGTCAGAGTCCTTACGTAATTATGCGACCAGGAATCATTCTCAAGGTTCACGCCGCGTCGCTTGATGTTTTTAAGCGTCGGGCTACCAGTGCTTGTTGTGCCGTTCCTGAACTTATCCCCACTATCGATTATTACTCTTTACAATTTGAGTGTCAATGCAGAAGCAAAATCATTTTACGTCACATTTTCATGACAGAGTACTACCGCGTACCAGACACAGATAAGTGTAAAAGGGGGAAGTCCCGGGCAACGTACTTACGTAAATACATATAGTCGTTAATAGAGCAAGCATGTATGCATTTTTTTGAATTTGACGACAACTAGTTCTCACGTCTAATTAAATTTTATGTCATTCTGGAGACGGAAAAGGTTCATTTTGGATAGCCAGTTAATTCATATTAGAATCCTTGGATACGGTGATTGATCAATTTTCTGGACTTGATTGCTTTCCTGACGAATTCACAGGGAAATTACTTTGTTAATTTGAAGCATTCACTCGCCCCGTCTGAATTGATCAGTCGGGTATAGAATTTTGGTTGTTTTAAAAATTCCAAAAAGATATACATTCGTATTACATTATTTCACTTGAAATCAAATTATAACGATATAATAAGTATAGTTAGCCGTTACCCGAGCAGTTTTTTCAGTTGTTTGTGCAAAATATCTAACTACAGAATTGCCGGGTGACCTTGAAATTCTTAAGTGGCATCATGCAAATTCAGTCCGTCGGATCTTTTAAGGATCTCAGATTCGATCCGTCACTTTTAGTCTCGCAAGAGGATGCCGAAAGTGATAGATGTACTATTAAGTCTACGATTTTATGCCGTGACCTTGATTTTTTGTTCCCTGATATAAGGTCACTAAAAAAAGATACTCGTGCCTGCTGCACGTAACAGGACCTTGGTGCCTGGTACGACAAAAGAGCGCTTCTTGCACGGCTATCGATTGGCTTGGATAAATTTGCCTCTTATACCGTTCTATTGAGATATGCGATAAAAAATGATAAAAACGTCGTTTATACCTTTTAAAAATTGACAATGAAATTACTAATAATTTTTCAATCAGTTGATACACGATTAAAGGAATGCCTGTCGTTCATAATTGACCATTGTTCCTGTACTGGCAGGAGAGACTGCTGACTCATGCAAATGGCGGAGACGATAGATGCGTCTATGAAATGAATTTCGTGCAATACGCATTCACAGGTTTAAATAATAACGCGATGGGAATCGTAAAAGCATAAAATAAGAGTAAAGTGGAGTATTGTGAGAGATAATGGGTCAGGGTCGTCACAGTGATTCCCTATAGAAGAACATCGTGTAATCTATTGTTCACTGACGTTTTTCAGAATGAAGATTACATCATGAACGATTCTACGAATGGGATACCAAGTATGGAGACATCCGATGAAAACAGTTTAAAAGTATCACCACCGCAGAACGTTCCCAGGCAGGATTCTGGGGTGCCCGAAGACCTGGCTTCACCGTCTATCGAAGCGAAGCCGTTGGCAGAGGATGATCCTAATGAGACGATCGATAGCGACTGTAACATAACTGTGATCCATGTTGCGAGCAGCACTGAGAACCATAAGGAGAATGATGTCTTGATGGCTGGTAACGAGAGGAAAGATTTTGTAGGAGAGAGTAAAGACAGTAAGGATGGAAGCGACAGTGGTGTGGAAGGATGCGCGACAGAAGTTCCTAGGGTGAGAATTAAATATATAAAAAAATTACTGCAATTTTGTCATTGAGTCTAATTTTTAAAACGGTTTTCAGGTACGAAGTCGCAATAGTATAGATTATGCCAGCAGCTGCGGTGGCCTGGACGAAGCATCCTGCGACTCCAGCCTAGTAAGCTGCTGCTCGGTGTACGAGGATCCTTGTGCAACGCTTCCTGATGATTTAAGACTGAACACAGGTGGCGAAGGTACCAGTGAAGGTGGTAGCGAGAGTTCCTCTATTGCTGGTAGCGTATCTGCTAGGGCAACGCGAACGAACAGCAAAAGAGCTGTGATAGCGTCTAACGCGAACAAGAAGAAAGTGTGTGCCACAGAGCCACAGAAGACATCACGCGCCAAGCCGGCTCCTGTTAATGCCAATCACGTAACAGCTACTCCAAGATCGAAACCTCGTACAACAACACCCAGAGCAATCTTGAGCAAGGCTCAACCAGCTACAAGGGACAGAGGAAGATCCAGAGAGAAATCTTTACCCAGGGAAATCACTAGGGAAACTACACCGACTAATAACAATCGTGGATCTATGAGTTTTCGAACTGGAGCAGCAAGTACAATTATTTCAAGGACCAGGATGAGACCTGATTCTTTGCCTTCGGCTTTGACTACCGAGATCAATAAGGATTTAGCTCAACGTGGTCGGGGATCTAGTAGCTCAAGATCTAGAGGTGGTTCCAGTACTCGGGGTAGAACACCTGGGTCGACGCCGTTAGAGGAAACACGAAAGCCACTGTCTACGCCAAGGACTATGTACTGTACTGGACGCACGGATGGGAAAACTCCTCGTATTGATAAGATGGCGGTTAGTTTGGATAACAAGGCTTTAGATATGTACGCTACGTTACCTCGACGCAATAGAAGCAAGTTCTCGGTTCCTAAGAGCAATGAGAAAGGTGAGAAGATTGGCAGAAGTCGTTCCGGCAGTAGAGATGCTAGTCTCAATAGACTCACCAGCAAGAAATTGAATGCAACAAGAGAGTCAAATGTTGTACATAAAAGTCTGCCGCCTTATCCACGTAACAAAGCCATGGAGAAGACTAGAATATATCATGAGGTTAGCATACAGACGGGAATGACTGGACAGGATGTAGAGGATGCTCTGGCTGGTGTACTCGTCGTCGTACCAGATCCTACGGTAGTAGAACGATTACACGAGGGTTCTCAAACCGAAGGTTCATGGGAAGATATTCAAGCTCTTCAGTGTGAGTTGAAGCGGGTTAAGGATGAAGCGGAAAAAAGGAAAATAGACAATGAAAGAATGAAGGCTGAATTAGTGGATGTTAAACGACTTCTTGAAGAAGAGAGAGCAGATCATGTTTTCGCGAGGCAGGAATTGGATAGAAATGCTCAGCGAATACTTGCTATGTTAGGCACTCCGCAGTCTGAACATGCTGGTAAATAATATTTAATATCTGGTATAATGTAGCTGTATGCCCTATATATTAAAAAAGTAATTTATCGTTATCAGAAGGCGGTGATAGTTTTTTGGAGCTGGAATCCCATTTGCAAACATCGGGACAGGTCGTTGCTAATCAGCAGGTTGAAATTGCTGACCTGCAGTCGCTTTGTCGTATGTTGACCAGAGTAAGTACATAAAACAGATGGTACAATGGAAGAATAATGGTTCTATATTAAAATAATTTCATATCAAAGGATCTGGAGAAGAGCTTAGCTGCTCAGAAGACATTACTACAGCAGCAACAAGAGCTGGAAGCTGAATCCAACGAGATGCAGGATTTCCTTCAGGAGGAGAAATCTGCCATGGCTGAAGCTCTTAAAGACGCTGAAGCCGAGGTATGTTATTAATAATAGTATCATTAAGAATATCATTCTTCCGCGTGCGGAGCGTACTAAACTGTCTCACGCTTTTATTATCTAGCTAAAGAGAAAGGATGAGATTCTGGCACAGCGTGAATCGGAATTAGAAAGGCAGACCGAAGAATGCAAGCATCTTGTGCGGATTAGCGAACAAAGAAGGTCTATATCAGATTCTACGTTAAAGTATTACATAAATTATAATCACCTAAACAATATCGCAATATCTTTAACTCTTGAAATACCTTTGACTAACAGACAGGAGAACTTATCAATGAACATGAAATTAAATGCTGTTGAACGAAGGGGCAGAGAATTATTATTGACACAAGGTGCCGCCGTTTCTGGCGCTGCTGTAGCACTTTCCGGTTTGGGAACAAGACTGGAAGGATTAGTTGATCAACTTATAACTTCTTATAACATCTCGGAGAAGGATCTTGAGGTACGTTTGTCAATTGACGCTTACCATACAATATTCCTTTTCGAATTAACAAATATTTTTTTTAAATTAGGATGTAATATACCACAACGAAGCGTATAGCAGAAGCAACAGCAGTATAGAGTCCAGTCCTGTAAGTTCAAAGCACAGCCTCAAGGAATGTACACCCAGTCCGAAACGAGGTTCTTTTGTGTCTGCTGTGATTGGAGCTATTAGAAATGCTGCGACCCATCCCTTTGCAACGAAACCTACCGATAAGAGACCCTCATTGGAATCCACGAAACAAATATACAAAGGTAAAATCGTAACCACTAATTCTCAATGTCCTCAATCAACTCTATATAATTTTCAAATGTAGAATTAAGTTTGGAATCTTCAAACGAGTTACTGGACTTCGAAACCGAACCCTGCTTAATGATGGAAAGTGTCCTGGAGGATGTGCCTTTACCAGACACCTATTCACACAATATGGTATCGAGTTGCGATTCACTTCGTAGAGCAATGAGTGTGCCAGAGTCAGTTGATGAAAATACAATTAGAAGAGCCAGGTATATAGACGAATCTACAAGTCTTACGAGTCTCACCCAGGCCATTTTACATCGACGCAAAGTAAGTACTAAACTTAGATACTTATAGTATCTTCTTTGAGTTCATTTAATATGTGGCTGTTCTCGTGGTGATTAAAAGGTCGAAGACGAAGAGGACGAGGAATGTGAATCTGTGAGCGAGTCCGAGCCTATTACCGATGGTTCTGTTGCGTTAACCAATTACTGCCCAGCTGTCAGTCTCGTCGATCAAGTGATAGATGTTGATAATTTAGTCACTAAACTTTTGAAAGTGTTGCGGATCATTCAGCTGGACAATGATACTTGCATTCAGGAATTGAGGGAGGATAAGTATGTAACACAGTTGAGAAATATTTTTCAAGCGAGTCTACGATTTAATTTATTATTTAATTATCATTCACTTTAAAGAGCGGAATTAGAAGCAAAGCTGGAGACGGACTCTGCAGAGCTGGAGGAACTACGAAAATTGTCAGGATCTCTTGGAGACCCTCAACCAATCCTTAATGGAGTATCCGATCAGAGACACAGTGTCGTTGAAAATTGTCGAAATTCTATGAAGGAGGTAAGGATCCCCTAGGTCCTGTAGGTTTTTATTGTAGTACCGGAAGTACTTGTCTGCCCCGTTACTTTTCAAATGTCGAGTTCCCGCTATCGGGAATTTTGAGTATGAAAAAAGAAATACCCATCCTTAGGAGTCTAAAGAAAAATTAACATTTGACGAGCCTGCAGCTGAAGACTTGAATGATGCCGAAGAAACGATCCAGGATGACGAGAACACGAACGTCACTTCATTACTTCCCTCCTGAGCGAGTTCCTGATGATATTCAACCTGTATATTTTGCCCCAAGAATGTTCATCTCCAACGCCTTGCCGTTTTGGCCCATCCTTAACGTGAAAATTTAATCTTAAGTGTCAATTTGATGCTCCAATTAAACGGGAGCGCGCGTACCCTCGTATTTGCGTTATCTCGTGCCAATATTTCGAGTTTATCAAATACGTATTGTCCTTGAGCGTATTACTTAGACTGCATTTTACTTTTAATGTACCAATACTTGTACAGGTCGTCCGCTTTTGCTTTAGACCATACGTATATTATACAATTGACTATTACTATAGTGAAAATCGCATTGATATGTACGATAATTTCTGTAAATACCATTGTACTGTCCTGATAATATTCAGAAATTGAGCGAATTGTAATTAATAGCTGTAATGAGATTAGAAAATGAACAAGTGGCCAATTATGATAATGAGATGCATCGTTAGTGAGCTATCGGCTCTCAACTAGGTCTCGCGTATGTGCTAAATGTAATTTGAAGATGTATGGCAAGAAATTTTGATTTCAAATTAATTAATTTTGAATAAGGATAAGATTTTCAGACCATTTCCTTCAGTATTCACAAAAATGTCTTGTAACCTGCAAATCAATGTTTGGAGACTATATTTATGGAGATTCATAAGAATTGCAATGGTCGTACCAGTCGATTGATCGTTGAGCATTAATTAAATCATTGATGAATTTAATTGGGAGTTCGATAAGCTCCTAATGAATATAAAATTCTAGTCTATTCTAATTGAGATTACCTTGTTTGTTATACGTATATACTTCCAACTAAATCGACAGGGTACATTAGCTCTACAATGTAATTAATAAACACAACTGTGTATCGGCCGTTTATAGCTAATGCCTGGAATTTTCGACCGTAGCTCGTAAAAACGTAATCAAACTTGCTAATTAAGTTACCGTTACACTCGGCTGATAATATTTTATCAAGCGGAAGAAATGAAGCCGGGTGTATTGAGCGCATAATAGAGTTTTGCCCATTGTCTTAATTCTGATTGACGCGTGTTCCAAGCGTGCACCAACGTGGTAGGAGATAGAAATATTTTTAATGCAATAAATGACGCTTTCCTATTAGCGTCCGCTTTTAATTTTATTTGCGTTAAAACATTGTCTGAAAGTAATACGATTTTTCTTTAAGCCTGATATTTTGTTAGACTCGAGCCGAAGTTAACGAACGTACTGTACAGGTAGAGATATCAATAGCCATAAGCATTTTTATACAAAACAATGTTGTGATGATATACCAAAAATGCTGGTAAGTAATGTATTTTAATTTTTAATCGAATAAATTTCATTTCAGTAATATCCTTTATTGTTTTGCTCTCCCACTTTACACTCTTACAACGTAGCGTAAGAAGAGAAACGATTTTCTGGCATTCTCACGACGAGTACACAGATATTTATTGAATGATATGAATGATAAGTCTACAGAGCATCTAAAGTTACAAAATATAGATAAACAGCCACGCAATTCATATCTAATCTACTCGGTACCAATAATCGTAATTATAATTATTAAAGATACAGTGTTTCAGTTTATTTAAGATTTTTTAAAGCAGAATATCTTTTTCAGTCTCACTCCCATTCGTACAGTAGTAGCAAATAAAAATTGTAATCAGAATCATACAGGCGAAATAAAAAAAAAATGGTAGATCAGGAAAACGAATAAGAATGGTGCCAATTTCAAAAAATCTTCATCGACCCTTACACGCGCTGTACTCTTCACTGATGGATGCGTCTCAGAAGAGGAGCGATCAGATTGACGAGACGTAGACTGGATCTGTAAAGAAATTGACTTGAAAGTTATATAAAATCTAATTTGAAAACTGATATCAAATAAATAAATTAATACGTGTAAAAAAAGTACCTATGAGCAGATTTAGCGTTGATCGGTTTCGTATCCTCAACGTCAGGTTTTGAATTGGTAAGATTGACTGTTTCAGGTTTCGATGGTGTCGGAAAACCATTCTGACCAAATACCGAAAAATTTGGTGTATTTTCAGCGTCACCCAGTCCACCAGCCAGAAGCAAACCTTCTATAGGAGCAACGACGAGGACGACGCCATCCACGTGAATGCGATAGTTATCAGTACCGTTCTGTCGCTGATCGTAATGATCTTCAGTGACATCAGAATTTGAAGATCGCACGTCTTCCTTAGACATCTGCAGTTCCAGAGGATGTCCTGAGACCAGACTAGACAGTATCACCAGGACGAAAACGGTCTTGAATATTCTCATGTTTATCGCCAACATGATTTCCTCGCAGATATCACTACTGTTGCTCGAGGTACTCTTGGCCGAGCGTTCTTGACGATTCGAAAGACAGTCAGGGTGTGACGTTCCATGGCAACCGGACTGCAATCCCCACCTGCACGGAAACCGATGCGCTCCAAGTTCAAGAACCTGCGAGTCTCCTTAGTTATTCGTCTACAACAGGAAAAGGTCATGTCGTTTTGTCCGCGTCCGTTTTTGCTTGACGAATGCTAGATGAGTAATTGCTTGAACTATGGAAATAATGGAATTCGATTAAAAACAGTTTTAGGGATTTTAATACAAGAAAAATGCAAATTACGCGTGGCGATCGTTACAGACTCTTGGTGGGAGTTTTGTTTTACAGTACTTTTTCCCTTTTTGATTCTAGCAGTACGATCTCACGAGAGCTAACGGTCTTTGACGTCCGTGTCCAATTTAACTTCTCATTTATTTTTCTTGTAACCTGTGGATATCGACGCGTTTCGTAATAGGTAAAATAAAAAATTCTGATAGTCGCGTACTGATGCTGCTGTTCATTTGTAAAGAGCAACGTCCTCGCGTGGCCCCATCGAGTTCATTTCCCTGATAATCTTGTCGTCCCATTACGGTAATTTCGCCCTTACCTTTTTTTTACAGTTGCCAGGTGCATATACCCTCGGCTTAGGGGTTTGAATTTTCTTTTTGTAATTCTCTCATTACATTCGAAACGTTATGGATATATCGTGCATACAAGTTTTAGAAGATCTTAAAAAAATTCTCTTTATTCCGCGTATTATTTATTTGTCATTTATAATACGTAAGAAGTACAGTGAAACAGTCTTTTCAGTTATTTAACGCACCTTAATATTAAATCGAGATAGCGAAATATAACCTAAATATTTATACTCTGTAATATAATGTTATATTTAATGAGAAGGAATCGGTACGTAATGAAACTGATATTAAATTTTTTTTATTTCTATATAAGATACTGTATATAGTCTTGCATAAGATTACGTAACATCGGGCAATGATTCACAGAACTAAATAAAGTAACAGCATAACGATGATAAAACATATCAAAATATTATGAAGATTCGGTCTGTCTTATATTAATTGGCACGTGTGTGCGCTGGCGATAATTTATGTACCAGATGCTGAGTAATTGAAAGAAATCTGTTCATGAACAATCGGACCTGAGGGTGATTTGAGATAAGCCGTAGTTAAAATTCCTAAAAAATTTTAACTTATCAATATGATTATTAATAGCGGATAAAATCCATTAAATTTATAAATAACAAATTATAATTTACTGTACGATATCGAAAATTAATTATAGAATCCACAATCTCCCATATCCGTCTGTCGCTGATAAGCATGAGGATAAAACAAGGAAGTAGGTGAAGTTATTTTTCCAAATTCGAAAACGCGACCAGGAAAGCCAATAGCAGATGCTTAAGAATTTTTATAAAATGAAAAAATTGTATCAATTAACAGATTCTTCAAATTGACAAATTCCATAACTATTTCTGTATCGCCCAGGTCCGCAGTTCTCGATGGCGCCACCCAGTAGCTTCAACTCCTGGTGTTTGTGTACAGCATGCTCCACTTCGTTGTGTTCTCCAGATTTCCCCGAGTTCTCCCTGATGGTATGTGCATCCTTACTAGAAAGTTCCTTCTTCAAGGACATACCTCTCTTGTTATCCTCAGGATCACTGAGACGACTCCAAAAGACGTTCCTTGACTTCCTCTCAGTATTCTCTTCCGGTACAGCATGATCTTTACTATCTTGATCCACCTCCTTTACCACCTTTCCTTGATGATGTGCAATGAGAACCTCTTTTTCATATTCAGGTTTCATCTCAACCTTTATCTCAATCTGCGATTCGTCCTTACTGTCATTCTTCTGGATCCCGACGATCTCCACCCGGTAGGGTTCCTTATTGTTCTCCAGAGGAATCTCATCAGGCTTGTAAGTCAATGAGATTGCATCATCCTTGTCTTCTCTGGATCCGAAAGATTGCAATGTCAAGGCTTGTGTAGCCAGGTCCATCAATGCTCCAGATGATGTTGCGAAGACGATGAGGATGTTGTCGAGTTTAGCGTGGACGTTCAACGAGCCATCCTGACGTTGATCGTAGGTTGTAGGGGCAGAATTTATTGCTACGACCAACGTAGATGATACCAGGATAAGAGCCAGCATCTTCACAGTTTTATCAGAATCGCCTGAACTGTACGAAGTCTGATACACGACTGAGGATTACTTCACTCTTACCACGACGAAACCGCTGTGGGATACGGTATATAGATCCGTCGAAGTCCTATAGGAGAGGGTAGAACCAATGTGTATCTTGTAAAACGTATGGAAAAGTAATTAGAGGCTTGACATTTTTTTTTATTCCAGTAGATCAAGGAGTATATACGTTATACATATATTCTAATAGTAGTAAGATACATAATCATATTTAAGATATATTTTATAATAATTATATTTATTAGAGGCACTTTCAGTAACTCTCAGTTGTTTTGATCTTTGAGCACTATACGTATCTTAGTATATTTTTAACACAGTTAAGGTCTCATGCGACCACTCTTCGTATGCTATGAATACGAATCATTGAAGATATCAAAATAAGGTAATTTAATTCTACAAATGGGTGACCAGTTGGTGAATAGTAAGAAAGGTATTAGTCTAAACGTATATACGACACTTTAACTAGCTGTCGTAGATCACGGTGATCTTATTATGCAAGGTGAACTATTCTTGAGGTAAACGTTCGTATTTGGGTTGCTGATTCAAAGTATTTTTTCCTGGAACAATTCTACTTGCCAGTCTCATTGCCATTCTGTAACCCACGAAAGTACGATGTGTGCATATTGTTAAGTGTAGCAAATGTCAAAAGATTTGTGTCTTACGGTAAAAATGACAGGCGTCTTCGTATAATACGACGGCAGCGTCCTTTTTTGTCTCTTGAATATCCTGGTTGACAACGTCTTCTATTCTGCCCCTCAGAATCCGTTGACGGAACTGCCGATTCCTTGGGTCCATCAATAATATCCTCGTCGCCAAATAAACCTCCAGTCTTATTATTGATTCTCATCTGCACCGGATTCGTTTTTTCAGTAGAATTTTGCAAGGACGTCGATTTCTCTGTAGTACTCCCTTTACCATCAGACGCCGGCATATTTTCAGTAATATCTTCTATATTGCTCGTGGGTGGTGCCACTGTAGCATTTAGAATAGGCTGTTCCTCAGCAGATGAGGCAGTGACAGATGCATTATTGGATGCTAAACTCGGTGGATTAGTAGGCCAGGTATGCCAGGGTTTCACTGAGCTGATAGACGATGGCGCATTAGTAGGTTTATTGATAGGCCGTATAGTAAAATCTGCATAATCATAAGCGTAATCGTAATCCTGAAAGATAAAATGAAACGGTTGGCTTTAGAAAAGTGATAAACAATAAAGAGATTAATTATGTACATCACCAGGTATGCATAAAGTATTTTTTTATAATTGTAGGAAAAATAAATTTGCAGACCTTACCGTGTAATCGTCAAAGAGATCCGAATTGATCAACGCTAATATTTGCACATCCTTCAGTTCTATCTGCACGTTGGTCTCACCGGTTTGTCGTTGATCGTAGGTCACAGCAGCAAAGCTGCACGAAGGGCCCTGATAAGCAAGGATAATGAACCCCAAGAGGAGCAACATGGTTTCTTCCTGATTGCGTGCACTGGCTAAGAGGGGAAAATGGCGAAACGAAGAAAACCCGCTGGCTCCAAATAAGACCCAGAGGTAACTGTGATGGGATTCTCTTGCTCTCTATATGTAATGGTGGCTATCTGCCAAGAAACCGGTAATCCTCCTTGCCTGCTCGGCCAGCAAGAGGTCTTTGAGTTTGGTGGCCGGCCGTTGCCCTGTGTATTCCGCGATGCCCCTGGGATATTCGTATACTGGACAGTTGAGACTCCCTCTTTTTTATTCAAGGTCATCCCAAAGGGAATATAATTTTTATAGTATACATATATATCCATACAGAATAATCAGCGAACCGGCATATCAATGGTTCTCGCAAAATAATTAGTATAACGAGATATATATCATCCCCGAAAGGAATATTATGATCTTGGTACAATGAAACTTCCAATACAAAAGAAGCAATTATACTCCACTATTATTTCCATGCTGTTAAGCAGAGTGATCCAATAAAGTTTCTAGTAAGTTGAAGTTTCAAAAAAAAAAAATATTCCAGCAGATCAACTAAATCCGTATAAATAATTCAAATATTTGTAAAGCATTCTCGAAAAAGATATTTGGCAATATTTTTCTAAAGATATCAAATATTCTATCAGTAATTATATCCCTTTGATCAGAGTGTAACATATAACTTTATAATTTAATACTCACTTGGTTGATAAAAAATCAATATATGACATTTCTAATGCAATGCCATCTGTAAGATCATTCAATCGTTGGATTGCCTTTGAAAAAGAGATCTACGTTTTTCATACGAACATATTAATATCAGAGATTTAATATTCTTTATAATTTTGCTTCCCTCTGGCGCATGTCTCCCATTGGGGATACAACCATAAGGAAAGGAAGGAAGGAATTTTGTTACCTTCGGCAGAGAGGGAGTAGGGAGATGCACAAAGCTACGGTTGTAGGCGATACCAAAAACATGCCGCCAAATCGTAGCGGCAAGTCCGGGAGTAGGATTTTGTGATCATCGCCTCCGTCGATAATCCGGATCCCGTCGTTGCTCAACTGATCGCGATTACGAAGTGTAGCTTGACGAGCAGAGGCTCTCCGGTAGCTGCCGCTGGATCACAAAACAACACTTACAACGAGGCAGCTCTTCCACTATAGCTTAATTATTTATTTTCTTTGCAATTCTAAGTTCGAGCGCACAGTGTAAGCTCGATAAGGTTAATATGACAAAGGCCAGCTCTCATGCCTGCCTGCACTGAGGCGTATGATGCCACCGGTATATTCAATTAGTATTTTAACGATGTTGCGCAATAGAACTATTGTTAAAATCTATCAGGAACTATAGAACTCCAGAATTATTGAAAAAGCCTATTGTTTAATCATATTTAAGAAATTGCGGTATCAACTTCATTACCGTGTAGCACCTCAATTTTTGGAAAATGTTTCATCAATAGGCATTTTCAATTGTTCTCGAGGAGTTCTATAGTTCCTGATAGGTTTTAACAATAGTTCTGTTACGTAACATCGGTAAAATACGAATTTTCCAAAAATTGTGGTGCTAGTCAGGTCCAACACCGCACACTTTTAAGATCTCTTAAAGTGATTCAACAATAGGCCTTTTCAATAGTTCTCGAAGAGTTCTATAGTTACTGATAGATTTTAATAATACTTCTGTTACTTAACATCGGCAAAACACCTATTAAGGATACTAGTCGCACCATACGCTTCAGTGCAGGTATGCATAAGAGCTGGCTTTCAGTGTTGTTTTCAGATTGTGTTTCAAACAGTTCCCAGACAGTTCTCTCTAATACTCAATGTTGAAACCATAGTTCCGATTGGAATTATTGTTAAATAATGCTGAAAGCTAGCACCGCATCGATGCACTCCTTAACGCAGGCAGACAGGTAGCGTTGTGCATCTCCCTACTCGTCTCTGGTATCGCGTATCTCCCTACCCTCCCTACTCATCTCTGCCATCGGCTAGCTGTGCTTTTCAGAATATAGATCCATCTGGCGGACGAATAACCGAACTACATTATTAGTATGTAGTTATAATAATTTCCAGAGTCGGTACACTCACTCTCTGCAATAATTCCATTATCATACGAGCAGTCGTCCTACGTGTGCCTGACCAACATCGAGCTAAATCCACTGCACGCTATCGCCATCACATGCAAGAAAACAGAATTAAAGCTCATGTAAAGCCAGGAACATCGTGCTGCACCGGGCACTCGTTGACTGGTGTCATCGAGCGAATGATGACGTTGTGCACAGTGCCGCGAGTATAACTGGAAGTGAATATCCAATGTGAATAATTGACAATCGTGAGAGTTAGTGACTCCAAGATATAAATTAATTAATGTTCAATCAAACAGCCACTACTTCTGTGTATATTGGACAATGATATCTGGTACGCAGATACAGCATTTTCAGAGACGTTGCATATGCTTACATACGTGAAATGCATTGCTCTACTGGATTCGTAAAACCGCCTTGAATACTACCGACCGAATGATCGATTTAGACCTTTTCCGATTCGCTGATCGATTCCTCATTAACTATTGATATGTCTATGAAGGTGAGCTCACGCATTATGATTTATAACATCGTATCACAAGCTCATTGCGTTATCAGATTGTATGTTAAGGATAAACCGTAGAAAGCGATGATTATTGGCTCGAAAGCAGAATGGATATGTAGAATTTTTGGGACGCATTGTCGCGGCTTGAGAGCACGCAGGTTTTTCTTGAATAAATAATGACGATTGACGTAAGCCGTGACTTGTCGCGTACGCGCAATTATGTCACTGATAAGAGAGTAGGGGGGGCATTTTATTATAGTATTTTTGAAAACACGAACGTCACTGAAACGGTATGCGGACTGGTTCGATTTTGAAAATAGCGCGACTGTATATACTATACATGTATACCGACGGCCATGATTTTATTTATAAAAATGATTTCGCGCGGATCTTGTGATCGGATACGTGAAGGAGTCGTGGAGAATTAGCAATCGGCTTTTTTTTTTTGTGTATGCTTACTGCTTTTCACGCGCTAATGCGAATTCGCTCTACTCATCTAAACTGTGGGAAGTCATCGAAGCGTGATGACGATAACCGATAGCTATAGGTATACTTGTAACAAGTGGTCAAAGAGAAAGAACCTACTTTCTATTACATCACAATGCTCCTGGCAGCGATAGCTGAGACAATTTTAAGAATTTATGAACGATTCTATTTATATTTGCATCGATCCTCGTATAATCTCGCCCACTCAATAACGGTATCACGAAAGGATACGATCTATAGGTACTGAATGTGATGCTGCGAAGATGCTCAATTCGTACGTAATAAAATTTACGTAGAAAAGCGTAGAAAACACGAGAGAAACAAAACGTCCAGTATTAACCAAGAGAGTCTGCTCGATAATGACCGATAAAATATTTCCGAAATTGTATGAATTATCCGTCAGAAATAATTATCCTTGAAATCGTGGGAGACACGATTAAATAAATTTATCCTTGCAGAAAGAATCGCCCTGGGACGTGGAGTTGCATCTGGCAGCAGCTCGTGGCGACGCGAAGCGTCTTCAGGTTCTTCTGGACTCCGGGCGTGTCCACGTAGACTGTAAGGATAAGGTCAGTTTTTTTTTCTCAGCGTTACAATAAAAATAAACTGACAAGTAGCGTCATCGTTATAAAGTGCTATTAGGTGAGTTTAACCTCACCGACTATATGCGTCCACACAATGATTGGGGTTGGATAAATCATTCTAAAATAGAAAAACGATCTATAGAAAAATATCACGAAACAGGTACATCTCATAGCTCGTATTTTTTTCTAATTTCATTATCCATAGATCCATAATGACTAATCCTATTTCCAAATCTTCAGAGACTCCCCTAGTCACAGTAACAATCCCATTAGCTTATGAGACTTTTCATTCTATTTAGACCGACCACTTGTTTCGATAGCACGAACCACCGTGACAGCACCCTACGATAAGCGGATTAGAAGGTCTATGGCGTAAGTCAAGGGTTTCCTATTTATTTCCAGGATGGGACCACCCCGTTAATACTAGCTGCTGCCGGAGGTCACATGGAAGCCGTCACAGAGCTTCTTCAGCAAGGTGCTGATCCCACTTCAAAGAGGCTGGTAAGTCCTAAACCAGTATACACACCATTATATTCCTTAACTGCGTGTGAATCGGTACTTTGGACAGTTTAAAAAATTTATTTCTTGCAATAAACTTCTTTCAATTTTCATAGTCAACCACGATTGCCCAAACGAACGTGACTTTATTCACATTCACAAAGGCACTTTCATCCAGACTCAGGATATCTTCGGAGAGTAGCTAATTCAAAAAGCATGTCATCGATTCCATACGGAGTACCAGGAAGTACACTATTAGTACCCTTCAAGTGCAAGTGCGGGACGTAGGCTGATTTATCCAGAACGTATCACCAAGTCCGGCCATTTCGTACAACCACGGTGATCAAATTGTCCAAGGTCACCCTTGCATTGTCTGCAAATTTTCAAGTGGACCACCACGTGCAGTTTCGCAGAATATATATTCGAGAGTTCGCCGCGCTCGAGCACCTCGACAAAAGTATCTCCATTGTCATTAGAGGGACGAATGTTCTCTCGCAATTTGTTAAACGACGTAACAAGGGTTCACCGACCCTTTTGTCTCTTCCCCGAGAGATTTAATCGTCATGGCATTTACTTAAGATGAACTATTTAAACGATTCCACGAGATTTTCATTCGGTCTCGTTGCGCAATCACCAGGGGACTTGATTGTATTTTCTTTCTCGGCGGTCCAACCTCGTGCTTTTATGACAAAAATAGATCTGCGACTTACCCAAAGCTCGACCTTTGAGCTATGGACGCTCAAAAGCGTTTACGTAAACGTAGGCAGAGTCGCACGACTTTTTATGTAATCACGTAGACGCCTATATCGTGAACAATGAATGGCCGAGGCTGTAAAATTCTTTGTTGAGAAATTATCGGGCGACCTTACACTGGGAAGTAAAGATCCCGTAAAAATTGCGGTTAACGTGGAAACGTGCAGATATTTTTCAACCTGCAGGAAGGAGATTTGTCCTGGAGAAAGGCGAACGTTACTTCGTACGATCCCTCGGTGCAGTCGCTTTCATGTAACGTATATATATATTGTATTTACATACAGAAACATCCACAGCGCAATCTTAATTATTCAGATACCGTGCGCACGTCCTGGTTGTTAATTCTGTAACTCTGCCCTGCAGGAAGCGCTGGCACGATTCTTGCGTTGTCGGCTTTGCTTGACCGCGATCAGCTGGGTCAGACGGGAAGTACATATTATAGTCGTCGTAGGTATATAGATTATCACTTAGGGACTGTGTACGACATTTGAGCTCGCAGGATGCGCTACCTCGTTCAGGGAGGAACAGCGAACGTTCCTATGGCGTCATTAGAGCATCTTGCGTGTTCCCGTTTTACCATGTTATTAGCCAGTACTAATTACTTTAACAATCCTCTGGAATTAATCTTATTAAATTCCGAAGAAAAAAAATACACGACGTATTAGCGCTTTGTCGATCACGAAACATCGCCATTGATTGCACCACCCTGTATGTTTTGGATGTACGCTGTACAGTTAATTAAAGTTAGAAAACGTTTAGCGCTTCGTGACTCAATGGCTTTTGAACTTCATCTAGGTTTGGAAAACAAATCACTTCATATCCATGGCGATGAAACTTCTTACAGTAGCGACAAACCTTTATTATCATCAGTCGTGACGTAGTCGTATACCACTTCCTTGAAATTGTAAATCCAGAGAGTCTGATCGTTCCCTGGAACACATTGAGAAAAATAATTTCAGGCAAAGCGGGAAGGTAAAGAAAAAAAAGGTCTAATCTATAACCGTGAATTGTTTATGGACTCGAAGCACGAGAAGAAGTTTAACCACAAAAAGGATTTTATGCTGGAACAGCCCAGAGTCGTTGGGTTATTCTAGAATCTGCGGTTTGTAACGGATAGCTGTCACCATTTCTACTCTGATTCAGAAATCCAGTAACCCTATAGCCTCTATGGAATAAATCTTATATTCTTTTGCAGGTGTTAAACCAATAGGAAACAAAAAATAATCCTGGGAACCGTGATAATATTTATCACACTCGCAAACTCCTAGCGTTGGTCCTTGTTATAGAGAAAAATGTCTTACTGGTTAATCTTGATTTCTTGCGATATTGTCAGATCTCCCCGTTGCTACTAGATTATAATAAATGGAACGCCCGGTATACTGTCACGCTGTCTCGCTCCGGGTCCACGTTCACTCCTGCTCTTATATCCCTACATAAGAGACTCGGTGAAAGTGTGCTCAACCTCTACGTATTTTAATTTAAAATGTGTTACGTGACACGGCCGTCGAGTAAACCCTGAAAGATAATTACATCCCTTATAAGTTATATGAATGTTTCATCTATTACGTAACATTAACTCTGTCACCTGTGCATTATGGGATAATTTTTAATTATTCAACAATGACAACCTTGTCTACTGAGAACGAACTTGAACTTTGTATATAGGAAGTACGTTTCACTCGAGTTAACAATGCCCGCTCCTAATAGTATATCCAGTAGTAAGAGCACCTGGATTTTCAATTCCAAATAAGTAGGATCGATCGATGATAATTAATTAATCCAATTTCATCTTGACGTTGAGGCTCATTTGATTTTACAAAATCAAAAAAAAAGTCCGACGCTCCAAGCAATCTGGTTCGTGTCTGTAATGAGTGGCGCTCTCTTAGAATTAGGTGAAGGACGAGTGGATAATAGTATGTAGCGCCATAACGCTTATACATAAAGTGTATTCGTCGTAACTATTTACGTGTGTATCGTACGTGCTAGCTCAGGCTGGCTCAGGCTATACGTACGACTCTCAGGCTGGGACCAGGTGGCTCGAGTGCAGGCATCTCCAGAGGATCTCGAAGCCAACAGGGTTAATATCGATTCTCAGCCGAGGGTTGGACAAGCCCTCAGCAGTTTCAGAGAAATAGTACTGATTCAGTCTGGTGGCTTTTGTTACCGTGAGTCCTTGTTAGATTAAAGTAAATCGATGCTCAAGTAGTATTACATCACAGATAGGTCACTGGACTCAAGATGACCTTTCATAGGGGGCATGTATCTTGAATTATTATAGGCTATAAATTTTTTGCTGGCATTTAAATGTTACTTCTTCGACCTACGGTTAATTAAGTAGAACAGTTATTTTCGATTACATCATGATACTGTTAGGACGGATACAGGAAATTCAAAGGACCTACTTTCTGATAATTTTAGAAAACTACTATGGGTTCAGATACAAGACTTTCGGCTCCGTGTAATCGATCCCTTCTCTCCTCCCACCAACGTCTCCACACCCCTAAGAGATATCGTTGGAGATTAAACATCCGTGATTCTGATGTAGTCAGGACCTGAGGTCTTTCACTTTGTATTCATTTTCAGACCGGAACCACAGCCTTGTTCTTCGCGGCTCAGGGTGGCTTTATGGACATCGTTGCTCTTCTGCTTGAACATGGGGCGGCTGTGGATTCCTGCAGTATGGTAGGAACTTTGTGCATAACATTTGTTTATTACTTATTATATAATATATACTAATATTTCAGGACGGCGGTACCCCATTATTTGTCGCCTGTCAATGTGGACACTTGGACGTGGTCGAAGGACTTTTAGAGAGGGGAGCAAATGTCAATGCTCATATGAAGGTACTGAGTCTCTAAGACATATTAATTTTTAATCAATGTCTAAATTGTTTTATTCTCCTACAAGGATGGAGCTACAGCTTTGTTCATAGCAGCGCAGAACGGTCACCTGAGAATTTTAGAAGTTTTGTTAGAACATGGAGCCAAAACCGACGCTACGCGTACGGACGGTGCTACCCCCTTGTGGATAGCTGCTCAAATGGGTCACGATCACGTTGTCAGAAGACTCCTAAAAGCTGGGGTCAGAGTGGACGCCACAAGACACGTAAGGATTATTTTAGTATGAAGACGATGAACTTTTTGATTATCAATTAATTGTTTTCTTACTCAGGATGGCGCGACGCCTCTTTTCAAAGCTGCTCATAAAGGTCACACGGCAGTGATTGGCGAGCTGCTGAAGTACCGTCCATCCTTAGGAATACTACCGGTGAGTAGAGTGAACGTAATTCTTGTGTTTCTGGTATTAAGTCACAGCAGGATGTCAGAAATACTCGTACATTTGAATTCGAGGTGAGTAACTACTCAGTTACGTTTTTCAAAGAGGCGTGTCAATCTTGAATGCTCAAGAAAGTGACTGTGACATCATGTTTTCGTCGCGCTCGATTCATCTGACTTCTGGTCTACACGATCGTTCAAATATCTTTGACGTAAACGTTTTTTTTTTTTTTTTTTTTTTTTTCAGAATGGTGAAAGTGCACTTCACGCGGCGGCCTTGTCCGGACACATGACTGTAGCCAGACAACTTGTTGGAGCTGGTGCTGATCCTTTACTCGTTAATCAGGAAGGGCTTACGCCGCTTCAGCTGGCACTGCGACACTCTCAGACCCAGGTCGCTGATTACCTTAAAGATAAAGTTAGAGCCCGAACGGCATCACGTTAAGATTACAAATGTATAGAAGGTTCATTAGGCATTCTTTTCTGTCTCATTATGACGACTCTATAACTGTCAAATACCATATATATTTTTCATCATGTAATATTATTTTACATTTACATTGAGGAACCCTGCAGATTAATTTGGCATTGCATAATTAGCGAGCTTGTAAATCTTGATAGCAAGAGATACCTCTGATGCGATAGCGTATCTATTTTAGTTTTTTTTTTTCTAATACTGCTCAATGGGATTTTTAACGGTATTGCCATTGGAGAGATGTTGTCCTAGCTTTTTAGATTGTCATTATTGGTTAATAATAGATCTACTGTTATTGAAAAAGGATAGGAAAACGTATCAGTATTTCGTAAAGTTTTTTTTTATGGGAACTCGTGCAACGTTAAAGTGCGAAACGATAAGTGCAGCAGACTATTCGCACTTTATTTTCCCATGTGAAAATTGTATTGCTTGGTGGTACAGTATTTAATTTTAAGTATTCACTGTTATGGTTGTTTAGCACTAGTTAATTCTATTAATTATGTTGCTAAGGGGTACTACGCAGGAAGTGTCCTATTTTTAGCACACCCTATACGAACAGTAAGTTTATAGTGGTTATTCCGTCTAAGTTGTTGAATTATAAATTTAGCCGTGTGTTTGCGCGAAGATTAGTATATTGATATAAACATTATTTATATATAAAATTGTAATAATTTATCTTACGACGATCATTTGTAATTTCTCTTTTTTTATTTTGTAAATATTACACAGCAATATGCTTCTAAAGATAACACAAGGCACGACAACTCTGCTGTTCCTAACTAGTAGAAGATGAGCTAATGGATCTAATATTTTTTTAGATCCGTATGAAAGAGATAGCTTTGCGCATAATAATATTAACTTGTACTTGTATATCGAAACCGTACTCTAATGTATATAGGGAACATCAATTTTCCCTTTTTGATTATCAGAGTTACGACCAGCATAATCAGCTGTAGCATAAGTAGGTAGAACTCACTATTCAGCAGTCTGTCAGTAGAGAGAATTCAGTTTTTAAAAGACACTGTCAATTGTTCAATCGAATGCAATCACATAAGACTGACTGATCTGCCTTGAAACAGATTGTAAATTATGATAACGAGGCGAATATATCTGTAAGCGAGAATCGTGCACAATGTATCAAGGGATTTTATTAAAAGAAAAGGGAATCTACAATTAATTAGAATACTAAGAATTAATTATTGTAGATTTACCGTTGGTACTATGCATAATTGGAAAGTGACTTAATTTTGAATATAGACTTTCGTATTACGCGGTTATTCAGGACTGTTGTGCCACCTGGAGCTAGCACGTCCATTTGATTTATATCAATATCTATAGCAGAACCATCTTCAAGCTGGCGCAATAGCATTGAATAACCTTTCACGTAACAGTACGATATTTTCCATTGGAGGAAGCATAATAACCGCAGCATTCGATCTAGCGAATATTCGCGTCATATAGAATTTTCAAAATATTCCGTCAGTCTTCCTAAAATGTAATATTTACTTAGTCAATAATGATTACTGTTATTGTTGATAGAGATATATATTATATATATATATGCATATAAAAATTTTATGATCTTCAAAAATAAAATGTCTCTTTTATTGTACATCTAAAACACTACCTTGTTTTCGGTATCTTTTCGATCAGAATTAATTTGTTATATATTTATAATACATGCAGTTTCAAAATCAAACTAATTCTGATCTAACATTATGTCTAGATGTAATTTCATTACATGCTACATAAAAAGTACGCTTTTTTCTCGCAGTGAGATATCACAGAATACCTGAAACATTTGTTTGACCTCGTGCCACAAAGTGCGCAGACTTGCGTACCTCATTCGTTGTACTGTACTCGTTACTTGAGAATTTTTTATCGCCTAAAGACATCTTCGTTTTATCTCTCTTTTCGGATCCCCCAGTTTATAGGAATATTATGCTCATTTTCTGTGCCCAATGCGGTACACAACATTACACAGCCTTTCAATATTTATAAGTTAGAGCTAAGACGTGTTAATCATAAAAAAGGAAAAAATGACGGCAAATGAAGACGCACACACCTAATTGATCTTAACTCTGGCCTTGCTATCCCAGCTGCTACAAGTGCCTATTTCCTACTCCATTTCAGATGCAAAGCACCTTCTGCCCAATGAGGACGAGAGTTTACCGCATAACTGTGTAGAGTCTTTGAAATTCGCGTACGATTATCTCACGCACCGATCGAGAATTTACCGACTGTTATTAATTCAGAGAGTACATCATCGATTACTGTGAAGTGTAAACGTCATGAGTAACTTTATCAAATATCTACATTGTGCTGATAAGACTGATAACAACGAGCACACTTTACACGGCTTGGAGTATGCTTAGTTTCGAGTTCAATTTCAAACACTACTGATCATGATTCGAGATCGGATGCCAGACTTATGTGCCGTTAAGTATTTGATTTGACATTGGTTGGTAGGATATCCGGTTCTTATACTAATTGCGCGAATGCGATCTCCGTTAATTTTTCTTCGAACGTCTAGCTGCTCTACAAATCATTGGCATTAGCCATGTTTGCATTCTACTAATTTTCCTAATACTTTAGGCTCGGAGAAGCGGTTCGTTTGGACGAGGATTTCTTCAAGATGTTCATATTCATATGTCTCAGAATAAAAAGCTGAGCAAAGTTCTTGAAGAAGTATGTGCTACGTTAATCCATCTGCTTTGGTGACTCGAACGCTATTGAAGTATTTTCAGAAAGGTGTGTTCTACATATTTTTTTTTTTTTTCAGGTCGAAGAAATACGTAGCTTGATTCAGCTTATCGTCGAAAATATAACTATTATTAAGGACTTGCACAACAACGTTCTTACGCATAACAATAGGGGTGAGTACCGTTTTGTCGTTCCATTAATTTCTCCATTGACATTGTCCAATGATATTTTAGATATTCAGGGCGAGTTGGAAAGTCGCACGTTCACCGTTTCTCAAACAGCATTTCGCGTGCGGGCAATGTTAAAAGGTAAATCACTAGAATTACCTAATCGGAATCATCTTCACCTTGAACCCGTTGTCTTGGTGACTTTGATATTGCCGTATTTATTGAATCTGAGACTACATCTGGATCGTCAAAAATGACTGATAATCTCTTGTCTCGTATTGGAGAAATTGGACTATATCTACATAAGCGAAAAGATCGATCCACTCTGGAAGATTTAGGTGAACTGCTACAACTTGGACCAGCATTAAGTAGTAGAGTGTTTGCACTTGTGGCAGAGGTTGGTGTTAAAATTTGTACGTTTCCAGACGGACCAGGTTGTCCATCGGTGTTTAAATTTTGGGACGGACTTCGCAGGTTTGGTATTCCTGGATACGTCAGGGATGATAGTCTACGTAATACGATTCTGGGTGTGCGATTCGGATCTAATAGTTTTGAACTTAATGAAGAAATATTAGAAGGGCTAGGCTGAGACGGGGAGGAGCACTCTTCTTCGTCCGTATGCTCGTCGTCGGATTGTGCTTTTTTACCGTATTGCCTGAAACAACATCACGTTACAGTATTATTAGATCTTACTTCTATAAAAAAAGAGTACTTATTGAAATGCATACCTTATATCTTGGTCTATTTGTTTTTCTAAATCCGGATACTCGCTTATCAGGTTAGAAAGTTTATCCTTGTTGTACTCCGAAACAACCTTGATAAAGAGCCTGGTAACATCAGCTGTTACGGATGGCAAAGAATTTTTGAGTTCTTTCTTCAGCTTAATCAGGATTGGCAATAATACTTCCAAGCCGTGTCTCTTCATCTCTTCAACGATGATATTCAAAGCATTGCTTGGAGAGTTATTTCCTGGAGATGCACTCTCATCCAGTACATCATCCTCTGTGTGCTTTACTGAAGCCATAGGCTGTAATTGTTCCCTGGAGATGATGTACAACGCATCCTTTAAAACGGATATACCTTCCTCTTGCTTCGTCTGAATACTTCCATTCAAGACAGCAGCCAATACTTCATTCGTTAGCCTGACATACAACTTCAACTTTCCTGGCGGATCCAGGTGGTCTAGCATGAAATTGTATATTGCTCGACGTTTTGCTTGATTTCTTTGACCAGGTAGAGTCAAAGCAATTTTTTCCCTTTCGCGCATGCGCCGCGTTCTAAATTTATTCACATCCTGATAATTGTTGTAATGAAATATACTCTGCAGGAACTGTTGCGATATTAGTGTTTTGTTTTTCACTAGGAGTCTCTCCTTTATGAGAAATATAGTCAGTTCTCGAATGGTCTCATCTGTGTCAGAGAGCATAGTTAGAATATGAAAGAAGAAGAGTCCTTTGACTCTTATGAAGTCTTCTAATAGTAGCTGAATGAATAAGACTACTATTACTTCTCGGACAATAGGATTAGGATCTTTCATACTGACACACATGTCAGGTAAATAGGGTTCTACTAAAGCCGTAAAACGGATACAAAGATCAGCCAATGCCTTGGCAGAATTCACTCTTATTGCTGCTTGTACTTCAGAACTTCCTTCTGCAGTCTGGCACATTAATTTTCCTAGGATAGGTGTAATTTCTTGAGCTATTTCACGGTTCCTCATTGCTTGTTGACCAAGAAGAGTTATGGCAGCTGGCCTTAGCTCCTTCGCATTTCTTAATCCTGCTGGAAACGAATCCCACTCCAGTAATAATCCTTGTAAAGTACGTAGACATGATGGAGATATTGTATCGGTGCATAGAGCCGATGCATGTCCAATAGTACACATGGCTCTTAGACATATAATTGCTACTTCAGCTGTATTATTGTTGTCGTGAATTTTCTTTATCTCATTTTCTGAGAGTTTCATTAATTGGGATCCATTCATTTGCAGCAACTGATTAGCATTATCTGGATTGAGATGTTTTAAAATTGTTTCGATAATATCTAGACAAAGACCAACAGATGCAAAATGAACTTTGAAATGCCAGAGAGAGTCTAGAAGATCTGAGTGAAGTTTCTGCAGAAACTTATTACCCAAGGAGGACCATGTGTTTCTTAAGACTTCCAGTACTAAATTTGCATAAAAGGTATCTTGAGACACGAGCTCTTTATAATTTGCAAAATGCAAGTTCATGTTTGGTAGTATTTTATATTGTGAAAAGGCTTCTAGTAATATCCAAGCTGATAGATTGTTATCTGTTCCAATGTGTGACTGAACATCGGCTATTAATGATTGCGTGATGACTTTAGTTTGCGTCCAAACGCTGCACGCTTTGGACAAATGTTTTCTCATTTTCATTCTTGTTACGTAATAAAGAATCTTCCACGGTAGGCAGTCTGCCGTTTCCTCATAGTCATCAGAGTATGGAGTGATTTTGCTGAGCATCATATCCTGTAGGGCTTCCAATACTTTTTCCTGGACTTTTACTTCGATGTCGAATACCTGTGGCAAAACTGCTTGCACCCATTCCTTCACTAGATTAGGGTGACCATAAAACTTCTCTAAAATATTAGTTAAAACCTGTACAGCGTAACGTCTTACAGACAATGCAGGATCTCTGCAGCGAATGCCTGTTACTGGTATTATTTTGTCTAATAATACTGGGAAAGCTGTCACTAGATCTTGAAGAATCTGTAAAGCACTTCGTCTTACTAATGCACGTTCATCCTCTACTCTGTGCATCAACATTTTCATAATAGTATTTGATCCTGGTAAGGGATTAACATCCTCTGATATAGCTCGCCTAAGCTCCTCTACTGGCAGGAATGGTTTATCCTCATTGGATATTTTAAAAATATCGTTCACTATTGTACCATTCTTATCATTTTCTACATTTATGCATTCTGCAAATATGGCCATAGCTTTTCCCCGGACCATATTTGAAGTATCAATGCATCGGCTAAGAGTAGTGGCTATTAATAAATTCTTGATCTTTGACTTGAGCAATTTATTTGAATTGTCGAGTAAAAATTTTCCAATGATTTCTTGTGCAAAAATTCTATATGATACTTTATTGTGATATGCCAGCAATATAAGGTCATCGATGATGCTATTATACATGTTGCCTTTGCACAAATTCATTAACTTCGTGATGACTGCTGCTTGTTTCTGGCGGGCTTCTACTCTCTCTGGGCATTTTACCATTAAATGTTGAATTAATATTGTTATTCCTAACTCGGCTTGTTTTTCATGCGTGTAAAGTAAATTCTTCAAAAAATCAACAGTTGTATCACGTATAACCATCAACGCTTTTGCTGGTAATTCTACGTAGTTTAATAAAAGATGAGGAAGCACGTATTTTGAGATCAATCTAACGGTAACATCGATTGCACCGTGTCGTGGATTGCATAATTCTTGCAGTGCGACATAAGCATTGTAAGATAACGAAGTTATCGAGGCGTCCATATTCTTATTTCCTGCTACAAAATGATTTATACTTGTTTCCAATTTTGTGATTTCCAGTAAAGTATGCACTGTGATTTCTAATGACCTGAGTTGATCCCTCATGCAAAAGGTCTTGAGCATCATAATCAAGTCATACATGGTACTATTCAGGCCTTTGACCAACGTTATTTTTTCTATGTTTAATAATGTGCTTATATTTTCTTCGTCTTGCATATAAAAATCATCCAAATCAGTAGTTTGAATACGTTTAACAGGCTTTGCTGTTAAATGCTTTGATAATTTAAATGCCTCCATAGCTTTATGATACAAGTTAGGATGAAACACATGAAATGCATTGCTCCCTGGAACAGCTAATAGCATAAAATATAAACTTGCAGCTTTTAAGCAAGAAAGTCTGGAATCTTCGTCTGCCATACTCGCTTGACCACTTTTCATTAAGTAAGCCAGAACAGCAAGTAAGCTGTGCGAGTTTATATTCAGAGCTGTAAGTGTCTGCCAGGATACCTCTGGTCTCTGGCAACTTTCAAGCTGATTTGAATCTAAATTTTCGGACATCCAAGTCTTCACAACCGTATGAGCATCTGTTAATAATACTCCCATATCCTCACTGTCTAAGTGAAGAAGATATTCATCAGGAAGATCCTCCACTATTAAGAATTCTCCATCCCACACAGATTTAACCCAAACTTGATTTAAAACATTTAACTTAAAGCTATCAAATACCTGAAGAGGTTCCATGACTGCGATTTAAATAGCATGTGATTAATTCTTGAATTAACAGGACTGTTTGCCACTCTAAAACAATATATACATAACCCTACTTAATACAATAACACATTGTATACAAATTACTGCCATATAGAATTTAATGAATGACTATGTTACCTTAATTCAAAACAATATATAATTTCTTGTGCTAGATTTAACTAAAGATTATCACAATAATAATTGCATTTAATATTGTTTTATACACAACATAATACCAAACACCTCATACCCAAATGAGACAGTGCTGCCATGTGGCGGTAATCTTTGAAATATACATTTGAGCAGCAACTATCAACTAAAGTGATATTGAAAAATTTCTTTTCCAGATATGGAAAAAGAGATTTCGGCAATTGATGATCTCACTGTGGAAAGTGCAAGAGAAGGACCTGCTTATGCGAGAATTAGAGTTTTACAATATACAACAATGACTCGACTATTCAGTGAAGTTATGCAAGAATACAATGAGTCCCTAATAAAGTATCATGATAAATGTTCGTCCCTTTTACAACGTCAAGGGACTCTGAGTATGTAGATGATTGGTAAAATGTTTAAAATCTGCAAAATCTAGTGCAATATTTAATTTAATAATTTACAGCGAGAAAAGGTCTCACTAGTGTGGAATTAGATGAGATGATGAATACACAGGAAAGAAATTTGTTTGTGGACAATGTAAGTATCTAATGCTCCTAAGTTTTATTTCAGGAACTCAAAAGACATAATTGCTAATTTTATGTCTTCAGATTCTTGAAGATAGTAGACTAGTTAAGCAGCAACTTTCGGATATACAATCAAGACACAACGATATTATTAAATTGGAGAAATCTCTCATAGAAGTGCGCGATATGTTCACGGAAATGGCATTTCTAGTGGAAAAACAAGTCTGTATATCTTGCAATTAGTTATTAGTATCTGAATAAGGATGACAATAATGTAATTAAGTATTTCAGGGCGACCAGTTAAATTGTGTTGAATATTTTGCTGGGAAAGCTACAGATAATATTGACGGCGGACGTAATGAGATCAATCGAGCAGAAAAGAAAAGTCACAAATGGAGAAAGGTATATCTAAAACTGATTTTGAATACGTATGTAAACTTAATATACTATGTTACTAATTGATAAATATTTTTTTTCCAGCGGAAAGTCAAATTTATTATAATTATCGTTACAATTATTGTCATTCTCTTGCTAATAGCTATTTTCTTTTAAAATTAGAAGTCTCATGTACATGCAAAATAAACTATTGTTATTACATAAGAAGAACTTATAAATTATTTAAAAATTAATAACTTTTTATACCATAATATGATTCAGATGTCACAATCCATGTCGCACTCCGTTTCTTTTGCCGATTTCTCAGATTTTGGGTAAACATAGTTTTTGAAAAACATGACAACACCCTTAGCAGATGGTCTTGATTTGTAATCTGCGTCAGTACATGTGTAGAACAGTTCCAAGACTTTCTTATACTCTGGGCCTAATTCGATAGCAGGTAAAGCAGGCCGTATGCCTAAAACGATTATTAAAATAAAGTTTGATATAAAGAATACTGTACATAATTTTATATATATAATATATTGAAAATTTGAGTGCAGAAAGTTACATGTAACATACCATATCTTTTACGCGTTATTTCCTTAATAAGTTGTACACTTTCATCCAGGTTTGGATCACTATTTTCTTTATTATCAGGCATTTCATTATCGGTAAATGAATCATCAAACGAAGTTTCAAATATTGAATCATCATGTTCTACGCATGGTGGAGACAGAGCTATCATTTCCCAAATTACAAGACCATAAGCCCACATATCTGCTTTATTCGTAACTGGTCCTTCCACTGGAAAAACATCAATATAAATTGTAATCAAATATACAAAAGATGAATTACTAAACTTCAATATACAAAAACAGACACATCCTAAACGACTCACTGTCTATGATTTCGGGAGCACACCAGCAGCCTGTTCCCACATATTCAAATTCGCCCTTTGATTTGTCCAATTCTAGAGACTTTGTCAATGGTAGAGCAACTCCAAAATCACACAATTTTACGACTTTGCAGTTATCAGATACTAGCACATTATAACTTTTTACATCGCCATGAAGGATATATGCTGTATGATGTAAATATTCCAAACCCTTGGCAACTTCAAAGCTAATTCTTAATATATCATCTGCTGAAAATGGATTCATATCATTTTCTACCATTCCTTCAATGATGTCACCTGTTCACAAGAAACAAATGACAATGATTAACGATTTAAAGATTATTTTAAACTTTTATCTTACGCTACTATTGTTATTCAGCAGATACCTAAGGAGACTTCTAATTTCTCCATAGCAAGACATGCCTCTCCATGCGAGGCTTTTGTAAATGCACGAAATCCGACGATGTTTGGATGATTAAGTTTACAAAGTATTTCAGCCTCAAGGCAGATACGCGTGTCAAGAGCTTTGGTATTATAGCCATTGCGATTGACTTTCTTCAGGGCCCAAGGCGATCTAACGAAACCAACTTTCGGTGATCTTTCCAAAGTAAATACATTAACGCCTAATAAAAAATGTATATAGTATTAAAAACAGAATTAACTATGGGTACCATACATAATGGGAAATATAATTTTGCTTACCCGTGCCGTAACCTATCTTCTCCAGATATGGTGATGGTGGAATCTTTATTGGCGTTTGCAAGTCCGGATTATCCTGCAATCTACTTCGAAATTTATTTGTAGTAGGAGTTCTAAATTCTGCCATTATATTGTATAATGTTAGAATAACGCGGTTACAAGCGTTTTTAACGCTCCAAGTTTTAAAATTCTATCTGTTGACGGTTTGCTACAATTTAAACTAATTGGTAACGACGCCTCATGTCTGCCAACAAAATCTATTATATTTCAAACGATTATTCGTATTTAGGATAAATATGTATCTATAAGTTATAATCTTCAGCAATTCTAAGATCTAAGCTGTAATATAAGTATCTCTGATTTATTAGAATTTGATTAAATACTTCGAATGGAATTCAATCTTTACTACTTCGTTCCCACAGTTGGTACAACTGCGTAAAACTATTGGAGGGAAACAGATCGGAGCAGATACAAAATTACGAACCAGCAATGAAGGTGGCCTGTAGACAAAATAAGTATGCCATGTATTTCTACGTAAAACGAATAATGATACATAATTTATTTACAAGTGTAAACAACGGTTTTATTATCTAAATTAATAAATAATCAAATTCTATAATATCGTTGTCGGCATTAAGCGATGCGTCGTCTTTCAATAACTTCACATTGAAGCGCGAACTTTCAATTAGAAAAAATGTCGATAAATGTCTACATTAATAGAATCTAAAAAAATGCAGCTAATTCTTTCATAACCATCGGAAGGGATCTAATGGAGAAGCCTTGAAGGGTGGAAGATTTTTAGCAACTGGCCTCAATGATTCTATTCTGGAAGGTACTGCCACTTTCAACGGAATAGGGTTAGATTTCCATGGTTCTGAAAAGGATCTAAAGCTTTCGACACCGTCCAAATTGGGTAGATCAAGACGGAGTTCTTCCTCTGGCGAAATAGCTATGTCCTTAAATCCCGGAGGAATAGGACCAATTATACTGATACGCCCTGGCCTGGCAATGTCCTCAGGAGATATCGTGACGCTCTCTATCATTGTAATATTATTAACTGGCGTTAAATTATTCATCCGTAAATTGTTGTTCTCTTGAAGGGAAACGCCAGTAGAATCTTCAGACTCGAAGACAGGCATCTGTTGAGGGTCCTGTATCGTATGTCTGGCTGTTCGCATTGCTGTTGCCCGACTACTCTTATTATCATCATCCCAACTTCTCAACTGCTTCGGATCTCCTCCGCTTTCTTCAAGTTTAGATAAGATTTTTTCATTATCTTTAACATCAGCAAACTGCTTATGAAGATTATTACGCGTTTTTATACTTACGTCATTTGCATCTTTATCCATCACCTTCTTAGGATTATCCTCTGTAGAAACTTCCGGTTTTACGGAATCTGAATCCACGCTTGTATCTTCGGCCAGCTTTAACATCTCCAAACTATCGGTACTTTCTTGGTTTATTAGATTATTATGATACTCTTTAGTAGTCTTCTCAGATTTATGTGTCTTTTTTGATGCAGAAGCATCCCTTTCTATCGGACCTGGTTCGTTTGAGCCTTTATCGATTGTTTCCAATATTTTATCGTCCATTGTACCAGAAGCCGGAATTGTTGGCATGGAAATTTGGCGTTCGTCGTTCCCGCTATTCTGAGTTTTCGAAGAGTGACCATGGTCTCCTGCAGGACTCAATTTTGAAATTACCAAAGGTACAGGATCAAAAGAGATTAAACTCGACGGTGTACTATCAGATATATCTGTATGCTCTTCAAGTTCTTCTTGTTTCTTCAACTCATTTAAAATTTTCACTTCATCCAATGTCAAGACTCTTCCGTTTCTAACAACCGAAATACTAGTGGCCGTTTCATAAACGACGCGTTTCTCATTACTTGAATTTTCCGCCTCCTCCTTGTCTTTGATTTTAAGTAAATTGACCTCCATATGCTTATCGTTACTCGACATTTCCACACGTTTCTCTTGTTGCATATTGATTAACTTCTCATCCGGTGATGAGTTTGAATCCGGCCCCGTAGAGGCTGCGGCATTATTGATTTTCAATACTCCCGTTTCCGGTGCTATCAAAGAAGTCCCAGTTTCAGATTCCTCCAAGTTTCGCACAGCAATTCTCTCGGCTTTGATCTTTCTCGAGCTTCTCTGTCGTACGGATTCACTATTCCCACTTTGAGCCTTCTCTTCGTAGACATTAATATTTTCATTTTCCTCGTTCTGAAGTGTTCTGCGTCTACTTGCTACTCCAGGACGTCTACGTATGATTCTCCTTCCTACCGCAAAGGATTCCGTAGAAGTTTCCACAGAAGATTCCGGCGTGGTAGTTCGCCTACCCGGCCTTGGTCTTCTACGAACAAAGTATTTCACATCGTTATCGGTAAGATTATTAGAAATATTCTCAACACTCGCTACTGTCGTTTCTTCTTTAACAATCGAAGGATTTCTAAGGGCATGTCGAAAACGAGAACGAGTTTCCTCGACACTAGAAGATATAGGTGTTAAGACAGCTGATTCCTCTGAAGCAGGTTCCTTTCCAGATGATCGTTCCATCTGTAAGTTATCTCCCATCTCTAGATTTGAAATTAATATAACTTCTTCCGTCTCTAATGAAGGTCCATTCAAAGTGGGAGTATCGGGAGAATGAGGTCCTTGATTGGTTTGAATCTTTTGTTCTTGGATGCCTGCGGGAAAGTCATTTTCCTTTGGTAAAGCCCTCCTGGATTGTGGTTCGATTTTCGTGGACTCTGTAGAAAATCCTCTACTCGAATCCCTTTGGACGTTGAGACGTCTCCTGAGCATCATCCTATGGAACTGACGCCTTGGACCTTCTCCGAGATTTTTTATTTTATTATTCAACGGAGCATCGATTACCGGTACGTTAATGTCATTAACTGGCTTCGTTAAACCGCTGTCGTTCGGATGAACGACGCTCTCGTCATGCGTGAACGTCTCTGACGGCAGTCTCTGTCTCGGAAAATAGTCCCTCGTCGCTCCGGACCTTTCCGATAAAAATTTACTCGACTGATCAGTCGATGAGCGCGAACCAAAGTTCACATTGTTTTCTTCTAGGAACGTCAGAGATTCCTGCACCTCGGGATCTTCAAAATCGTGTCTATTCACACCAGCTAGATGTCCTACCTTTGATTCAATCGTGGTAGCCGGCATTATCGAATCCTGACGAACAAATCCGTGTTTCTTGGGAAAATATTGAGGCCGTTTACGAATTAGATTATTTCTCATAGACTCAGGACTCGGAGGACGTGTCCTCGTGGAAGTTACAGCACCTGTCACTTCTACAGGAGCCAATGGAGTTGTACTAGTTGCCGTTGCAACAGTAGCAACTGAACTTGATGTGATGTCAGCTGTAGATGGAACGATTTCTACGGGAGCGGCTACAGTTGGTACAACTGGTAATCGATCAAGAACTTCACGAGGGTGTCCAATCGTCATGGTAACTCTGAATATACTTGCACTCTCGTGATTATTATTATCCTTGTGAAACTTAATTCCTAAATCCTGAGCTCTCTGATGTTCACTTGTACTTCCATCACCTGAATGCTGTACAGTATCATTATGAGACACTTGTGGAGCCTGTATATCGTCTTGAGAAGACATTTTCAAAGATGGCAACGGTCTTTGAAGTCCCTCAGGAATGTTTTCACTATTGAACGCCGAGAACTTTTCAGTTGATTTTTCCAGCTGACTGGCGTTCAGTATCTCGTAACTTCTCACTGGCAATCTCAAACGTGGCTGAAAATCTCCCTGAGGTTCTCGGACATGACCTGCGTTGACTCTTTGATGTTGCGAAATCACTCTCGCATTTGGGTAATCTACTGCAATAGTTGACCCAGCGTATTTCACGTTTCCACGATTCCTTACTAAACTTTGTCCCTGTCGATGGGGTAATTTCTCCTTGGGCCGGGTCATCGGAGCGTTCAGACGAATATCTGCGGTTGGATTTACTTGAGGTATTCTCCCCGAAATCAATGCCAAATCTGTCGCTTGAACGACGACACTTTTTGTTTCTTTATCTTGAGGAGTCTCACTTAAGTTCTGCGGCATCGTGGGGGATTTCGCAGTCATTGTGGAGATTTCGTGTTGCTCTGTTTGTAGTCTTACTGGAATCTTCGGAACGATCAATGAAACAAAAGATCTGATCCCTGATTGTCCATGATTGTTAGGAATCGCTTGAGGCGGCCTAACATTTTGAATTTCAATGGCACTCGTTATCGGCGTCTGCGACCTTGTGATTGTGGGTGGAATGTTCGTCGTAGTGATTGTTGTCGAATTAATGGAAATGCCAGAAGTTAATTGAGACACCGAACTGCGTAAATTATGCAACGTGTTTAAAATCAAGGTTGAGAATGTTGAAGTTTTATTTTCAGTCGGTGTCGTTTCTATGCTCGCTTTCTCGTCTGGTTGAGAATTTTGGAATTTATCGAAATTACTTTGCTTTTGGAATAGAAGCGGCTTTCTAATGTCCACTGGCAGTGTTCTGAGTCGTTCTATACTTTTGACAGGGGCGTCGACATTCTTAGATTTCTCATATTTAGATTTTACAAATTCAAATGGCGGAGGCGTTATTTCTTCTTCTGGAATTCCAATTTGCTCAGGTTTGTCTTGTTCGACAGGAACTCGAGTATTTTCGAAATCACGTACATTTTCGTTCCCTTGCTTTGTCTTTATCAAATCCACGTATTCCGGGTACACGAAATTTAATGGCGGCGGTGTTACTCCCGACGGAAATCTTCTTGGACCGAACGGTGCTATTTCCGGTATCCTGTCCGGTTTTGTCAAGGCATTTTCCGATGCTATAATCTCCCTCACAGTGTCCAAAGAAGCCACGCCAAAGTCTTCATTTTCAAAACTGACACTTGGTTTCCGGGAGACACCGGTCATATCCGTATTTTTAGCACTGAACCCTTGAGAAACATCGGTCAGCTCATTTTTTGAATGAATTTCAAAACGCCCAGATACAATTGGAAAAGTTTTTTCAGTTTTATTTATAGAGTGATCTTGCGTATCTGGGCTAGATGCCTGATTGCCATTTATATTTTGATTTGTCGACGACTTCTCAGATTTACGAACAGTTCCCGAGAAAGAATCAGGCTTGCCTTTCTGAGATTGATCCTGGAAACTTGCAGAAGACTCCCGAACATTATTGACACCCGGTGCATTGAAATTTCCCTGCGAATTCTTCGTGGATAATGGGAAAGCATGTAGTTCAAAATTGGCAGATTGATTCTGAAGAGTTGCTTTCTTCCTGCTGATTTCTTCCTCGCGATCCTTTGCCTCCTTTCGTTTTATTTCCTCCAAGTATTCCGGATACATGAATCCTACCGGCGGTACATGAATGCCAACCGGCACCTTCTGCACCGGCGGACTTGTTATTTCCGCTAACAATTTCTTTTTGCCACCCGTTATTTCCGGTCTAGTAACACTGGCTGGTATAGGCGGAAGTTTCGGTGGCGGTGCCAGTGGTGTTAATGGTTCCAGTGGACGCAAAAGGGCCAAGGGTGTTAACGGTGGTCGTGATATCAGTGGTGCAGGCACTTCCGCCTTTGAAACCTTCACTGTTTTACGTGAATCAATATATTCCGGATATACAAATGGCACTGGAACTACTATGCCAGGTGGAAGCTGATACTTTTCTCTGTATGCAGTAAACGACTTCAGATTTTCTTTTCCAGAATTTTCATTCAATGCCCTGGCATCCCTACGCGAAGACAGGCCGCAGCATCTAATGTATCCATCCACTTGGCACGGCGGAAACGAACCAAGATCTTTGTCTTCTGGCACGGAACCAAATATCTTTGGACACTCTTGCAATGGTATGCAAGGACACACGGCATCCGGAAATTTCAATCCCTGATTGTTTTGTGGAGGGGATGGTGCGGACCAGAACACCGCCTGGCTAAGGCCGATAAATTGAATGAATCTGTGTAAAAAAAAAGAAAGAAAATATAACAATATCAAAGCCATGAAATTAAAAAGTCAATGTATGAAAATCCAGTTAAATCGAGGCACATAAACAGCACGGTTTATATTTCCTTCCTTCGTGTCAACTAATGGAAATCACAAAAAAACAATCGTTCCGTATATCCTGCAATCCAGTATTCTACCTGCGCAAAGTCTGTATACATATATGAAAAAGAATATCTGTAGCAGCCGAGCTTGAGTTTAACGACAGCATATAAATTCATATTTCTATAAGCTTCCACACGTCCTGAGAAATATATTGTATTAAGCAGACTAGAAGTATTACGTTTCATAAATATTTTTATTATTTAATACTATCGAAATGATTTCTCGCTACGTACCGTATAGTTTTGTGCAACGTGAAAGACCCCATTTTTGGGTCGGGCTAACGTGGCGACGCAACGAAGTGAACAGAACACACGAATTTTTTCCAATAACTCGCGTGCGTTCCGTTACATTCCATTTATGTTATACCGCCCCACCCTCTGTCCTCAAACTTGGTAGTCACACCCCACCTGCTTTTCTCTCATCCCTTGGAAATCTCATAACCCGCAGGCTATACGGAGAAAGCCTTATACGAGGCCCTGCGTCGTTTCGTTGAAAACTGAATTTCACCTCAGAACCACGTGGCTCTTTGTAGTTCAAATATTTTGAATTTTATCGACCGAAAAGTTTCACATTTCTCGAGCAAAATGAAGCAAAAGTTTCTCAGAAAAAAAAAGTTTGATAACGTACATTATCAATCATAGTCGCGTAAACACGAAGAAAAAAGCAATGGTAATAACCAATAGCTGTTAAAAGTTGAAAAAAGTTGTTGCTACCAACATTTTTTTCTCTCTTTAAACTTTCATTGTAAGAAAAGTACTTTACTGTGCTCTACTCGACAAACATCAGACCCCTTCTCTACTTTTTATTAAAGAACGTCAGATGCCATGCATAATAATTTATTTCACAATGCCACCCATCTCTCCGCTTATTAATTTCTTATCGTACATTGGATTATACATATTTCATGTTTTACCTTCCTGATATTTCTTGTTGCAGCTATGAAAAAGGGCAAGTTCGTCCTATGCGAATCGCTGGTAGTAATCTATCATTCGCGATAACCATAGACCTACGTTACTACCCCTTGAAGATACCAACTTAGTTCTCCAAGCAGTTAAGAAAGTATTTCTTGAGAAAATTTTCTTTTCACGTCTTTTCGGAACAGCTGAGCATACTGAAATATCTGGACTTTGTCGAAGTTAGTAAATACGGAGTGTATGTACGTACAAGTATCGATTATTAAAATTGGCCGAAGGCTTCTTATAATTAATGCCATATAACAAGAAGAAGCATAACTTTAATAATGAATCATCGAAAGTTTTGATAAATTCTTTAAGTCATACTTGTCTATACACTTGGAACCGTTAACTATGTCACGTTTCTATTACTTTCGAATACTTTTCACTGTAATGCAGCACGCAGTACAACAAATGTAATGAGTAATCATTCTACGATTCTGAAGCAACGACTTCGCGTATGCACCCAAAGCTAAGAATGTCAATAGTAATACATCGTCGAAACGTTTCCATCACATATGAAACGTGAATGTCTGATTATGCATCTGTGACAAGAATAAGTCGTTAGGAAACAGTTGTGAGAAGTATCGAAGGGTTAAATAGAACAGTAGAGATTTGATTGGAGAGACTAAAATGGAATCAGAGAGCCATAGAGAACGTTGTAGACGTCACGTTAAAACGTAACTTAGCAAGCAGCTAATTGCTGCTCATTTAGAAACGCAATTATTTCTGACTATATTCTACAGTACAAAAAGATACCTTAACATTTAAGCCTTAATTTATGTCTCTCACTGTACATCATATTTATACACGTACGCAATTCGCTAAAGAATATTTTGATAATATCTCTCTATAAGATAACAGTAAAATTAATATTTCCTCTGGCTTTTCAGTTCATTTAAATTTTCTTTCTTCTGTGTTTGTGTACGGCAGTCCTGCTTTTAATATTCAGGTACCAGAGGTCCTGGCAGTTCTCTAAAGAAGATAAATTAATGGTGACGAAATTTCATGGGCTAAATCTGTAGACAAGGTTCGCTTGAAGCTTTATAATTAAATGGAGCGAAACAAAATGTGTATGCCTATCTACGTAGCAAGTTCTCTTAATGCGCAGAAACTTTAGTTGCGAATATGGTGAACAGGAGAAGCAACGTGCATCCTACACGTGAACTGATCTACCTGGGTGAGAGCTTGCGCATTGACCGACCTTCCATTTTTAAGGGATGTCTCAGGGCTACACAGGTTCAAGGGATGAAGTCCGCTACGACGTTTCACGCCGTCGACATCGAACAGGTCATGAGTTCGTATTAGAGTTTCCGATTGCATCGTGTAACTGCGGCCTGTTGAACCAAAAGAAAAAGGTGATTTTACTTGCTGCGAAGATTGCATAAGTAGTTCCTTGCATTTCGAGTAGTTCATTGCAAACGTTAATGAATTTATGAATAATCATTTATTCAGAGCTCTGCACGTTGAACTTCAATGTATTCAGGATGTACCGGATTTTCGGTGCCAAGAATGACGCGAAAAGTGTTTGTTTTTTTTTTGTGGAGGACGTCGCAGATATTAAATCAATTAACGGATAGTGACATCGCTTTGGGCTAGAAAAGAAAAATTAGATTGTAATTAATAGAAATAAATATCTATTACAGGTGAGACAGATATATGTTAAAGAATTTACCCGGATTCTGATAATTTAGAGAAATACCTGATTTTAAATGTCGACTCTGATAATGTGTTTGTCAGACGTGCAGTTATCTGCCGTATCACTTAATCTAATGGGAATACTGAGAATGTCAAAAGGTAAAAAGATTCAAAATGACGAGAGATTTTAGAAATATCAGTACATTCATTAAAAATATTGAATTCTTAATTCCGTGCGCTTGATAATTTTTCTTCGGAATTCTTTGTTAAGAATAATTAGATTTCTTGTTATATCATTGTAGTTTGTGCAGACAGCATATACAAATGGGATAATGTAGAAAGTGTAAGCATCTTAAAAAGAGTTTAACTTTTTATAGCTGGAGTTATTATAAAGTAAATCATAAAAGAAATATGCAAAGTTGTTTCCTATAGTTATAATGTAACAAGCAGCACAAGAAAAAAAAAAAACATGAATGATAATACATGATACTCATTAGGAGGTAGATAACGATCCCCTGTTTATATGGTAAAATGAAATTAGACGGGACGAAATTGAAAAGTTTCATGTTTTATTAACATTGAAGGGAGTACAATGGGGTAAGGACTCCATTGTAACTTTAATAATGAATATTTTTTCTCAAACAACGAGACCCGTAAACTTAACAATTTGTATACAGATCGTCGTTACACGTCAACGTACTGTTCAAATAGAAATTCATTAATTCATTTTCCAAATTAAATATAATCATTGTTTGAACAAGTTTCGACTTCGTTTAATCAAATTTATCCAAACAGAATCCGATTTCCCTCACAAAGTTTTCTCAATAATTTCAGGTCATGTTAACAGGATTGATCGATGGGTGCGTAACAGGAGAGCATTCGAATATATTTCTTCAAAAAAAAAAAAAAAAAACACTTTATCATCATACATACGTAATTGATTCGTCTCAAATTTCCTAGAGCGTTCTCCTGCTGCGATAGTAACTACTCCACAGAGAGATACGAGCCATTTGGAGATGACGAGGAGGCCATTAGGAAGGAACTCCTTTACATAGAATGGGCCGTGCACAAAATAGCCACTCCAGCCATTTTGACTTTTGGACTCCTGGGAAATATTTTAACTTTGGCTGCTTTATCGGGACCGTCATTCCGCGGAGTGACGTATTTATACCTGACGGGCTTGGCCGTAGCTGATATTGGTGTCCTAGTCTCCTGGATACCAGTCGGTTCGCATATCTCTATAAATAATACATTCACGAACACAACGTTATCCATGCATCTAATTTCAACCTCTCAGACATTCTACCGTATCGATTTTTCATCCAATTATACAGTGACGCTATAAGGGATCACCCCTTCATAAAATACTTCTTAACTTCTTTCCAGCCATAAGACTAGGATATGGTATGAATAAATTCTATCTGGCCGCACTTTATCACGCTCACATAGAGCTCGTTCTTCTGCATACTTTCATGGCTGCCAGCATTTTCATAATGGCCTCACTTACCGTGGACCGATACGTTTTAGTCTTCTTTCCAGCACGTTTGAGATCTGGAAATATACGGCGCAATGCTAATTCACTGATCATTGCATCTTTCATGCTTGGTTTCATGGTACAGTTATAATCTTCGATTTTTACTTGAAGTACTATAAGATGATCTGACAACATGTAAGATTTTGTTGCGTAGATCAGTATACCGCTTGGAGGTATGAGACTCGTATACGAGCAGCAGGATGATCCTGATGTAGTATTTATATTACAAGAGAATACCTTTATCACTCGGAATGAATTATGGACAGCTTATCTATGGGGATTAGAGAGTCTTGTACGGATTGGACCATCTCTAGTCTTTGTCTTTCTTAATACATTGATCATCAAAAGATTTCTTCAACTCACTGCCAAACGACGTAGGTTCCATGCAGTGTCTGATAAATATAGAGCGACCCACGTTGCGGAAACATCTTCCCTGATGCGGAATCGTGGATACAGGTGACTTTATGATGATGATTTTCAGACTTTTAGGGTGTAAGTAACTCCGCAGTTGTTTTTACAGGGAGGAGCAGCAGTTGGTCATCCTATTATCTGCCATTGTTATTTTCTTCTTTTTAACCACTACTCCGGCTGTATGTGTCACTTTGTTATATCCAATAAAATTAGAAAAGGATTTGAATTACCAGCGAATACGGGCTATTGTTAATTTGGTGGAAATCAGTAATTTTGCACTAAAATTCCTTCTTTACTTTGCGTGCAGTACTGATTTTCGTAGCGCTGCACTTCGTACTTTCCAGGTAAGAAAATACTACTCGTGGGAACTTCGATCGTTCGTAGGAAAATTGTGAATTGCATTTATCTTATAGGGTCGATGCAAGGAGGAAGTACGGGATATGTCTCAGGAACCTCCTGTGGGTGAAATTGAGGATTTTAGTCGACATGGAACAACTTTTCGAATGTCTCCTGAACATACCAAACTGAATTCTCCAGGATCACCGTCGAAGTTGAACGAGGAGAAGGAAGTACAGTAATCCTAAGTTGGCTATTGCAGTGAAAATTGTTTATACTTATATTTATGGAAATATGTATGTTATTCTGAAATTATATAGATCTAAGAAAAAGAGGAGATTTTTTTTCGTGTTTAATTGATTTTATATAGTTGGATGTAAAAAGAATTCTTTTACCACTTTCTTTGATAAGTCTTAATTTTACATTAAAAAATGTAAATACTTTACAAACTAGTATTTTTTAAGTAAATAATTCATTTTAATTTCAGAAACGCAGTTTTTTAGCGTTGGTGATGACTATAATAGTATTGATTCGGCACATAATCCCAACACTTATCTGATATTCGATATGCCTAATTAATATAAGCAATAAATTAATTTTTCAGGTAATTATAAAAGAGCTATCGAGTGCAGTTCGTTAGTATGTAATGAGTACATGCAGTTCAATGTAAAAGATGTATGAGTTTTCAGATACTTAGACACTTTCATTTTCAGTATCTGTATAAGGATTATGCACATATATTTGTCAGTCCAAATCTCTATAGATCAGCCTTTGATCACTGCTATAGGCCTTAATTTAATACACTTATGAGAAATTCCAGCTGCGTGACAGGTATTTACTACATCGGTCACATTCTTATAAGATTCCGGTGCTTCTTCCATAACAAGCTTAGGCGAGGCCACTCTTATAGATATTCCAAGTTCCTCAAGTTTATCCAATACTTCTTTGTAGTCCAAGTTACGCCGTGATTTAGCTCTAGATAAAGCTCGACCCTGAATTAATAAGATATAGAGAAGTTACTATTTATAGATAACGAAACTAATTATTAAATGAATCTGATTATATACTAACAGCTCCGTGGCAAGTCGAACCAAAAGTTTCCTGCATACCCTGTTCAGTACCTGTGAGTACGTAACTACAGGTTCCCATCGTACCACCAATTAGGACTGGTTGACCAGTTAATTGATAATCAACTGGAATTAATGGATGATGTGGTGGGAACGCGCGAGTTGAACCCTATCAAATTTTATCATTAGAGATTTGTAAAAACTGTATTCATTTAACATCCTTACAGAGTTACCTTTCTGTGCACTAGGAGAGTCTTCTGTTTCCCATCAACTATGTGTTCTTCAATTTTAGCTATATTATGGGATACATCGTAAATAACGTGCATGTCTAAATCGTCAGGACTCATGTGAAATTGCTTCGCAAAGGCCTGAATAAAGAAATACAAAAAATTAAACATGTTCTGCGGCAAGTGATTATGGACCTTAAGAAATTGAATACAGATAAATACTTGGCGACTAAGGAAAGTCATGGAGCTGCGGTTAACCCAGGCAAAGTTAGCAGCTGCAGCCATTGACTTTAAATAATCCTGTCCCTCACGTGAGTTAATATGCGCACATGCTAATTGTCTGTCATTTGTTTCGATATTATCTCGTTTCATGGCCTTCTCCATTTGTACCAGTGCATCTGTTGCAACCTGATGACCAAAGCCTCGACTACCAGAATGGATCATGACACAAACTTGTCCCTTTTCTTCAATGCCCATTTTACTAGCAGCCCATTTATTATAAATTTCATCCACTACTTGTATCTCAGCATAATGATTACCAGCACCTAGAGTTCCCAGCTAAAATATAACCTAGCATAAGTATCAAGACATATCAGTACAAAAACACAAGATTTCTTGTAGTACCTGTGGAAGACCACGTTTCTTAGCTCTCATGGAAACTTTAGAAGGGTCTGCATTTAACATTCTACCATATTCTTCACAATGCTCTTTATCCTCTGCCCAGACATATCCTACAGAAATATTTGCCATAGAATAAATCTAATCCTTTAATGTATTTTTTTTGTATTTACCTTCTCGGAGGGACCAATCCATGCCCATTTCTAATGCTTCTTCTAAATCACGTGCAGTCATTGGTATAATTCCTTTTGAACCAACACCGACTGGAATATGGTCGAACATGCTCTGGGCAAGTTGCTCCTGTGGAAGGCTTACTGATATACAATTGCAAGCATCATATAATAATATGATTATATATTATATGAATAAGTATACCTTAACAGGTACTACATCTTTTTCAAATAAGTTTGTTCGAAGAAGACGAACACCACAATTGATATCAAATCCTACTCCACCCGGCGAAACTATAGATTTTGGATCATTCATGTCAAAGGCAGCCATGTTCCCTGTATATGCATAATGTATAAAATTAAACTGTCGATCATATAAAGTAAATAATATCTTACCAATAGCAAAACCATAACCAGAGTGCACATCAGGAAGGCCTACAGATTTCCCAACTATTCCAGGTAATGCAGCAACATTTGCAATTTGTTTAACACCAGGAAGAAACCCACCAATTACACCAGGTCTACATGCATTACGTAGCTCCTCCAACATTAGTTTTTCTAATGTATTATTAACGTAGAATACACCTTCAACCTTCGACAACACAAAAATTTATAGTGTAATAAAAATAACATGAAGAAAGCTTGCAGTATATATTAAACTATATACATTCATATTTGGTTGAAATCCTTTTTTGATTCTCCAGCAGTAGTTATTAATTTTTTCCAAATATTTCAGTTCCTCTTGATACTGCCTGACAACCATTTTCCTGAAAGAAATTCAATACTTCATTTGTATTACTAAAATATTAAGAATTACACTGAGAGTCTAAATCATTAATAAAATCATATGCAAATAGTAACATATCGAAATATTTGTTTAAATGTCTAAACTCCATTATGAATCTTATTAAAATTTATGCTACACCGATCTTCAAGGTAAGGATTATAGAATTCATCAGTGCGAAGGTACTTACGCGAATTAATAATATCACAGGAAGACTAGTTTTTAAATTCTTCAATTTCTGACACCGGTACGACAACGTTTAACTTTATGGTTACAAACCACGTCCTTTCAAATCGGAATCACCTTATGCTTGCTTTTCATAAGTAACAATTGATAGGATTCTATTGGTTTTCAAAAAAGTTCAACTGGTCAATATCCAATTAAGCCCGTTCTACAATGGGACTTCGTTGTAAATTGTTTCTACAGGCCAATCGTAACATTAAAAAAGCGGAGAAAATAATGTTGATTGGCTTACGGAAATAACTTACGGCAAACGTCTACTGGCAATGTTCCATTGTAGAACGGGCTTTGAACACTTTTTTATTTTTGTAATGAAAGAGTCACTTTATGAACGTGCAAGCGCACCTATTTTCAATTGTTGGCGGTTAAGAATTTGAAGAAGCATTAACCTAAAATATTATGACAGTTCTACGTTGTTGAAAATGACGCATTCTAATGCAATAACTCCCGTGCATATTAAGAAATTAGGTATTACATTTTACTTTTGTTACTGTAACATATGTTTGGTAAATGATGTAACTTTGTTTAGTGCACGACGACTATTATATCATGTATGATCTCTCTAAGGAATTTTTCTTGCATTCATTTTCAGGGCATGCAATCGATGAAATACGCTCCAGAGCTTTGGATAATATTATTTCCAAATTCGATCATGGCTTTGGTTGTGATTGTGATGCTGTTAAAAAGGAACTGATAATGAAATTATTTAATTGGTTCTCTTTCGAGATAGTAATAGAGCCAGAAAAAGTTCTGGACTTACTGTACAGATTAGTGAAGGTAATAATTACAAATAATTCTATTGAATTTACCAGTTTTTAAGTTTTGAGACACTCATAAAAATTCAATGTTTAGATAGTTGTAATATAGTATTATTTATTCTACCTATGTTTTAACAGACAAATAATGGAAGCTTTTTAAATGCATTTGGCAAACTCAGATTTCAAAATGAATGTCGTGAATTAAGATCAAAACTTGATTCTACTTGGCATGACAAGTTAAATCTAATCGAGGAAACTGTCCTTAATTCTAAACAGCAAGATCCTATTGATTCTGCTGGAACACAGTCAAAGGTATTTGTACTTAATGCACAATCCTGAAACAAAAAATTAAATTCCTTATTGATCTTATATCTTTATTTTATAAAGACTACAGGCTCTCCAAGCAGGAACTATGAGCAATATGCAGGAAGAACGTACGATCATCAGATTGGAGATGGAGACTCTGAATCACAATATCCTAACAGTTCTAATAATGTACATGCATGTTCAGACAGGTAAAGCATTGAATGTACGCATAACTAATATAGTTTTATAGATATAAATATTTTTTAAATGCATCATTGCAATGAACAGCACAATACCATTCGATTTGACACTACAATGCGGAGACGGAACACACATCTCTAAGAAAACAGAGGGTGGTATAAAGTGGTTAGTAATGCCATGGCAATCATTAGTTACATCAGACAAAGGAGTTTTATCAGCAGTAGAAGAAGCATTAAGTAATACTATGGATACCAGTCTGATATTGCATACTTGTCAATTTATAACTAACGTAATGTTACAAGATTTCCCTGCAGAAGTGTTCCTTCAAAGGCCAGCTATAGTATCGGTAGAGTACCTGAACAATTTGTAATATAAATCAACGAAAAATCTTTTTGTTTTACATAATCCAATAATATTCTTTTCTACAGGTATTACACACACTAATTAATTCCAGTGGAAATAGTTTGGAAGTCAGCATGAGAAATGTCGTATCGACAGTATTAAAAACTTTATACAAACTCACACGTTCTATAAGATTTCGTATATACTATTACTGCGATCCATGTGTGGCAAACAAAAAGCAAAAGGTAGTACAGTTTTTATTACGCTCTCGTATAAAACTCTGAAAAAGATGTTAAATTGGTTACTCCAAATGAATTTGCACTGCATCTAGCTAATTTACTCTATATTTTCAATAAGCTGTTAGCAGGGAATTTAGAAAGTATCGCCTATCCGTCTTCCGAAGATAGAGATAGTCCTGAGGGCGGCCTACCAGAAGCCAATTATCAAGCATATCAATCAGCGGTATATAATTATTGTCTATTAATTCCTATGATGTAAACATTATTATAAGCAGAGAGTTCAGCTAAACAATTATAAATTTTTATAGGGAACGAGCGACCGAAGTCAAAGCATTATGGATAACGTTGATGAATCCGTATTGCAATTACAACAGATGACAATACCTATGTACTGTATAGAATCTCTGAAGCACGTTATCACATTATTAAGCATTCCAATTAATTCTACATTCCCATTGAAAAATGTTAAATACGTTATGGACTTGACTTATGAGCTCGTTCAACTACTTATTACCAGTGTTATGCCAACTATTTGGCTATGCAGCGATGGAGTGGCATTGAAGATTCACGAGGATTTAAAATCGTTAATGCAATTATTCGGCGAAGTAATCGAATATTTTGGGAATTACAATAGCGTGGATCATTGTAGAATAACATATCTGCATCTCGTGTGTATTGTTAACAAAATGCTCAGTAATATCGTACCATTAGAATTGGCGGATTTGGTGCTGCCAAAATCTCTGAAAATATCACTATCAAATGCTATTATGGATGCTCCAATTTACCTGTTGTATCCGGCATTACATTCTACTCTGCAAGAATATGCACGTGTGAGTATCTTATTGCTTTGAGTTGTGAAATGAATGAGTTGTGAATTCTATGGCTATGATACACACGCAATTGCGAAACTGACTCTTTGCTATTCTTAATGAATGACTGTTCTTGACTTACAGCAATTTCATGGAAGGGACGAAACTGACTGTGTAAAACTATTCGATGAAACACGTTTAATTATAAAATCAATGAAAGCTGCTATTTCTCTATTAAAAGATTCTACCAATCAATCTAATCCAGATGTATTAAAAACAATATATGCAGCAAAATTAAGTTTGTCTTATCACAAAAATTTAATCATTGTTAAAAAAGCAGTAACATTTTTACAACGTGTCAACCAGTAAGTAAAACTGAGGTTTATGTCCGAAATTATACTGAATGACAAATTCATGACGAACTGTTTGTTTCAAGTAATGATCTGGACAAAGAAAGTCAAGCTATTGCGACTAAACTAATTCTTGGCCTACTAGCAAATGGAGATGCTGACATACAGTGTGCAATGTATACCGAATGCCAAGATTTAGTGAAGAGAATATTAGGTGTCGCATACTCTAAAGAAAGATACACTTGGGAAAATATTAAATTCTTATTCGAACAGAGTATATTCACAGAAATTATCTGCCACGGAGTGACAAATGAAGACGAGAAGGTACTTACAACAGAGTTCCTCATTAAAATTTTTAAGAGCTAAGCCTTAGTTCACTCGTTATCACTACAGATCAAGAATATGGCAGAGGAGATATTAGTCTACATGTTAAAAGGAAAGGTACAACTAGGAGAAAATGGATGGATGCAATTTTTAGAGGCCCTCGTACCAGTACTGGGTCTGTTGCAATGCCTTGCACATCCGTCTACTGTACTTGGGAAGTGTATAACAAAAATGCTAGATCCTGACTTATCCACTAGTATACAGCTCGCAGATATAGAGGTATGTAATACATCACTCAAGGGGGAATGAATGATTTCGAACATTTATCAGAATAGGTCATCCAGCAAAACTTCAATTGACTTTCCATATCCAAAGGTTTTGAAAGGAAACATAAGGCTTCTATTCTCGCCCGATCATGACATCAGAGAGGAAGCCGTGTGCCGATTGATCTGGCTTCTTGGAAAGGAAAAAGATTCTACTCAGAAATTACCAAGATTATCCTCTTTACATGGCCTTCCCCTTAGCTCACTTTGTATCTTTGAGCGACAGAATTCCACCAAGCAATCACAAGGCAACTATCAGGTTACCTATTTACGTATCTGTCGAAGCTTTACCATAAACGATTACTATGGAGACGGTGTACAGGGTTTTAATCGAGCATAAAAATATCCTTCATAAATAATTATAATTTTAGAGAAGCAGCTTATTGTCTGTGCTTGAAATGCTGAATGCTCCTGGTGTTGAACCAAAAATGCGAAAATCCGCTCTTGTGCAAATTAGCGTTATGCTCACTGACACGTCATTGCACAAACTCTTTGTTAGCGAAAATGGTCTGCCGTTGATTTTAAAGATATTTACAAGCGCTCTGGTACGTTATTTCCCATTTACTGTTTAACATTACAATTTTATGCAGAGTATTGCTTAGTCCGTACCTAATTAAGCGGGTTATGACGAGGGTACTTATTGATAAATAATTCTGGGTTTTTCCAGGTTGAAAAGGAATACGCTAACTATCCTGACTCGGTAATACCGATACTAACTATATTGAAGTTAATCTCATCCACAGATAATATAGTGAGACACGATCTGTCAGTCAGAATCGATGTTTTTCTAAACATTCTCAGAAGTACGTATAGAAATAGGTGCAATATCCAGACAAAGATATTGGTAGTCCTTAGAAAATAAGGTTAATCAAACATTGTCATTTGCTTTATTATTCATATATGTACTTGAAATTTACGGAGATAGTGGTACTGAATGACGCGGGAAATTATTTCAATGGGATAAGTCTTTGTTTGCATAATTCTCCTTGACGTTAAAACCACGCCGAACAGTTGATTGGTTGAACAATTTGGGAATTCCTAAATTACTTTGTAACTTTCTACAATAAGCAGTCGTACTCAATAATCAGCTTATCATTAACCTCGGTAATTATTATTGATCTTTCTTTGAATATCTTATCTTTTTTCTAGGTCTCTTTTTATTCCCTAATAAGGACTGCGTTAGGATTGATGCTTCGCATCTACTATGTTTACTGTTATATGACGAATATATTATGAGACTTGGAGAGAAACGCGTAGACTCGTCGAATCAATTAAATATTTCTCTCCCTCATATTATCGTCTCACGAATGAGACTACCGTTCCTTTGTAAATCTCACTGGAAGACTAGTATCCACAGACGTTCTGATGTATCGGGTAAATTGCATTTGCTCTCTTGGGAAAAACAAAAAAAAAATGAAAATCTGTATTCTGTATTTTAATAACCATTTTTAGTCCTTCACAGCAGCAATCAAGCTGCTCTGACATTCGTCAGACAATTCTGGGCATGGGAATGGAATGCTGGTGTGAATATGTTATGGCAATCTTGGGAGAGCCTAAACGATTCAGATATTACAGAAAAACTTATGATACGCGAACAGGAGTTTGCTACTTTTCAGTATACATTACCTCATTATTACTGTCAGCGGCAACTTTATAATATTCAAAATTCAACCACGCATGATGGTGTTTCGTGCGCGCTTGACTATCTTACAATGTAAATACCGCATTATTAGTACCACAATTTTATAATATCAACGCTATTATCATTGAGGATTCAATTATTCGATTTCTTGCAGGTACTTGAGATTTTATAATATGTCGAAGTGCGAGCAAATGGATAATATAAGTTCATTACCATGGGAGCAGTCATTCGAACGATTTTTATTATCGCATCCAACCAGCAAAGAAGATTGTGATTTATTTGTCAATGTTTTATCATTTCTTTATATATTTATTAACGTCACAAGGGATGGTAAGAATACTTCCAACAGACGCAATGCGCGCTCTCCGATAATAGTACAACGAAATATACTGTTTATTACAGAAAAGAATATGTGGCTCTGTAAGACAATGAAGAACATGACAAAATCGTTGGCTGACTTACTTAGAAGCTTAGATACAAACAACCAAGATGTCCACCAATCAGTATTGAGGCTTGCGAGAGCTTGCTCGGCAATAGAGCAACAGGAACAGACTGATTCTAAAGATTCGAAAGACACGTGGATTAATTTTATAGAGCTTGTTGTATCAAATCTTTGTTTTGGAGATCAACAACACTTTTATAATTTAGGTTTGTACACCGTACAACATTATGATCACAGTATACCATACTTTGACCGATGAGACGATTGCCCTTAATAATTATAGCTTACCTCGATTGGCTTTTGACATGCTTGACGTACTTGACTGGAAAGTGTCAATGGAGCAGTCACAAAAATTTATTAATATCATTAGGAAATGCTTTAATGGAACTTATAATATCGTTCCACGGAGCCGGTACAGTCAGTTACATGGGTCTGTCAATCACAAGAAATTCAATAATCTGTCTGAATCACTTGCTTCATCAAATGCAAACGAATTTAGACAAAAATGTAAGTTCTTTTTGGCATACTTTTTTTTTCGACTCCTTTGCTGCTGACATACATGTTTTATTTCTATATAGATGTGGACTGCATTTTGGTACGAGGAAGGTCGTTGCCTCAGCTGGTTACCAATGCTTTGGAGAAATAGAGATCCATTGGTACGTGCAGCAGCACTGCAGTTACTCGCTGGATTAACAAATGCACCTCATACAGCATCACAGCTGTTGCACGCGATATCATTGGCCCCAAGTGAGTTGTGCCATACTCTGATTCATAGTATCGGAAATCGAGAAGAATCTTGTATAGTCCGGGAACAAGCGTCAGTCGCATTTAGCAACATGATAAAGAATTGCAATTCCGTGACGTTTCAATACGTGAGTTATGAAAATACGTATTAAAATTAGCGTCAACATGTTTATGTTAAGCTTAAAACGTTCACGAATCAAAACGTGTTTTTCCACATATAGGCTGACTCGTTAAAGGCGAATGCCATATTAATATACGTCGAACAGAGCAATATTTATTATGAAATTAGTGTTCTATGCTCGAATCTGTATATGCAGCCGACGTTAGATCCAAACGCATCTGATAACGAGAACGATGAAAGCGGAAAGATGCAATCGGAACACAGTAGAGTATCTGATTATATGTCTTTAGTACCGAGAACTGTCTCCTATTTATATAACTGTCAGGATGAGCTGCAACTACGTAAGTCAATTGACGCGTTGCGTTTGATATATTTATAAATTTTTAAGTGATCTTGCTATCTTATATAATTCACTTTCATTGTGCACAATTTACGTACTTTCAGTGTCGGTCAAGGATTCAGAAATGACTGACGATGAAAGTTATCCACAATTCATAGCAACGCCCTCATTAATTACAAGCGTTTGTACTTTATTGAACAATCTAATAGCAATTGGTCAACACGAGGTTGTACGACTTTTCTATGAGCATTCCTTGGACAAATATTTTCTTGGGTATCCTGATAAATTTTCCAACAGTCTCGATATTAACTTAAAGGAAGTAGTGACAACGTGACGTATTTCCTCAGGTGTTTTAATGGGATTCCTAAAACCATCGATAACAGACGTAATTTTCTTCACTATTGTGACATTTTGGAAATGTACACTGCTCTTTGCACTGTATTAACAAACTGCATCACGCATGGCAATGACTTTATGCTGACGGCAACGTTCTCACCGGACGCTCTCTACTCGCTGTTGAGTCTCCTGAATACAGAATTATATTGTGAGTTCAAATTCTATTACGAAATATCAAGTGTTCTTCGCCCTACGATACATACCAATCTCTTATTTATGATGCTATACTTTATCCCGTTAGACATGCACACACCTAGATTGGTATACTTGCGCAACAGACTGTGGACCGAAATTTTCAATTTACTATCGGTACTGTCGATCACTGATAGCCAACATTACGAATCGGTGGAAACTGCGTTGGAACTGTGCGGCACGGAAGCGATTGTCAGATCAATGTCCATAGCAATAAAAGATTCAACTTCAGAATTGCAGATGAGTGCAATCGGTGCACTTGCATCTTTACTCTCGCAGGAAATACAAAGGGAGACTTCTTCTTCAAGGAACGGAGCCTCATTAAAGTCTGTATTGGATACATGTATGTCATCCGCACTGGATAATCCCAGGAATCACGCGATAGGCGAAGTCTTGTCAAACGTTAATAAATTGTCAATTAAGAATGCAAGCATTCATACAAGAAGATCCCACGAAAAGGATCAGGCGAAAGCAATCGGCAGTCATGGAAAGTCATCAAATGAAAAATGCATCGCAATTGGTTCTGAGATATGCAAGATCTTATTACAACTTTACATTGCGCACAGCTATGCGAGGACTAAAACTAATCGCAAACAGTCCCAGGACAAAGATCTCATTGTCGGTGCTTTAACAAATTTACTCTGCATCTCGGCCGAAGCTAAGAGAACGGCGCTGGATGAAAATCTTTCAGAGACAACGTTAATGCAACTGAAAGAGCTTTATGTCAAATTGAATTTACAGCCGTACGAGCTCTATAGAAATCATTCGGATCGTGAACGAAAGGTAAATCACTTTCGATGTAAAATAATATTAAAAGACTCTTCGCGTTTTTGCCTAGGATATTGTTCCACGTTTTTGATTCGAAAGTTTTTTGATTCGAAAAGAGGCGATGGAACAGAAAATTATAGGCAGTAACGTAGATGTTACATTTGAATTTTGTACAGACGTTCGCATGGCCATACCACAGAATTTCGGATAACAATATGTTAATTATTCTATGCTACTTGACTGTATTGAGAGTCAACATAAAAATGTTAGCATACTCGAGGGAGTTTTTTTCTTCGTCTTTTCATCGCGCAAACACTTTGTAATGAAGAGGCACACAGCGAGCTGCTCGTTGAGCATTGGGATTTCCGAGCAATTCACTCTACGCGCGTTTTACTTAGATTATACAACTGAACATTCAAGAAATAATCTTTGCGTATTTTCATATTCAAGATACATCCGTTGCTGCACGACGTCAATTGCATTTTCACACTTCTTATGAACTTCATGTATGGCAACGTGCAGGTTAAGGAAACCATGGCTAGGGATGGCTTGGCTGACGTTCTTCATAAGCTATGGGCTTGGATATCAATTAATAAAGTTGTTTTAATTTCTGCGTTAAAGCTCTTGGCAACGTTCACGACTAATTGTCCAGAAGGTAATTATATTATTACCATAATTAATATTGAAAAGTATTTGTGATTTTTCTTACATTGATATTTCTATAGGCATTGAGTATATTTATGCAATAGATTTTGCTTCTCTTTTTTTTCATTAATGATTAAAGAATCTCAGCTCTGACTTTTCCTTTTCTAACGCGCCTTATGTTACGTGTCTTTATCTTTTCCATTGTGTTTTTTACCTTCTTTTTTTATAGGCAATCAATCTCTGACATTAACCACGACACTGCCAGGCGTCGGTCTTAGGAAAACTCCGAACACTGTAGCACTGATACACGTCACGGTTCATGTTGTTTCCAAAGAAATTGAGAAAGCTGGACAAAAGTTTGATAATCAAAAACTGCACTTTGCATTTCATATTTTGCGAAATGCCGTACACACGCACGAATGCCGTGTGTCCATATCGAAGGTAAGATAAAAATATTAGAAGTGTGCATAATGATATTCTTAAATGTGGTATACAAAAATATATTCCAATTAACTTTGTTTAATTACAGAGTAATCTCCTGCAATTTTTCTCCAAGATACATCCGATCACTACGAAACGAGTGAAACCTTGGCCTCTCGTGGAAATGTACTGTCTTGAATTCCTCATTGATTTCACGTACTACGAGGAGGGGCAGCTATGCGTGCCCAAGGTATGTCAAAAGCAAAATTTGAATTTTTACATCCCGGATTCTCTTTATTTACCAAGTCAACCAACCGGAGCGCTCTTTCTATTGAACATAGATAATCCAAAGATTCTTCAGTGAAAACAGTAGTGATCTACGAACATGATTTTTGTTAATGGAAAACTTACAAAGTTATATTAAATATTATTCCAGGCTGTGGATGGCTTGGATGTACTGATACATTTGGCAAGATGTTCGTCGCTCTCAACTAGAATATTAGCAATTTCGACGTTGCGCAACTTGGCATTCAATGTAGCGAATAGACCGAGACTGCTCAGTTCAGGTAAATAAGGATTTCACGTTTAAATAAGCATGATTGGGTAGCGAGACGAAATGTATTTTGAATCAGACAATTCCTCTTTTTCTCTTTGTACGAATCATTGAACGTCAATGCCTTTTATACGAGTATTCAATGATTTTGCGTTGTACGATGCAGGCATTTTTTTTTGTTATCTTATCTAATAATAATAATAATTTTGTATCGTACGCAATTATTCCCACCATTTCAACGCCAGCAATGTCCTCTTTGTTTCAGTGGACTTTATCAATCTTCTGCACAATGTCTTCAAGAATGGCACCCTTGCAGAAATTGGAGTGGCCGGTTCCACGCTCTGGTCCTTGGTCAGCAACAATCAGAAGGGTAAATTGATAGCGCGCAGTGCCGGCTTTCCGCAAAGCATTCAGGAAGTACTTGGAAGGCTGACATTGTTAACAATCGCCGACGCTAAACAAGAACAGGAATTGGTGAAGATGTTGCAATACGTTATGAGAATTTTAAGCACTACCGAAAGTAAAAGCAATGACGAGTCAGTGTAAACGAACTTTGAAGAAATTCGGTTAAAGGTGACAATCAATTTGTAAATAATTTAAATTAGTACGATTCAAACGATTACATTTTTTAAATTATAATATGGGGACGTTACAAAATTTACTGCCGAGCCTGGTTGCGTTTCACTTTATTGCATCCAGGTAAACAGGGACACAACGATACTCGTAGTACTCTAACCGTAGATTTCGAAATGTACCCTATCAGACAAAAACTCTACTCTCACGTCCCACGAAGTTCATTAACACATGAATGAAGAGAATAATGATGATGAAAAAAGAGACGAATACTTATAAATTCACCGCAAACATTCGATCGGTAACTTCTTTATTATACATCATGTGACACTCAAACTATTCGACTATTTACTTCCCACATACGTTTTTACTGAGCGGAAATTATTTAGGAAAATTTGTCATCCGCCGTTGCTCTAATTTCACAATAAACGAACAGAATTTAGTGCAGAAAAGACGATACCGTATAAAGAAAAGCATAACTCGAAACCTTTATGCAATCGTATAGTTTGTCTGACTGTGAAAATAAATAATATAGCTTTATGGAATGGAAGCCGCTTGATTATTTTTAATCATAAAACTCATTGAATCTTATGTAACAGCAAAACTGTATAGGCCCTTTGTATAAGCGCTATTAGAAATTCGCTTCATCAGGTACCACCAAGAGGAAAATTTACTTTTCTAAGATTTGAAACAATGTTTCCTGCAAATCACAAAACATTGGGCAATAGAAAATGAACCAAAAAGGAATAATAGATTTATTTAAGCATTCTTGAATACATGTTTCGAGTCTGTTGAGTATGCAATGTCCTTTAAGGATACGATATACAATTTATTAATTTGAAATATGGAGTTCAAATGTAATACTAGCAATTTCAACCATTATTTATTTATCCGTTATACAATAACGTCTCATGTAATGATTTCGATTCCTTAAGAATAAAGTGACAGATCAATTATAAGCGACTGGAAGAAATTGCTTTGAACCGGTCCTAACTAAATGTCAATTGAAATGATTTAACATTAGGAACTTGTTACAGGCTGGAGCTATGGCAGCGATAGGTCATTCGTCTTCAGTCTCTTTGTGAAGGATGATTGAAAAATTCCAAGAACGGACTCGTACTTCGTGAGAACGAAAATGGCCAGTCATACAGTCTACCTAGTAACTGGTTTGTCTCGTGTCTAGCGCGCGAGAATGATACTTTTTATAGTGAGAGATGAGCTTCCCAGTTATCGTACAATGGGCGTATTCGAACCGTATCGAAGTTGGCCTACAGGAAAAGAAGGAAGGGATACATACAGCAAGTGTGTTTGCTATGTCAATAGATAAATAGATAAACTGTTGGAAGGAGTGGCTAATTTTAACGTCAGCAGACGGATAACTGAATGTAGAGTTGTAATTTAACTTTACAAACGGGTCGTTACGTAATGCAAATTAAAACTACGCCGACGCAATGACTTTGCCATGCAAATGAATGTTTATGGTTCACAAAAGTTAACTGGCATAAACAGAAAGTCTTCCGACGATGCCTGACCTTTACACTAGACGAAAATTCGAGGGAGTATATAATGAAGATTGATTTTATTGTTTCAATTATAATATAAAGTAAGGAACCATCTTGTAACCAGCTGCTAATTAATTCTTAAGGTGCTCTAATTGAGTTGGTACATCAATCACGCTACTTAAAACGGTGCAGGTTCGTTTCATAATGGACCCTATACATTTCATATTTTCGTCAAACCTCTATTAAGAGTCTTGCAGGCAAATTTATTCCTGATTTCAAATCATTGGGTATTTATTTACTCAATATACATGCTTGTTGCGTTGAATTTTATATGATAGTAATGCCAATGTCTAAGTCATTAACAAGTCTGCTGTTTCTTATACGAAGAATAAGGAAGAAGCGTGGGAATATATTTCTGGCTTCTTTAGAACTTTGGAGCGCCTTGATTATTTGTTATGATGTGGATGGCGCTTGTGAAAAAATAATTTTTTTTGTACGGAAGCGTGAATATTATCCGTCCTGGGATTATACTCACGGGCACACGAGAAAACGGGATAACATTTAATTATACAGTTGATACATTCGGCATGAGTTTGGCATTAATTTACATGTGGGGTATATTCGATCTGCGGAAGCGCGTGTGGATGAATTGGCAACGTCGAAAATTAAATATGTATAGATCTATTTTACATTACTGTATTACCTATTGCATTACTGACTACTGTATACAAGAGATTGACTGTTCGACAGAGACTCATAAGTACCGAGCAAGACTACATCTGTCGATCAGATAAGACTAATCGGAATCATTTTGTGAAATATAAAAAATATTTACTTTGAAAAATACGGGTCTCTATCACTCATCTCGTTCCTAAAGTCAAGATCAAACGAATCATCTTGGTCCAAGCCATCGTAGCCTAAACTTCTTGCCTCTGAGACTAACGTTATTGTATTTTTTTTAAGTCTATCCTTCTTTGCAAATTCAAAAAAAATGGTTTGGATTATCCTTGTCGATCGAAAGAGATCCATCTCAGGAGTAAGCATTATTTTGTTTTACCCAAACATTTTGGACCAAGGCTTTTGGGTATGTTAGAGTATCATAGAGTAAGTAGTGTATTTTTGTATTCTAGTATGGATAACATTTATATCCCCATTGAGAATTTAAATATTAATTCCGTAATGTCCTTCTGCCAATAATGTATTTAATAGTGTAGAACTAGACCCATCCGAAAGCCGTAATACGAGCGACAAAAAAACAGGACCAACGGGGAACGAATGATCGTAAACTGGAAAGCTTATGTGAGCGTGAGACTGATTATATTATTGACGCTGGAAAAATACTCAAAAACAGAAGAGCACGAGAAATGAAAACTTTTACTGGATTTTTAATTCAATTCCCATGACTTCCCTTTGGAGTGGAAAATTTGTCTAAACAGAGAGTGGCATTAATTGTATATTAAGAATAGAATTTTTTGACTTAATTGTAAGAAAAACAAAACTTTCACTATGACCGACAACGTTCTGCAGTTGTAATACGCGACAATTAATTTCAATTAATTTTAAATATGTGAAAGTTACTTTACATTGCGCACTGATTATCAATACGTCGATTTACTGTCGATTGAAACATTAGAAATATAAAAGTCATTGGAGATAAAGTTCGCAATACAAGTTTCTATGGAAATGAGTTACTCTGACTTAGGCGTATTAGTAGAAATTTTTTAATTTCAAAATTCTATAAGCTCCATACGCTAAAATTATTTCAAGATCCATTGCTTTTTATATTGCATGCTGAAAATGTTGTACACAATTTGAACAGATTTAAATTCTATTCGGATTATTCTTTATTCTTTTCGCCTATGAAAAGCCTTTAGCTACCTGCAGCCCATCAAATATTTTCAACGTTTGGGAGACATACGCAGTCCCCTGACTTTTGGTCTGAAACTTGTTTGCCAATTAAATGCTAGATTTAGTAATAATCTAAGGTGTCGCAAAGTAGAGTTATTACTATGGAATCATACATTATCGTAAAAGCGCGATTAATTGCTGCCATGCAAAGTGATACTTCTGAATTAAGTTCCCCTTCCATCTGGCATCGCAAAGTTGCAGTTGAGTTGGACTCAGGCGGATGTAGCGATGCATTTACGTTATACATATTCCACATGAAAACACGCGATAGCAGTATAATAACGTGGGAAACTCAAAACTCAATCGTTTCTAAGTAACTGCAGTTGCACCTGCAAGTGGCAACGATCCCGACCAACAGAACCGCTTTAAATCATAACGATATCATTTTTATTTATTCCAAGTTTTAAATTACTCAAATTGTATTCCTGCGATCTAATGTCACAAGATCATTCATTCCTATAACGCACGTTTGTTCACATGACTGTTTACGTATTTCCTGAGATGAATGAAACACCAACCGACATGACTTTTCTCTCTTTGAATTATCGTACGATACTACAGAGAACGGCGGAGATAAAAGAATAGAAGGAAGAAGATAACCCATCTTTATAACCACAAGAAGCACGCATTTCAACGATCCACTCAGACGCAATGAAACAATAATGCTGACAGTGAAAAATAAAAAAAAATCGATTTATCCGAACAAGAAGAATTGATGAATAAGATACATGCTCTGACTCAAAATATGACTCAGTACTCAAGCGTTCATGTAAAAGTTACTTCACACCCAAAGTGATTGTCTGACTAAATAAGATTATAAAAAAAGTTCTACCACAAAATCGCGATTATACGTAAGTCCTGGGCGCTGTTTTTGACATTCTTGAGATTGGCTAAGGTAAATAGATATTCGATAAAAATCTACATACGTGTAAATATAGCCAACGAAAGTGCCGCCGAAGAAGGCAGTTTGCAAAGAAAATCCGAATAAAAAGCATTTGAAATGATTATAAAACGATATTAAAATTCAGTCAGCAAGTGGCGTTAATTGTCCATTCTGAAAGCGTGGGTGGCCCCTCTATAAATACATATAGGCATGGATTTAATGAAAGGTGGTTTCATAGCGACGGTGGTAGCAGCGAGTAAGTATTGTGTTGAGCCAAGTCACGTGATATCGGATGGATTTGCGTCAATGGTGACCTCCGGAGTTCTGTCCACGCATACCATACGGACGAACGAGCGAACGGTCGCTGCCGCTACGATCCCGACTAACGAGGCTAGGAGGCGTGCCTTCCTGGCCCTCTTAAGTCTTTTAAAGTTTCTCCGCTCCTCTTTCAACCGTGTTTTCTGAATCCAAGTCCTGACCGTTGCTTACGGTCTTTTCTTTTCTTTTCATTTCCTCTATCCCTCTCTTTTTCTCTCTTTCACTTCTTTTCCCGCGTTGAAATTCTCTCCAGGCTACTCGAATTCTCTCGCTTCTTGCAGACGATTTGCATTGTCCTCGTGTTTCGCGTCGTTGCGTATCCGCCATGTTGCTGAAACTTCGCGTCCCGTCAGGGTCTCGTCCTCATAGCTGTATCTGGTTCGCATGTAGCTACAACACGAAGAACAGTGTTAATGATCTCTTAATCGTTTACAACTGTTACGAAAATGCCCTGATAATAAATGTAACTTTCCACGAGATATATTGCTTGCTCGTTACGATATCTTATTTAACCTACGGTTTAGCACTTTCTCATCAGACTGGAAATACATTCCATTTCGCTATTGGAGGTTACTATTTTTTATTGGAGAATAAATTCCTCTCGCTATCGTGCCATTGATTTGGAAATTAATTTTTTAAATATACTTTATTACATCGTGGCGACATTAATTATGTATGTGCACTTACGGGTATGAATTTGTTTTATCTACAGTTAGAAAGAACCGATTTGAAAATAGATATTCATTTGTTCGTTGAAAGTAACATTCTTTTCGTCAGATCGTCATGGACGCAAGGATCACCGAAAGTTTAGTCCGATGAAATTGTTTACGAAGTATCTAATATACTCTTGAGCCTGCTGTTGGTAACAAAGATGAATAAATACAGACGAATAGAATATTAGATTCGCAAGGCTAATCATATTCAGCAGATATTCAACGTCGTCCATGGGTTTGTAAACTGTGCAAGAGGCCCACCCGTAACGGTCGATGACCCATATGAAAAATACCGACAGATAAGTACAGAAAAACTATACTCTATTTTATTTGTTACTCAAAGGAATTTATCGAAAGTCTCATTGTTATTGTTGCTCGATTGATTCACTTCCGTGTCACCGTATTGTCAGCATTTAATTGACTAGCTAACGCGATCACAATGTAAAGGCGTCACGTTAATAGAAGCCTTTGAAAAAATGACGTTTCAGAAATATGAGCAGAATGAAATTCCCATTGCCTGGTATCTACTAATATTCTAAATAAACTCACGTACACACATTGTTTGCCAAGAGGTAAATTGACTGATAATGTCAAAAGTATCTAGAAATGTCATCTGGTTCAGTTATAGTAATTATTGAATTTGCATAGAGTATTGAAAATCCAAGATGGCTTGATCCGTCGTGGGGCCTTTGATAATTTTCAATCCTATTTCCTCTCGGTAGTACAGGCTGAGGTGTGATTCTATTTATTTCTACTCGACCGTTATACAAGTAAATTCTATGCCATCATACACACCGTACAGGTTGAGGTTATAAAAAAATATTGCGATCCTGCATCCTGTTTCGTCATAGTTACTTTGCACCGAAGACGCACAGGTAGCAGACCGCACGTACCGCTTTACTAGACGATAGAACATGATCGGATTTCGCGAGGGACAGTTGACATTTAATTCTGAAATTATACGCTAGTTAATCGCAATTTGGGTGTCCGTTCTTAGAATAACAAATCTATGGAGTTATAGAATCGATGTTTTAGCATACGATTATCGATATTTTGTTTCGATTCTCTAGACCTCGATATATCGATAGATCAATTCAAACTTTACGAATCCCGATTTTCTGTTGATAAAAAATCCTTACGCTGAAACTTCTGTATACGGTAAAACGTCGCCCCGAGTAAATATACTTGGTATTATTAAAATACAATGACATAGAACTGCAAGGAGGTTAAAACAGTCAAATAATGCAGGTTATTATTGTGCAAACTGTAGGAATAAATGTTTCAGGAAAGATTCTAAAAAAAATTGAAAGAATCAATGTATACAGTCTTATATGTGTCATACGTACTTGCATACGCATATGCACGATACGTACGATAAATAGAACATTTCTCAGCCGTTGATATGCATTTGCATTATTCATCTCTAGTCAGGATCGTCGGACTTTGAGTAAACACCGAATGCAAGAAGTGTATTATATAACTCTTTTCAAACCGTTTTCATCTTGAACAATAAGACAGTTTCATGAATACTTCACCTCATGAAAAATATACTCTGCACATCAGCCTAGGCCAATGATAAAACATCTTGAATTTCCGTAGTATCTCATACGCAAAATTGCAAAAGCTAATTATATTAAACACAAAAATTTGTTTCTAAGATAACGCGAAGAGGTTCGTTTGCTTATCTGCGTAGCGAAGTCGACCAACAATCCTCTCATGCAGAAGTAAACATTGCAATTGAATACAGTTTCGTAACGTGACTGACACGAAAGGAACGTCGTGTAATGGTAGCCATCATTTGGACACAAGGTGGACGATCGTTATATAATAAAAACAGACGTGTAAAGTATAAAGGATAAAGGGGAGAAAAACTTAAGAAATATTTTTAAGTTCACTTCAAGACATCAACATCTTATGCCTACTCCATGCTATCCGGGTTCTCTGTCTCACCCTAAAGAAATAATCCTATTTAAAACTCATACGTATATATTAATGGATTGTTAGAACAGTGGAATATTTTTCATAGTCCGAGCGTGTAACTTAATATCCATTCCGTCATCATGTGTCAACTTTAAAATGTGAATTATAAACAAGAACGAAGATTCGTGCTCTGCATTCCTTCGCATAATCTTGGTACCTAAAAAATAAGGACAATGATGATTTTATTTAAATTTAACAAAATTCACCTTGCGAACCTTCGTGTACTGAGTTTAGTTAGTTAATTACGAGAATCCTCATCTGATTTGATAGAATTAAGATTTCGCCTATATAACATATATACCCGAATTTTCAACTCAAATGCATCATGATTTTCCATCAGAATCAAATGGGTACGCTAACTTCAGGTGGTACATTTTCGGTGAATATCCCAATATATACACATTCATATTGATATATATATATATGTATGATATATGCAATTTATAAGTTCAACGACTCTTAAATACTTTTGATATATTTATCTCCAAGGTATAATGACACTGACGGTGTCAATGAACGACATTCGGTGCATGGAAAATAAGTGCATTATCACGTAACCAAGCCTACGAAGATGCGCTGAGTTCCCACGCGCTATATATGGACGCCATTACGCATTGGTCAATAAGAAGAGTCATAGGAAAATGGAGGTTGTGTATATGTCTAGAGTGAAAAAAATCATTGATCGTATTAACGTCATGAATGATGTTATTAAACTTCTTATCGTTAATGTGCATATTCATTTGAGAGAATATTCAATCGTCTACCAGTTACTATAGCCAAGCGATATAATCGTACGATATGTCCCGCCAATAAGGGAGCATTCTTTCATATGCGGAATGAGAGTGCGCAGTGAACAATAAATTAGCAAGTAAACTTATCATTCACAATAAGAATGCACGTCATACGAGGATACCAAAATTAATTTGCCGTTGGCCTTATTATTACCATTCTTGGCCATAAAATCAAACCAAACATACGATCTGGTCTTCTGACGTCAAACCGTGTCTACGTTAGTCCGGCGTATTTGTAAAAATACATCGAGCATGCTCGATCAAGAATTGGTTAACGGCTTTACATCAATTTAGAATTCTGTCGGACAGAAGCTCATATTTTTTAAGCATCGACATGCTCGTTATATAAGTTGAGAAATTTGTTTGCAGCGCGTCCGAAAAACTTTCGAAAATGTACTGTTTCAATCGAGATTTGCGACATAGGGAGATCGACTAGGCCATAGGTGTGCATAATGATTGATAAATTGCGTCGCAACCGAGAACAAAGCAAATATCGGTAGTCCGATATATTTGCGAATGAAGGTACGACAGCTAGAATCAATGGTATGCATTCACTTTCAATTTCCTCGATGAGAATGAATGCAGAAAAATTTATCTCCTGTATTCCTAACCTCCGGATGTATACAACGTGAAACAATAGACGATTTTACCACTGAACAATAATTATAGCGTATAAACATTGAATGTTTGATATTCATGATGATGGAAATATGTTTCCTGAACGAATTTACGAGTAGACCGACACAGTAGTTTGATGATCGCACAAAATCGTACGGGGGCCAATGACGCAAAAATCGGCATAGGTATTTCTCCTCGACCAATTGGCCAAGGTGTTTTTTTTCCTCTCCAGTTAAAATTTTTCACACGTCTACCATTCTCTGTGTACATACAAATGCAGCTATGCTGAACACGTCCTAACTAAAACATTTTGCAAATTTTTATACTAAAGATTCATAAAAGCACCAAGATTTTTTTGTTGGTACTTTTAAATTAAACATTAACAAGCAAGCATAATGCTACCGATTCATCACCGAATTGAAACTGTTGCCAATTTGTATATAAAAAATTCGGTGGCAACGAATCCGTTACGGATGTACAGATCTACGCATGATCATTAACATTTAATTATAATTGTAGGCATACAGGTAATACGATAAATAATAAATTAGCAAGAATTGTCACGTTCTGCATAATTTTTCCGGCAACTTGTTTCGTACGTTCGTATATTCTTCTACATATTGACGCAGGTTAGTGTTCATCGAACTAAACGCCGAATTCCTTTAACACCTTCCACGAAATCTACGCATGAGATTTGTTCTTTGGTATATAGAGATGCTGTCTGTTAACAAGCAATGTCCGGCAACTTAATCGTTCGATATCACGATAGCTTCCTTTTCGGCTACGCTTATTGGCGCCATTGCCATCCGTTGTAAATAACACATTAGGCAGAAGGTATAGCGAAATCATTCTCGACGTATAATTACACAATAAATTCTACATCCTAGCGCTGGTATTTACGTCCTCGTTCAAAACGATAAATAATTTGGACTAGGTCGTACATTGCAGAATAAAATTAGGATATATGAAAGAATTGAATTTGTGGGCTTGAAAAGCAGCAATATTAATTACGCAATGCGATTACCTATATGGACGTGGTTTTTCCATTTAATCTTTCAAGCAAACGCATGCAGAACGGCTTTTATAAACCTGGATACCTTGTACTAGTTAGGACTATTTGTATTCGTTAGAAACTCGGTTAATTTGGATTCTAAATTTAAGTATTGAACGGCCTAATTCAGCATTTATTACGCAGGTACGAGCGTATAAAAGGAATTATGGGCCACAAATAGCTGAATATATGATTCACGGCTAAAGAGATGCAAGTAATTAATGATATTTAGTAGCTGAATAACTGGAGTATAATAATTCGTTTTTACATCGGTGCCCTATTCAGTCGTCAATAGCGGATGGCGTTGATATATTTATACACGAATTAACATATGGAACCACGCGATTTCGTGATTGCATTTCATTTATATTCAATAACCTTGAACCGGCATACATTCATTTGCTGAACAATTGCATAATTCTATATGATAAACGTAATCGGTAAGACTTTGTGAACCCTGACAGATTTTCTTTCCTTTTCTTAAACGCGCATGTATACACATACATATACGAAACGTAGTATATGGGCGTCCTGATTCCTGTACGCAAATTTATGAGAATCCACAGTAAAGACATTATCGATCGTCTTCCCACTGAAGTTAACGTTGTTCGAGCGTAGATAATTGCGTCGTGAAAATAGTTACAGATAGACATTTAACCAGACAATGTAATCGGATGCTAATGCTCCATCTATTCCACGACTCTCCTAGACGTTATGTTATGTTGTGACCACTTGGTTTTCGTGTCACGGAGATATTTTTTTTTCCATATACATGCGTATCGCATCTTGTATCTGGAATGAAGAAACATACGTATACAGTAATACAGTATAACATAATTAGCAGTGTATTTGTTTTCAGACAATATAATTATGGTAAAACTCGTTTACGGCATTTGAAACTGCTAATTGTTACTGGTGATAAATTCTGCACTTCTGGAAATCCTTAAAAGTAAAAAAAGCAAGCTGACGCGTGTTAGCACCACGTGGAGCGACGCATGTTCTCGCGTGCATAACGATACGGTACATACGTATACATGTGCTGCCTGTACGCTGTAGTTGAGAAACATGCTGTAAAGTATACTTCCCACGATAAGGCAGCCTTGACGAGCCAGGAGCGTATCCTCGAGGTTAAATATTTGTAAACGTTAATTTACGATACAGTGAAAAAGCTTAGGATACGTTAATAAATAAATTGAGACAAATTATATGCAGAAAAATAAGTAGCAAACAACCAGCGTGTATTAGAGAAAAGCGAAATGATTTTAAATATATAAATTTCAATTAAACACGTCAGAGGAAATGAGTCAAGTTCCTTCAAAGTAGAATTTCATTAATGAAAACAGTACCCGAACTTGCGTCATCGGCCCTTCAGGAACCGTAAGCATCATGGCCGTAATTACAGCTACGTGACGTTTATCGGTTACGACTTCAGACCAGGAACTGAGAAATGTGGGCCAATTGTACATGGTAGTGGATTCTCTCGTTGTTCTCGCAAGTAGGTCATTTTTTCGGCATCGCCGGAGCAGGAAGGGCAATGGATTCTGTCGGCATAAGACGTAGAACAGGTCCTGAGTAATAAAGTTTCTCTCGATGTGGAAGAATCGAGTCATTTGGATCATCTTGTGACTAAAAAAAAAAATTTCGAGGTTATCCAAGTAAACTACACCTTTCAAATCGCGGCTGATTAACGTAAAAATGTCTTTTCGTACAAACCAGTAAAATTGCTGTTCGATAAGGTATTTGCTGCATCAGAGAAATGCTTAGAGATTTTTTTTCATGTAATTTAGATCTTCCTCATTCTTGATCCATTCCTTCTTGTACCTCTGCAAATATAAGGACTTAGACTCACGTCACGTATCATTCACGTGTTAACAAGGCCATTTTTTTCCACTAATCTATATTTGCCCCCGTTATCCTACTACAGACCAATACTCTTCGTCGATAAGAATTCTACAAGAGATACGTACTCTTTTGAAACTGATCAAACATTTTTCAATAAGTGTTTGTACAGACACAAAAATCTGCCTGCGAAATATGTATCTCAATAAAAACGATCTCTTTGATGACAGTTTTGCACTAGAATACGTTGTCTTATTATTTTCTGTGTTACTTAAGATATTATAATCGTGCAATATTTACTATAGAACCCAAGATCAATTATTTTCTTGAATCGTTCGAGTCTCTCGATTTCTAGAGCTGACGAATATCAAATTTGTCTTTTGATTTCCATTTCTGTTGAATAACGTGCATGATCATTTCGAGGAGAGTTGCTCAGAAACGATGGATCACGTTAGGTTTGTATGACGTAGAATTAATATGATTCATAGAACATAGGCTTACAATATAATCGTGGGATCCGCGATGAGGTCACGAAAAATTGTGCGAACGACGGAAACTTTGTCATCTATGTTTCCAATGTAAATTCAAAGTTTTCAGAGCACCCCTTTTATCCCGGATCCAGTTGGGCAAGTTTGCGTTTAATTCCAAACACCCACGGAATGACGAATAAGTGGTTGGTACTTTTTTCTTCAATTTTTTTTCCTCCTCGATTCTCAATTGTTTATCATACAAAGATATACAGATCCGGAGAGAAAGGAGGCGTTCTTTGTGAAAACTAGTCTTCGTCTATTACGTTCTATACATACCTAATTAAATATATAGATCCTAGACGGTACAAGGTTACCAGTATAACGTACTCTTTCACGCAGATTAGAGATTATAAACGAGAGACGTTTATTAATCCTCATCTCAAGAATCACTCCATCTCTGCCTGCTACTGATGTCACAATATACCTGGTGAAAAATTGAATTGAAATCCACATCTGTACGTGTATACAGAGCATGTGTGCTTATTGCCCATAAAGAACCTTAGAAAAGTTCTTCTACGGAGTAATAATAAATAGTGAAAAAAGGTTTCCATGCAAGAATCCAATAACGTCATAAAGCTCATCAGCTTCTTCCTTATCCAATTTCTTTGGAAGTGATTAAAACCACGCTGCCGTAATGGGTCATCTGATGAAATGAATATCACATAAAAAAATAGTACAAAAATCTAAATTTATGTAATCAATCTGGACCACACACTCGAATCATTACCGTTCCTGTGAAACATGAGGTACAGCTGTAATAGGCTGAGAGTAATCCGGTCCACGAATACGCTACCCGGGTCTGACAGTGGCTTTAGGGTACTCATATACACCGGTTGGGAAGAAGTGGGAGACGAGAGAGTCGGGTGCGCACGTAAGGCGATAAAATGACGTTCGTGCTCTCTCCTCTATTGAGTATAGCGAAGCAGCAAACGGCGCACGCCGCATTATCGTCAAACCGGCTCCAACTCGAGCATCGTACGGAACGCTATAAGAAGCAAAACACTGTTATAACATTAAATAATATTATAAATTGAATCAAAGCAAATACATTAAACTGAAGATTAATTGGCAAGGAGCTCACGGGAAGATCGATCGTTGAAGATTAATGGGAAAAATTCATTCGGAAGCATCCTGTGATGCTTGGATATTGTGACGCTCTCGTGCTGCAATGAACTCGTGAACTCGTACTCGAACGAGGTTAGCTTGGCTTCTGGTTTCATTCAACCCAACAGCCGAACCGAAAGGAACGTTGCTTTCTTGCGAATATCACACGCGTTTATACTCGGTTTATTATATTATTGAGTGCGCGCGTGATAAGCTGTGATACAATACAATTCGGCTTTACAAGTGATTATTTATCAAGATATATAAACGGACTTTCTCTTACGGAATAATGTCCAGCAGTGTCTGCCACGCACCCCTGCCCACTCGGATGGAAGCATTTACTACCAGAATCTGTTTACGCGCTGTTGATCAGTATGAGCGGCTTCTGCAGGCACACTTCAACAAGGTACGAGAGTTCTAGAAGATTAGATTATCAGCAGGGAGTTGGCTTTTTTCTATCTTATGAGCATAGTTACTGTCAAACTAACCTCAACTCATCCTCTGAACCTACTTACTATCGTTATGATGAACTTACAAAAAAAGGGCGCGGTCGAGCCTGAATGCCTGACACTTGTGCACTTAACATTTTCTTTACTGAACTTTTTCTTTTATTTATTTAATCAGTGACATTCTCCCGTACCTGGACGATGCATTTTAAACAATGTTTTTATCTTTACTGTAGTAACTTGTATCCTGAATTTCGTACAAGGAGCACGTATCGGCACGATACGTGATTTCCAAACCTTACATGAAACATGCAACGTTCGTAAATATCAGTGACTGTTTTTCTTTTCTCAATAAAATGACGCCATAAGGATCAGTAGATAGTTGGCGCTGCTCTTCGCTTCCGGCCGTATTGCGATAATGTCATTTGAATTTCCGTTGCAATTTCTGCGTGTGTCTAGATGCATTGAAATGTTGACATACTTATCATGCGTCATGCACACCTGTTACTCTCGTAATCGTTCCACTTGCTATTTTTTTTTAATAATGTATGTTGAAATGTTCGTCCTCTTCCCATTGAACATTGATAAATAGTATTCTCCGTACTGTTGGATGATTCTCATAGTGCACGAGTTTCGGCACGGTTGGGAAAGCATTAGGAGGTAGACACACCTCAAGGTTTACGGACTTCCTAGGACAGAACGGGAACATTATCAAGGTTGAGGACCGTCTGGACAAATTATATGACAAAGTTCTAGATTCTCGTGAACCTCCATTGAAATTACCATGGGGCCATTATATATGATAAAGACTGAGAAATTACCGAGGCCAAAAAAGGCTTCTATAATCATAAGCCCGCATTCACAACTCGCTCTTAAAGTCGCTTATAGTTAAAAGTCACTAAGAAAAAATTTAAAAGCGCGCTAATAGCACTAAAAGCGAGTTCTGAATACGGGCTATAATAATGTCCGAAGAAAATCTTTTCGAAATTTGATAGTCCACAGGACCTGCGACCTCTTAGCGAAGAAAAAAGAAGCATACAAAACTGCCATCATACCATGTTACATCAAGAATAATCAACAATATTATGGAACTTTGACGAAATGCATACTCCATATAAAACAAAAAAAGGAATTGCACAGACAAAAATGAAGAGTCTTAAGAAAAGATACTCAGTCACATAGACTCGCATTTAGTAACAATATAAATTTCGTTTCTCTTGCGTCGACGTGAATGTTCCATCTTAGATCTATCACTGTCACTCCAACTGTAGATCTGGTGCACGTGTCGTGCCATATCGAATACACGCGATGATCAAGGCTTCCGAAACTTTCGAGCGGCATTATTGATCGACACGACGCGTGCGGCCTCGTTCGCTCCTTTTTTTTTTTCCTTTTGTCCATAACTCTTGTTTCCATCTCTTACGTATCCTGCCTACGGTTTAAATAAAATAGTTAATTAGCTTTCTCGTTAATAACGCTTTAAAAACATACACAGTAATTATAACCAATCGTCTTTCATGGCGTATCAGGTTGAAATTCATACTTCCGTTCTGAAGTCCCATGTTTATGATATCGTTGTATCGAGCAGAGGAGACGCCATTCCTTTTATCAGGTCTTGATGATATCGTAATTTACTCTTGGTGCTTCGGGCTCTGTTCTGGTCTTGATTACAAACATGGACAAGATTTATATTCTCAAGCTTTGACTCTATCGTACGTAAACACTATGACTGTTTTCGTACGAACGATGATTGTAGCGAGCAATTAAAGGAGATTGTCGGTGACAATTAGGCGTTGATCTGTACACAGTCTGACATTCAAATAAGGCGCCACACGTTGCACTACAAATTGTGTAAATAAAAAATAAGGTACATGCAATGTTCGCCACAAGCACGTCATTCCTCTAGAGAAAAACAACGCTTCTTTAACGTCGGTACGGGTCAAGAATATCGAAAGACAGATAAAATCCAGAAATATACTCTTCTTGGGCAAACCTTTGACGTAGTTCCGATTAAAAACTTCGCTGGCACCATCTTTTTGCATAATGTCTGCTAAGCGCAACAGGCTCTCCTCGTATTTAATGTCAATTCGATTTTTCTTTTTTCACTCTCGGTATTATTATTCGTCTTCTTTTATCTTTTAAATAATCCTCACTTCGATAACTCTTGTCCAAGTGACGCGTAATGGCTTTTAAAGTGATTTGCCATTTGACTTTTAGCACCGATGTCATGATCCCCCCTTTGTTTGATCTCTTTTTTTTTTATTACTACACTCTCCCTCTTCCCTGTTATTCTCCCCTTCGCTCCTCCGGTTAAACCGTGCGATCATTTATCAGCCTTCTGCATGAATATTGAAATCCGGCTGTGACATATAAATTGTCTCTTCCTGTAGGGTCATACGTGAAAACGGAACATCTTTCAATACGTCGAAAATGTTTAATTTGTTTATTCCCAAGTGTGACGCATTATCCATAAAGACGTATCTTATTAGCATACCCAAATTCATAGATTAATATTAACATAAAGATGACGTCTTATCTCGAGCTTACACATGGCCAAAAATTTCGATTGAATCTATTTCTGCTATGTTAATAAATAGCTTAAAATAATGGTATATTGTGTACAAAAATTCGACTTTGGATCTTATTATTCTCCGTTTGCTAAATTGCCCGAAAATCCGATATATCACTGCCTCGTGTCGTCATAATCGCTACAACAGCTGTTTCTTTGCTAATTCAAATGGCTATGAATATTCATACTATTTACCAATTAAAATATGACACTGGTGATACATTAACGTTACGTTGGTCACTTTAAACAACTTTGTCACTATCAAGAAAATAGAGGAGAAAATAACAGTTCTGTTAGGATGATCTCACAATACATTAAATAATCATCGCTAGAATAGCCAAGTCATAGAATTAATGTCTGGATTGAATCAGTACCTTTAATTATTTCCTTATCATCGTCATCGGCTTTTATGCGTTACTTTTGAAATTTCACAGACACACGGGTCTCATTATCCACGCAAGCGCTGTGTTTCACATTTTCTTTAATTCCTCAGTAATGAATCATACGAAATTGCATCGTGGAAAAATCTAAATAATTATACTGATAGGTTACACGGTGCATTGTAAATCATTAGGAATTTCTTCATCGTCGTGGAATGTCATTGAGACCTGATATATAGAGAGATACGCATACATATATCTCTCATTGTCATAATCAACACTGAGGACGCACATAGCTGCATATCTCTCGTCTTCCTTTAGTCAAGGAGACACAAAAATGTTCCTTCCCGAGGTCCTGCGACATTCGATTGAGCCAAGTTGACGAGTTTTTCAAAAAAATTGTTTCCTTCATAAACAATATCCCTGCTGTCAGTGCAATCTCACCTGAAATGTAGAAAAAGCGATAAAAGTCTCTGTGAGAACGATACCCACCCTGTTATCATTGTGATATATGTACATCGTTGTATAATAATTCGTTCCATTATAAAATTATCAGGTGCAAATCTGTCATAGGTAAAGATAAAAAAATGGCTTAACTACGTTAACCGTGCCTGTCGTTTCTATAAGAGATTGCGCGACCCATTTGCCACTTTCGTTCGATTTCTCAGTGCTGCTTATAACGAGTTATAAATGTAACGCTATAAGTGGAGCGTAATTACGCGCCATGGCAGAAAATAATTTCATTCATAATCTTGTGGCTCTGATATGTTTACGCGCGCCGTCGTTACGTCAACGCGTGTCCAACGGCGCTTGGTTCTTGAGAGTTGAGCGATTTACCGTAGCGACATTTCTTATTGAATTCGTTGAGTGTGAGTGATATCGCATAGCGTGATATGTACACGTATGATACATCAGTATGCGGACACGGGAGGTATCAACGAAATTAAAGTGCTCGGGGTATGAAATGAACAGTAAAAGGAACGTGCGACGTGCAGAGGTAACCGTCGTTAAACTGCTTATCAATTTCAAGGTGCTACGCAAAATATCTTTCATGTGGGATACGATCCATTTGAAAGTTAAACTGTAACGTCGTTGGGTTACTCTGCGACACGCTCGAGGAACAATGGCGACCATGATAAAAGTAATTGCTGTGACTTCTTGTGGGCTGATTGTGTGGGATGGTGACGAATTGCTAGAAGTGATATGAAATAGAGCGTATTAAATTTTGTTTAACGTGTAGTACAGTGGGTGAAAAGAAATAATGGTACCTTTATTTTTTGGTCCTTTCAATTTTGCATGCCTTTCATGCGCGATTCCTTCGCAAGGAAGTACGTGTGTATGTAATCGGACGAGCTTTGCCGGGTCCCCCACGTCACGTCCTGCGGAACTAGTCGCGCACTGTGAGCGTAAGTTATAACTATTCGCTCTACGACAACGCCTCTGTTGTCATTCGTGGAACTAATGCATACGGTTTCACGTTGAATTGCGTATTCCTATTCTTTCCTAACCCTCTATACCTGGTTGTCCTTCACTCGGAGACATCGGCACGAACGTCTCTGCATCGATGCAGAACGGCTTCCAAATGTAAGGGGTTAACCTGGCTCTGTAACACTTCTTGGGAATCCAATGTTGCCATACCGGTGGAATGAGACATTATGTTACCTGAAATAATATAGGAGTATCGTAGACACATTGTGCTTAATAGTAAATCAGAAGGTTGAACAGTTGCATTAGCGTAAACGAGAAAAATAAGTTTTCCGGTTTTCGTTTATTTCTCTCACTCTTTTTTCCGAGCTTCGCGCGTATTATAAATATCACAAAATAAAGATTACACTGATTTCGTAAGCAGATGTACTGCCACTTACGCAGGGTGTCCCCGTGGTGTTGATTGCTGAGTGAAATAAAAGATAAATATAAGAAAGGCAACACGTAAACAAGCAATTCGTGCATCGAATCCTCGATAAGCTTCTAGCACTTCCGGCTAGTCTTTCCGCGAATTCCTTTCAATGACGTGTCCTGCCTTGTCCTCCCTGAATTCTTGTCCTCGACTTTTCTCAAGGAAGGCCGCCTTCACATCCCCTTATATCTGTTTCTATATGCAGCGCATAATGAGGGTGTCAGTGAACCTCGAACGTGCGAAAAAACAATTCGCGCAAAGAATTTCCTTGTCCTCGAGATGGAGTCCTTGATAGAATGAAGATTAAAATTAATGGCGTATCGCTAAATCGACGCGAAACCTACGTAATTTATAATTGCACGACAATCGTCACGCACAGCACCCACGGTCGTACGAAAATTACTGTCAACTCTCTCGTGACGATACATAACCTTTTTTCGTGATGCCTCATCGGTTCTTCGTGATTGAATTTTAGTTTGCTTATCCTTGAAACGCCAGTCTTTATATCCTTTTCGACCTAATTCCGCCCTGTGTATTATTCCCCCGTCACAGTGCGAAGTGCTTGGTAACGCTTTCTGTCGCGTTCCGAATGTTTGTGTGACGTAACTTTCCCGCAGCCCGGCGACGCCATTCGTGTGCGCAGACCAGATGCACATACATATGTGAATTGCGTGCTTGCTTGCACATTATTCGAACTTGTTCTATCTAGCAACAACAACCGCTCCATTGATCATGTGTATCATGAAGAAACAACGCAGGACGTTACATAAAATCTATTCTTAACGCCCTATAGAAATGCGGACATGTCTGATAAAGTGATGTCATTGCATACTTACAATATTGTGTACAGCACTTTGTGATATTGTTCTGTTCACTGATGACTGGTACATTGAATTAAGACGTGAATACACAAACGACACCAATGATTAGATGTTTGATTTAAATCATAGTTGCAATATGCACGTTTTACGTCAAGCGGAACGAGTTAGACTTTATATTGGAGGTTACTGATCCCAAGGCTAATGTAAAACTGTCATGGCGTTATTCTTGTCAATCGATGGAAATCTCAGTGCTCTTCTCGGTATGGATCTTTATCTCCTTTCTGACGTTCGATTCAGGATTAACAATTGATTGCTGCGTAACTCTTCGCATCAAACGTATAATCCGAAGGTCCATAAAACGGATGGTAATGAACTAGGTGCGATTCGAATGAGATATCAACGAAAGGAAATACCGATCTGCGTAAAGATATACATTGTGGGCTCGCCTTGTGGATTTATGAAACATAACGTGAGAAGGTTGCGCGGCCACTCGGCATATATTGTTATCGATAAAATTATTAAATCCAACCACCGTTAAAAATTAGTTTTCATCGCGCGATAAATAACTGCTTTACAATCAGAGCCCGACCCCACGAATAACCCTGGTGGCTCATTGCGAAGTGCGCGCGAGTTTTCGAATTGAAAGATTGGCAATAAACGTCTCTGAGATTTTTATCGTGTCATTACGATACGTATTATCATTCGACGCTCCATGATAAACACAATGATGTTTACACTACAGGTGAATTTTAGATTGGATCAATATTCGCGACGTGTAAATTCTCAAACACTCCCTCACATTCTTACAAACCATTGGGAAAATTGTACGCACGTATAATATGTATATTGCGTTGCCAATAATGGAATAGCGACTGGAACAGTCGTCGCGAAGCCGTTGCTGATAGAATCAAAACTCGCATCGTAAGCATACTATTTAATAAGCCTCGTACTACAGTACTTGGCCAATATTGGACAACGCTATTATTTTGTTCCCAAAATAACTCAGGATGGCTCATACTGTTCGCGCGGTGTGAATTTTACGTAGGCTACGTCAACGGCATACGAACGCGGGTTATTGTTTTTGGTCTAGAAATAGGCTAAGGCCTGTTCGATTCCACATATCAAAATCGATACGAGACTCTTAACAAAATTTTTAGCTGCCGGCAGTCATTTTTAATTGGTAGGCTCGTCAGTTGGTTGTGTTAGTAATTTTCTGTTTCAGGTAAAAACAGAGCTACTTAATAAGAGTGTCGCATTAAATTGGTATTTTAAGATTTATCATTAGATTTTTGTATAATCGTAATTAATCATTATTATCGCAGTCCTTAATGTATACTCTTTCTATTGAGCCTAAAAATAAAAGATCGTTTGGCAAATATATTTCATTGATACAACTGTGACAACCGGTGGTTGTCCAAGAAATGTTTCCATTTATAACGTCGATTTGGCTGTAGCAGTTGTGCGTATAAATATACAGCAGAAACAGCTTCGTGTACATTGTGCCAGAAGATATTTCTTTGCATATTTTAATTATGTCATCAACACGTGATTGGTATTTTGTGGTCGGGAGGAGTGAGTTTTGCATTTTTTAAAAGCATTTCATTTGTCCTACGTAAACCAACCGTACAATAAGATCTTTACGCCAATTCGAGTTCTTACATCTTTTTTTGCTTTCGCATTGACCCGATAAACTGGTATTTTAAAATATGCCATAATTTGACCTGTAACGCAAATCATTCACTTTGACGGAAAACAGTTATTAGTTTGTTAAATAAAAGAAAAAGTGCTTGTAAGAGAGAATCGGTTATCAGAGAACCGGATATTTTTTTATTTGTTTTTAAGATAGAAACTTATCCCACTTGTATTTATGAGATGAGATGACAATGTCGTCTTGAATCTATTAACAGTTTCGATGACTTTGTAAGTTAAAATCAAGAACTTCATACACAGATACATAAAAACGAATAAGAACGCGTATTATAATTTTCACTGGCGTAAGTCGGTTTGACGCCTTTGCTTACACGCAGCTGTATTTTTTTCAGTTTCCTAATGAAACGATCAAACACTACTTTTTTCTTATTGAATAACTACACATTTCTTCATCGGTTTATATTCGTTTCATCAATCACCCGCGGACGCTTCCTCGATGCTTTTCTACTAAGCGTTCTTTGTTCAATTGCGCCGCTTTTGCTGGCAATTAAATAATAATTTATTATTTAATACATAGAACACGCAATAGATAGCGAAAAAGCCTTTCGATTGTAGTTAACGATACTCATCGATCAGACGCCTTTGTATAATTTTGTTGAACATAAATTATGACAATATGCATGACAATAATGCTTACAAGCATGTAAAGAATTAGAGCGTCCAGTGCGTAACTGCAATTAGAACTTGTATGCCATTCAACTAATCTATTCAACGGGCTTTATCTACCTAACAGCGTTTGCGTATCAATATACAAATGGGAAACGCCCGTTAAAAGTAAATAGGTAGCTTTATCTACTTGTTTTCACGGTATAGAAATGTCAATAAATTAAAAAATTTTGACAGAAATTCCATTGGTAGTACTGACTGATGTATGGTTAATTTTTAGCAATACAGCTAATTACCTTATAGAATGGGAATCAGTTATATTCTCGGCTGCATTAAATTCTTAGTAGGTTTCTCTGGTTACAGCCTTCGTCTAATAAGGAAAAATCACGCCTGAGCCACGAATCCAGCCTGCACAAGGAGCAGAGACGGCCGAAAGATGCTCCTTCCGGTAGTTACTCAGCCGTCTTCCGTCAATGGCGAAGAAGCACCTCCGCCGGAAATAGATCCGATAATAACAACGGGGGAATCGGATCAACCATTGTCGCTAAACTTCCTAGTGACCCTGCCACGGTACGGAAGCTGGAACAATTTCCTCTTGCTCTTTCGGATACCTCGATGCCTGATGAGGATCTCTCTTTGAAGTTTCTTGCTCTGGTGGGTATCTTCGGAAGAGACACGATGATTACCCACTAAAGAAATAATTTGTTAAGAGATGATCAGTAATATATATATATATATATATATATTTGGCAGAGGCTTTTATTAGATTTTCATTGATCGATTTCTTAATACAGAGTTAAATTGCTGCAATTTGATTGCATTTTTATTTAAATATGCTCATTCGTTGTATACAAATTAATTAGAACTTACTTTGTTTTATAGAATGCATTGGACCTGACTGCTCCTGCCAGCGATGTTATACTTAAGAACAGACTCAAGTCCTGGTTTCAACTCTCAGGACATCCTGATGGATTCGCACCAGCCGGTCCTGGTACCGTGTGGAAAAGACGTGCTGGTGGTTCTGAAAATACCGAGAGGATGGTTTACGAAGCTCTTAGCAAGGATAAGACAATGTTTGACTGTGTTCCAATGTATTACCGAGAAGTTGAATACAAGGGTGATACCTTCATCGAGCTTCAGGATCTTCTATTTGGCTTCAACGATCCTCACGTAATGGATATTAAAATGGGAACCAGGACGTTTCTTGAATCTGAAGTGTCTAAGACTGTCGCGAGGCCTGACCTCTACCAGAAGATGGTCGCCGTTGATCCGAATGCGCCGACTGCCCAAGAGCACGAACAACGTGCTGTTACGAAATTGCGTTATATGCAATTCAGAGAGCAGCAAAGTTCCACCTGCAGTCATGGATTTCGAATCGAAGCCATGAAGTTACCCGGGGCGCCACCTATTACTGATCTGAAGAAGGTCAAATCGCACAAGGAAGTACTCAGCACCATGGTCCGCTTTCTCGCGGGTCGCGAAGACACCAGGAAAAAGTTACTGGAACGTCTTAAGAAATTGCGAACCAAATTCGAGGAGTCCACGTACTTCCAGACTCACGAGGTACGGTTACTTCAAGTTAACAGTCATTCTTTCGTCTGAGTTGCATACGTCATGTTCATCTGACGACAATTGTTGCTTGTAAATTTTTGAATATCTCGTTAATGGTATTGTTCTTTTGGCAGGTAATAGGCAGCAGTATTTTCATGATTTACGACAATGAGAAGGTCGGTGTCTGGTTGATTGACTTCGCGAAGACCTACGAAGTTCCCGAGGGGAAGACTTTGACTCACAGAAGGCCGTGGGAACAGGGGAATCATGAAGAAGGTTTCCTCTTTGGACTGGACAACTTAATCTCGACCATTGAAGAGATCGATGTTACTTTGTAAATACATGTTTGACTGACACACTCCGTTTTTTTTTTATTTAAATGTAAATTATTGTTTAATTATAATATTAGCGAAACTCTCTGGTCTGACTATTATAGCTCTATATTATTTAATGTCTATTTATACGAATGTTTCTTAAATAAAATTCATTTACTTGCTTGTAATTATATCTCTTGTATCCTTCAGTAGTCCTCAAGACTTCGTCACAGAATAATTATACGGATTTACCAGCGTACCATACGTAATAATGTAGAAAAATAAATATAAATTATATCTCTTACGGTCATCAATCACGATAGTATTTAACTAGTATTCAATTGCCGAAACCGTATTTCATGATAATTAATATCGCAAATGAATGGTTAAAGTTCATTCCGAACAAGATGTGCATACAAAATAAGTAAATAGCCTCTAGGCAGGTAGTTTATTAGAGTGGTTGGAAGAGGCTGCGAAAGTATAGCTAGGTATTGCCGAGGATACCCGAATAAAGTTTACATAAACATATCCAAATGGGATTTATTATTCTATTACATTTACTTACAGTGTGATTACGATAATACTGACCGTATGTCGAAGGTGTTAGGCAACTTATTTTCTTGCACTTTAACTGCAGTAATATTCTTGATTTAGGTCTAGAGTTAATTGAAGACTTATGTCCGGATTAGTACGATGAGCATTCGGCAAATATTTTGTGATGATTCTTTCCGACCGTGTTCTTTCCGGGTCATCTTGGCCTCAAATTAACGGCATATGGCATAATCTGTTGAGTACGTTTAAACACAATTTAATTTAGGAGCTACAGTTTGTTCCTAAATAGCAGGTATTAAATAGCACGCTTTGCTATCTGGGTGAGTCCATTTTAAGTTCATTCGAGATGGCGCTAGTTGTCAATTCTAATACTCAAGACTGCTAGGTGAGTTGGACATATATATTTATGTAATTCGTGCCTGAATGGTGTAATCTGAAAATTCTTGAAGTCTGCGACAACAACTGTGTTTAATTTTATGTTATTATACGTTCCCGAATTCTGTAACTGATTAGTAGGCATTTATAAATAGTGCATAGACAAAGTGTTATTTTTCTTAAAAAGATAGGTCGACATTTTATTCAGAATAAACGAGAATGTCCGAGGACGCTGACTTGTATCAGTTGCAAGGTTCTGACAACAATGAGGCTGGTGGACTAATTATTCGTAAAAAAACTTCTGACCATACGTTCAAAAAGCCACAGACTTCAATTTTTGGTCTCGATAAACTCGCTGAGCGTAAAAGACGTGAAAATTCTCAAGAACCTAGTGGATCTAAGGCTACAACAAGTTCTTCCAAGTCAGAGTCCAAGGATAGAAGGTATCGCTCGTATGAAGAGGAAACTCCAACGCACACTGGAGGAGTCAATTCAGAAGCTCAACGAAGATTAGAATCAAGATTGAAACGGCAGAGATTAGATGCCCGTGATCAAGAATATAGAGATCGTCATAGAGATCGAGATCGAGACTATGATTACGATAGAAGAAGGGATTGGGATTGGCATCGTGAAAGAAGTCGTAGTAGAGATAGTTCAAGGCAAACTCCTCTTAGATTTAAGGATGAACCTCAAACTCCAAAATTTAGGACAAGGGTATATTATTGAACATATAACCTTATTTCCCTTTTATGAAATATAGAGTTTCATATATATATTTTAATTTCAATTTAAGGATCCGACCTCTCGGAGTAACTGGGATGACGATGAGGATGAAGAGCCTAGGAGATCAAGTTGGGATCATCCAACTCCAAAATTGTACAATAGTAGAGATCCCAGAGACAGTGCACGAAGCGAATTTACACCATCGTACAAATTCAATTCGTGGGTCAAAGAACGTAAGGCTTCAGGTGCAACACCTATGTTGGATGGAGAGCAGAAGGAGCTTTGGGAGGAGGAACAGCAAAGGTAAATAAATTTTTACATTATTTATATACAGGTGTATCTTTAATAATCAATAATATCCCATTGGCTTTAACAATATTTTATTACAGACTCGATAGAGAATGGTATGCATTGGATGATGGTGAAAACCGTCAATTTAATGACGTATCTGAAGAGTATACACGTAAGAAGGAAATGGAACTAGAAGCAAGAAGAGAGCGTCGTGTCTCTGCACAACAACGACAAATAAACAAGGACAATGAACTATGGGAACGTAACAGAATGTTGACATCAGGAGTGGTCAGTTCTCTCGACCACGATGACGATCCCGATGACGAGGGCGAGGCCAGGGTTCATCTCTTAGTGCACAACGTGGTTCCTCCATTCTTAGACGGTAAGTTATATTTACACATTAAATTGTACCTTAACTTCAACTATCATCCTTCGCTGACTAACATAACACAGCGAGAGGCTAAAAATAGTATTACCATCTAAAATATACCTTGACGAAGTAATGATATGGAGTTAATTAGGTCGAATCGTGTTCACGAAGCAGCCAGAGCCAGTAGTACCAGTGCGAGATCCCGGATCAGACATGGCTTTGGTAGCAAGAAAAGGTTCCGCACTGGTGCGCGCATACCGAGAACAGAAAGAACGACGTCGTGCGCAGCGTAAACATTGGGAACTGGCAGGAACCCACATAGGAAATATCATGGGAGTACGTAAGGACGGACAGAAAGGCGAGGACGGCGACCAGCAAGGTCAGGAAACGGACTTCAAGGCTGGACAGAAGTACGCACGTCATATTGGGGCTGGTGAAATAACCGGTGAAGCAAGACAGCGTTCGATTCAGCAACAGAGAAGAAGTCTCCCCGTGTTCGCCGTTAGGCAAGAGTTGCTGAACGTTATTCGTGAAAATAGTGTTGTCGTTATCGTGGGTGAAACTGGCAGTGGTAAAACAACTCAGTTAACGCAATATCTTCACGAAGACGGATACAGTTGTTACGGTATTATTGGCTGCACGCAGCCAAGAAGAGTGGCTGCGATGTCGGTGGCTAAAAGGGTATCTGACGAAATGGCTACTGCACTTGGGGATAAAGTCGGTTACGCAATACGTTTTGAGGATTGTACTTCCAAGGAAACCGTCATCAAATACATGACGGATGGTATTTTATTGAGAGAAAGCTTACGCGAAGGTGACTTGGACAGATACAGTGTAGTCATCATGGACGAGGCTCACGAACGTTCCTTATCGACGGATGTATTATTTGGATTACTACGTGAGGTAAGAGTACATCTTATTTATTGATACCAATAAATCATATTCTCAGAAGTAGAAAGTAATCTCTCGCAAGAGAGAAATAGTATATATTCTGTCAATGGTTTATAAGAAAAATCTAACGACTACGTTAAATACTATAATAAAATACTGCAGGTAGTAAGTTATGGTGACGTATCTTATGACACGGTAACAAAGTAAAGAATTTAATTCTCTCCTAACGATAAATTACGAATCATCCTTTTTCAATAATCTTAGCCAGATCGTTCGGAATGTCTGCGTTGACGTCTTGAAGTGTAGAATAGAGCACCAGCACTGGCAGAGATGCTTCCCCACCGGATGGCTGCGTCGCTCAATTGTCGCTTTCTGGTATTTTCCCGAACGGTTCCAGGAGGACTGTCATAACGGCACCAGTATACAAATGCTTTACTGTCGTGCCATTCGTAAGATCCACGCAAGGCACGATTTACCTGATCGACAGTTTCCTCGGGGCTATTAGGCTTCTTTTCACGGTCGTCCATGTTGTTAATCCTTATCTCAATGCCGCTTGACCAGAATTGATCGAGTGGAATGTACTTAATTTGACGACCTTTCTTCTCGGATTTGTCACTCCGAGGATCAAGGTACACGACCATTGCCTCCTTGTCTTCGCCATCTATGAGGGAGCAGATGAAACGCTTTAACCTTACGATCATCAATAATAATAGAGTACTACACTGTGAAATTGTTCTATTAAACTCACCTGGTTTATCGATCCAAAGGACGATGCCGTATTCCAAGCTTGCCGCAGCATCCTTGTCCGCGTTACGAGTGTCCGTATTCTTTGGAACACGTAATTCTAGTATGTAACCCGAATCTAAGACATTTTTGAATAAATTAGATTCCTCCTGATTAAACCATCTCGATTGACGCAGGGCAAAGAGTCTCGTGCTGGCAAATCCTTTTCCATTGTCACTATTACTTCTGGCGAGCAACTGCTGCGACTTAAAGAGCCACGCAGCCATCAGCCTTCGGCGAAGCTTCCATGCACACTGACAGTGAATAATACGACGCGTAATCACGTCCGAATTTTTATCTGACCAACATCGTAGATTGTCATTAGTCTATCTACTAACTGTCAGTCAGTTCGCGATTTACCTTTATCTTATCAGTGTATCAAACTCTTTAATGTCACAGGTTGTAGCACGGCGGCATGATCTCAAACTCATCGTGACCTCGGCTACTATGGACTCCAGCAAGTTCTCAGCATTCTTTGGCAATGCTGCAACATTTGAGATACCAGGAAGAACCTTTCCGGTCGAGATACTTCACGCTAAGAATCCTGTCGAGGATTATGTAGATGCTGCGGTTAAACAGGTCCTGCAGATTCATCTGCAACCACGAAGTGGAGACGTGCTCGTTTTTATGCCGGGTCAAGAGGATATCGAGGTCACCTGTGAAGCGTTGAAGGAAAGATTAGCTGAAATCGATTCGGCGCCGCCTCTGTCAATCTTACCTATTTACTCCCAGCTTCCGTCAGACCTCCAGGCAAAGATCTTTCAACGTTCGGAAGGCGGTTTACGGAAATGCGTGGTAGCTACGAATATTGCTGAGACTTCTTTGACTGTAGATGGAATTGTATTCGTGGTGGATTCTGGATACTGCAAACTCAAGGTCTACAATCCTAGAATTGGTATGGATGCTCTACAGGTTTATCCAGTTTCCAGAGCGAACGCTGATCAAAGAGCCGGCAGAGCTGGAAGAACTGGGCCTGGACATTGTTATCGGTTATATACTAGAAGACAATATTTGGATGAACTTCTGCCTACGGGAGTTCCGGAAATTCAGCGTACTAATCTTGCCAATACTGTCCTCTTGTTGAAATCGCTCGGTGTCCAAGATTTACTTGCCTTTCACTTTATGGATCCTCCGCCTCAAGATAATATATTGAATTCTCTTTATCAACTGTGGATACTTGGTGCTTTGGATCACACGGGACGGCTCACTCCGTTGGGACGTCAGATGGCTGAGTTTCCTCTTGATCCGCCGCAGTGTCAGATGTTGATAGTCGCATCACAGCTGGGTTGTACAGCAGATATTCTTATCATAGGTAAAACAGCCATAGTTTCTTTGTTACTGATAAAAGAAAGAATTGCAGTCCAAACAGATATCTGATATTAGAAGTTAATGTGTCGCAGTGTGCATGACTGTACTATCTGGTTCTTGATATTAATCTTTGAACTTTATCACAATGATAGCTCTAATCTCTTATCAGAATTCTATTTGCGCCACGTGTTGTGCTCATAACTGCTCGTTAGCTTAATGAATGAGAAATTGAATGACTGCGATTCTATTTACTGTCGCTTATCTAAAAACTATTCTTATCTTTGACAGAAGATACATTAGGGTGTTTGAATTATTTTATTTGATTACAGTATCAATGCTGTCGGTTCCGTCAATATTTTATCGTCCAAAAGGTCGTGAGGAGGACTCTGATTCTGCCCGCGAGAAATTTCAAGTTCCTGAATCGGATCACCTGACATTCTTGAACGTCTACAATCAGTGGAAGTCAAACGGTTATTCTAGTTCCTGGTGCAACGATCACTTCATCCACGCAAAAGCAATGCGGAAAGTACGAGAGGTGCGTCAGCAGCTTGAAGAAATTTTGAAGCAACAAAAAATGGAAGTGGTCAGTTGCGGTACTGATTGGGACGTCGTCAGGAAATGTATCTGCTCTGCGTACTTTCATCAAGCAGCTCGTCTCAAGGGAATAGGGGAATACGTAAATTGCAGAACCGGGATGCCCTGTCATCTTCATCCCACTAGTGCCCTTTTTGGAATGGGTTTCACACCAGACTACGTAGTCTATCACGAGCTGGTGATGACTGCCAAAGAGTACATGCAGTGCGTTACTGCTGTTGATGGTCACTGGTTAGCTGAATTGGGACCAATGTTCTTCAGTGTAAAAGAGACTGGACGTAGTGGTCGAGCTAAAAGAAAACAGGCCATGCAGCATCTTCATGAGATGGAAGGGCAGATGAAGGAAGCGGAAGAGGAGATGCGTGCTAGGGCTCAAGAACAGTTGGAGAGGGAACAAGCCTCAGTTAGAAAGTAAGTAGTGGAGTTTAGTTATGATGGATTTAAACGTGTGACCCCGGATTACATTAATATAAATATTGTTTCTTTTGTTACAGAAAAGAAATCCTGACTCCTGGATCTAGGGAACCGGGTACGCCTGCTCCTTATAGAAAGACTCCTGGTCGTTTGGGCTTGTAAAGATATATTTTTGACAAAATTATTGTTTCTTCTTCGTTAATCTGCTTTTTTTTTTTACTTGTCTTTTGTGAAATTATGGCATACTGACAAGAATGTATCTACATTTGATTTAGACTTTATCTGTATATACATACAAGACCGTTATGTAACATATGTCAGAATATTGATAATAAATATTATACACACCTGTGAAAGTAATTTCACTGATATGATATATTTGATATGAAATACATTATCCATACCCTGATCTAAAAGACATGAATTAATTATCACTACATGCTGCTTAATATTGATAATCACCGAAGACTGTGTATAGTGAACGATTGAAAATTTTAGGTTAAAATAGCCTAATTTATAATGATTTCGCTAGAAACTCTGTGAATACCTTCTCCACGAACTGCAGCAATACTTTATCACTGCAGGACTGAGAAGAATCGTAATGGTATCTCAAATGCAATCGCGAGCCTAATCAATTCTGAATCTAAGTTATCAGTATGATCCGTGCTTGTGTTTTCAGTTATAAAAATTGTCGCCAGGTGACACTGTCAAGAGGCTGTTGGTGGTTCTGGTAAAATTCGAAGGAGCGCAAAGGTGGAGGCATGCGCACCTTTTACGAATTGACGTTCAATCGAATTTGATGCAGTATGAACACAATATAATACCCACCCTCGCATACTCCAGCAGGAGAATAAGATTTTTTTTTTGGCATTATACCGAAACTAGTCCCCAGACGAAAAGAGTTTACCCGAAGCGCGGTAAGAGTCTGAAAACGGTATAAAGATTCCCAACGGGATCGAGCAACTCTAATCCTTCAATTCGTTTTCTCTTAAGCTCATACGGCGATCTCCTGTGATGGAAAGAAATATTGTCTCCCTCGCTTTTATACGAAAGGAAGTAAGATCGGTCGTTTCGAGACATCCGAACTCCAATAAACAATTTACGAAATCATACATTTAGATTGTAGCTCAGAGACTACGGGTAACGAGGCTCTCTGTTATTTCTATTATCATGTACCTTTTCTCTAATCCCAATGGACTTAATAAGGAGCAATGGCGGCACCGGTAACACAGATAGGAGACATTTCCACGAGGAGATTCTTGGTACGTGCCTGAGGATAACAATAATTGGAAATTATCCGGTTGACATTTTATCTATAATAGGAGTATAGCCAGGAGTATATTGGACAAAAGGATAGAGAGGGTTCGACAATAATAATTATACGAATTTATGAGGTACTGTCGATTCGTGAGAGAATCATAATGGCGACTGTTTTTATCGTTGGTTTAAGGTGTAATGGGGTAAAACCAGGTAATACAATAAGTATAAAATACGTCGCTATATCGATTCTCTCTTATGATATCCACTGATGTACTCAATAAATTTTTCACAATTTCATTTAATTAGCTTACGAAATTACAGGATAATTTAAAAGCGACGTGCTTTCACTAACGAGGTTCATATTACAATCAGATAACTCGACAACATCGATGATACATCATTCAACTGCATATAAACATACAAAAAGATTTAATAATTAATAATAAATCGTAAACTTCGCCAATCAACAATATGCCCGCACAATATGATCGGCGCGATAAGAGCGGATAGCGAATCGTCGAGTCGCTTCTACGCCGGTGCACGACAAACGAATGATTGACTATTCTTAATTCGCATTATTATTATTATATTATTTAATCGATCTTATATAGCTCGTATAGTCAATCTCATCGTAAGCGTTGCTCCTTGCGAATTGTACACGTCGCAACGTAATATTAGCGAACGATGAAAATATCTGTTCGCAGATCCACGTGAGAACGTTCCTTCTGGCAGGTTTTGCAATAATTCCTTTGTTACACCTATGCTTTGAGAGAAATTAAAGGGACACGCAGTATAAACGTATAATTGGAGACGTCAGATATTACTAGGTAACAGGACGATACGTCATAGGTAAGATTGTAAATCTTGTATTACAGATAAAAGGATTTCATTGTTGTAAATAGTCGAGTATCAAGTAAAATATAAATCGTTGGATGTGGATTTTATAGATTTGAATAATCGTTTTCGTGTCGTTTCGTTAGTTTGAATTTAAATTTCCCGCCACATGACGTACCCTTCGTAGGCATACGATCGTCGCGTGCATGCTAGCGAATTAACGATTTACAGGTACGCAAGCGTGACGTATTAATGTCAATAAGATTAATTTATTATGATAAATTCTGACTGCAGAGCCATGACTCGAATAGGCTGCATAAATTCCATGCGGCAGTGGACGATTTTCTTGTCCTTTCAAATTTTTCTAATGCGCATGCGTAAGTGCTACGCCAGTCAGTGACGACTTCTGACGTTTTCTTTGTGTCGCAACATTATAATAGACTAATAAGGATGACAGTGTACAGTTTACGTGATCAGCAGAATATCGTTCCTGGGCAGTTTAGAATGACGAAAGAACAAAAGGAAAATATTGAGAAAGATGGCGAACGCCGTTGACATTGTTTTCATACTCCGTCACTATAAACTATCAGTCGCACGTGTTCCATTGTTTTTAAAACGTAAATGGGAATTATTGCTTTTTGTTACATAACATCACTTTGTGGATTGGGATCCGATACGAATCAGATAAAATTTGACCGTCCTCGCGTAGTTCAGATCACCGTAGTTCTCTTCGTATTCCCAATAATCCTTTTCGATATTTCTTGAAGGATTATAATAAATCATTATTCATTCGTTCTTTCTCTTATTGCCGTACTCGACTCGTGTATGGCTGATTGCAATTATTTATGTACGACTAGCATTGTCTTCTAGGACACGTAATTTTTGAATTATTCGCTGACAGGAACAAGAGCACTCAAGCTCTATGCAATGCTGATAAGAATTATTACGCGCGACAGTATATGCAGTTAAACAATCGTCAGATCTAACGTGATTTCATACAGCTACGATTTAAAGTTCGAAACGTATTAGGGGAATAGAAGCTTCGTTCAAAGAGACACGTCGTATTTGGATGACGTTTTCAAGTCAGAAAGTTCGAAAGCGATTCCGTACGTAGGTTAAGTAAGTGTCTATTAAAGGTTATCTTAGGTTTTCTCTGGGACATTACAACGGGTAGAGACACACGCATAAAGGTCTAGCAAGGTAAGACTATTTATAAAAATAATAAATTGTCTAATACATGTATAATAATCAATCCTGACTCCGGAGTGTTCTCGGCGTTGTTGATTTACGTGCAGAATCCCTACGTATCGAAGGACTTGCAGTTCTTATTTGATTTCACCATTCTCTTGTCATCCATCTTTTTTCTTTTCGCCCTTTCTACATATCACTCGTCAATACACTTATTCACGTCACGAGAATCTAATTCTAAATGCTTCGAAAGACTTCACACATAAAACTTTTGCTTTAACGTAACGGACAACGTCACTTTTATTATTCTCCCGACAAATTCTCTCTACGCCTACGTACTTTTATTCTTTAAAATACTGTCTGTATCTTTGTCGATATGTCTCGTTTCATTTCGAAACTCGATATCCATTCGTTCGTTCGTTTCTTTTCTTTTTCATTCATATCCACGCACACGTATACTTTGCATCGCACACGACAGGCATTCGCACTCACTCGTGTATCACTCATTAATTTTACTGCCCGCATGCCAGCAACTCATCGATTCTCACGCTTGCTTTATATAATATACAATATATAATTTTTAGTAAAACTTATATTTGTATGCATGTATATATAATATATGTATATACAATATATCAATTTATACAGTATATAATATATGCATATATATATCGGTAAATGTATAATAAATTATCAATATCGTTATTACTATTATCTTTATTGTTATTCCGTATCGTTAGAGACTATGCTGCGTTTCGTGTAATAGCTAATGATATGTATTCGTTTTTCATTTATATTTTCTCGTTTCCTCATCTCTTTTGCACTTTTATATTAGTCTGATACGACTCTAATGCTAAACGACGAGAAATGCGGCGCGCTAAAAAATAAAGTCACCCCCTATATGCGAACGAGAAAAATTATATGTATATACATATATACTATGTAAAGGGCATTTGAAAAGTTGTTCTTGACCTTAATCGCACGGAATTTTGTGAAATATGATTTTCGAGATTTCCCCCCTCTCCTCCGCCATCTCATTTTCCCTAAAGATCCACGCACTTTAATCCCTCTCTTACCAAAAGACAAAGGACCGTCTCACAAGCTCCCCATTTTCAATTCGCCAAAGCTAATTATGTTGGCTAATCATGGTGGTTTTTGAATTGCGCTTGGGACGTTTCCAAATGTAATTTCGTAAATTGTTAATTTTACCCGAAGATATAGCGTGGCAATTTTGATGCTTTTGACGCGTTATTCTCATTCGCGTTCTCACGTATTCGTTTTCTCGTCTAATGCAGTCTCACCACGCAAGAGCGCCGGCGTTTAATTGGATGCAGCCGGGGGTCGTCCTTGACAGTGTGCGCGCACTCTCGACGTGCTCGGTTTAAATTTAAATTAGTAAATTTGCGAGCTAATAAATTCGTTTGCATCCTCAACATTGCATATGTGTATCGTTTGCGGGGTGAAGGTTTTTGCGCGAGCTAATACCACGTCCGCTGTTTTCTGTGTGTAGATTGTAATGGAAAAAAGGTACTCAGGTCAGTCGATACTTTTCATGTCTATACGATATAATAATATATCTATGTATAATACAATATATATATATATAATGTATATATATATGTCTATTCGTTGCTGGACGTTTATTGAAATTTAAATTTTTAACAAGCTGCGTATAGATGCTGTATGCGTATGGACGAATAAGTCCAGTAGTAATTTTTAATGGACCCACGTTACATACGGTTACTGGAAAATTGCTTGACTTCTCTTTGCATTTATTAAAGGACAATCTTTCAACGTGATAATTACAGGTATTGATGTATAACTTTGTTATAAGAGGTTTCTCGATTTTTCTCCTTTGTCTTTGTCTCACTTCGTTTCGTCGCTTTTGAACTTTCGCGCCTTTAAGGAATCTCGCGACACTAGCGCCGCCAACGTAGACGGATCGATGCGCAACGCTGCGACTCACGCTGTTACAATTAACAAGAATGAATTATCCCTTGTGCAAGTTTCTCCATTTTCATTATCTCATTCCCAGCTAAAGTTAGCGAGACTCTAATCAAGCTACTCGGCTAAAGTAAGTTCGGACTTGACGTATATTTTCTTGGATTATTTTTTTCGGTCCTTTTGCAATATTATACCTGGACTCCGTCGTGCTCGTAAAATTGTGAATGGCGAGACTGTATACGAGGAAAACAAAATTGGGTCAATTCTTATTTTCTCTCTCGACAATGCAAAAAAAAAACGTATTCCATTGTACGTACTAATACGTTTTTGAATTTTTATTTTAGAAAATGAAGGACTAACATTGGACGCGAACCATGGCTCATTGTTCGTATGAGATATTCCTACACTCGTTTTTTCATTAGCTACGAAATGACGAGGCTCGTAACGACCTGCGTTGTCCTAAAAGATAGAAAAGGCCAGATACACAGTCGCGATCCATGTCGCTCGAATTAACAAGTGAGGTAAAATTTGAATTTTACCCTAGAACAATGTGGACGGTCCTTTATCTTGCAGTGGAACATACGCTCGACAGGCTGGAAACAACTCCCTGGACTCTGTCTTACGCAACGACGATAACAAACCTGATATCATTCCTAGTAGAACCAGCGCAATTTTCTCGTCCACGGCTATTTTACGTATCTCGAGGCAGATGAGAAGAAAAAAGGTAAAAAAAAGAAAAATCTTAACAGTTCTCAAATGTACAACCTTCCTTAGGTACAAGAAACAGTGTAACAGGGTTTTCTGTCTGTAGGTTACGACGGAGTGAAACAAAATGGAGATAAAAAGTGAATAAAAAAAAAATTCTAAGGAGCAGTGGCGGCCAAGGCGCGAAATATGTTCACAATCGTATTTTCATTCGAAGCATCGCGTCTGGCAAGCTTCTTCCTGATAATGGAGCAAAACGTAAAGGTCTATTCTCAGACTGAAATATTTTCGCGATCGTTCCGCGTCCCACGGCGCTTCCATTTATTCCGCAAAAGGTTACAGTGCGATTTCAGGTTCCCTTCCTCGCGCGACGGTACTGATCGATCAAATCGCAAGGATTGGACGGGAGCGCGCTTAAAAAGCATCCAGAGCGAATAAAATTGAGCCTGGACAAAACTTTTGGGTTATGTATCGATCATACGTGGGAATAGAATTTGCATGGGGAATGATGAAGGTTTGCCAAGTGTTTTACGGGGTAAAAAATATTACCCTAACATCCTCCCGTGTAGCTAACCCAAGAGGTAGATCGTACTATTCATGAAGACCGTGTACAATCTAGCAGGGGATGCATTTCGATGCCCGTAAGAATGTAAATTTACGATTGCAGCGAATACGAAACGAGTGCGCCTGCCATCTAGCGGATAAAAGCAAGACGGGGTATGGCAGCCATGTTGTATAGAGTTGTTGCGTGTTAAAGAAAAGGTAAAAAGGAAGAACTAGGTGAAGGGAAGAAAAATTGAGAAAAATATACAAAGCAAAGCGTAAGGATACGGATGCTGCACGAGAATAACGTGAAGTAGAAACATATAAAGGGATAGGGGGTGAAGGGTTTACGATATGAAAAAAAAAAGCTTGGCTATGGTCTTCATTTCCGGCGAAGAAAAAAAATTAAATGGCTGCTGCGGTCCCATTTGCGGCGGATACGCCGGTCGATTTTACGTGTCGCGCCCCTTTGGCTACGGCTCTTCGGTGCGAATCGAGTGTGCTGGGCTAATTAAGTTCAAAGTTTTATTGCGTGGAAACACCTTGCGGTGTTAAGGGTTTGTCAAGTCGTCATCCTCTGTCTACGATTTTACCGGCAACTAATTCGTCGGGTGTCATAGTCGTTTCTTGAGGATGTACCCTTATAATATATATTTTTTTTTTTTGTATAATATACCCATTATTTTTTATCCTTCAAGCCCCATTGAGTCTTATTAGAATTCTTTCTTTTTTTATCTTTTTTTTTCATCCTATTTCCTTTTCTTCACTTAAATCCTATTTTTGCTTAAGATGCTACCCTACCACACCCGCGTTACCCTTACAGGCGATTCTTGATATGTATCGTTTTCAGCATGGCGTATTGCTTATATATATGTATACTTAAACTTATTATATTTATACACTTAACCCCATCTGACTCTGGTACGTTGAATTTGAAAGAGACGTAATTTGGTTAATTTAATAGAGATTGCGAAATTACGAAAAATTTATTAATTTTATTTAGTAAAGAAGCGAGATGGCAATTATGAAAAAAATTAAAAAAGCAAAATTGTGTCCCTTTGAAATCGCTGAGGCTGAACGGGTTAAGTCTATATATATATATATATATATATATATATATATTCTCTTAGTCATAATATCAAATACTTTACTAGTACGTCACGGCACTTTTCAAACACAATGTATAATATATCCTATTGACGTTAAAATACTTTATACGATAACAGACGCACTTTTAATTGTAATCAATGAAAAATGATTAATAGTGGAGATAAGAGTGTTGCTCTGAAATCGCACGTATTACAATACAATGAGAATTGAAGAGACAATTGAATGACTATACAATGTATTTATGGAATCGAAGCTACCAAAGCTACCTGGTTTCTGGATCAAAGATTGACTTTAGGTACATGTTACTTTTCTTATCTAATCACACCTTGTTTTTGTAGATACTTCTTGTATTAGCATTTTCATTGAGTAGCTAATCACATATAGGAAACAAAATAGTATTTTCAGCTGTAAATTTAAAATAAACTTTTTAAAAATTCATTTCCTTAAGATTTCACGCTTCTTATCATACATGATACGTAAATAATAAATTCTGGATATTTTGATGAGACCTAATTGCGTGGAAATTGAATAATTAGTTAAGATATTCCCAGCAGTCTAAACGAAGAAATGCCGCGCGAGGCCTTTAAGTTGATTCGTTATCAAATCTAGATAGGATGACTTGGATCGATAAGGATTCTTACGTAGAAGACTATCTTATTAACCTCGGCGATTATCCTGATTGTGAATCAGCAGCGATTAAATTGATTTGACATCGATGGTTTTGTATACTGAGATAAAATTTTCGCTCGTAGTTAATATTCTTTCCAAATGCTTATTTCGATGGAACTCAATTTAGTCGTTTAACACCGCGTAATTTAGTCTGGTGATCTTATCAGGAAATATTGGGACTGTATCTGAAAATTGTAAAAGAAAAGAAAATTCTTGCATAGTAGTAGCAAAATATCTGATATTATCCTGATCAAATTCTCTTAATATATTAGATCGACATCAATCATCCCTCTGATAATTGTCGATGAGCTTCAACAAGATTCTCACTCGGATAAGAAAAAAAGATACCCGATGTAAAATTTAATAAAATATTGTCAAACGAAATTTTTATTATTAATTTTTCCACCAAAGCCAAGAAAGAACAAGTATCGCCTTGGCGGATATTTTTCACTCAATTATGCAATATCCAGTTTCCTTTCTCTATGCACGGGGATTCATTAAAAATGCAAAGTGCAAGATGAGCCTGAATGGCGAAACGAGGCTTTCGAGCCAGCCAAGAAATTCGCAATTGTTGCCCGTGGCTTTGGCTTCTTTAACAAACCAGTGACTCCTTCGAGACTCCTGGAACACGTCTTGGCATTGTGAACAGTCACAATTCTTTTTTCTTTTAATCGTCACCTCCTCCCCTGCTCGGTTCTTTCACTACCGTTAAACTTCCGGTAAATGGCCGAACAGAGCAGGCGAGATCCAATATGAGAAAATTCCGCAAGGAACCACGCAAGCCTCTGCAATCCTCAAAGAAACTTTCATTAGTTACGATAAACTTTGCGTTTATTGTGCTTTCGCGTGTCTCACGGACGCCGCCAAAGCGCCACGTGTTTCGCTCCGTTGTGAATCGGCATAAGGTGCACTGCGAGTGCGATAGAAATAATCATGGTACCACAAAAAGTGTGTTGGTTAAAAGTGTATGCAATAAAAATGAAGTTTGACTTCGATTTTTGGATATTGCAAAAAAGATCAATATTTTCATTTAGATCCTCGTGAGAATTGCTAATAATAAAATATGTGGCAATAATAATAGAGTATATAATAATTACAGTGGGATCATTGATATCCTATGTCTCTCTTAATTTTTTATGATATGTGAATTCACCTTAATGACTAAAAAAAAAAACTGTTGAACCCCGTACAAAAAATGTGGGGCTCACGCATCAGCACGCATGACACTTGCACACTTTCTTCGTAACATCTTTGGTTTCACTCGTACCGCGTATTTAGATAGATTGTCGAATTCGAAGATCGTCGTTACGCTTAACCATTCCCGTTTGACGTAATGCCGTGTCTCTCTTTTGTCAAATCAAACGATTGCACTGCAATTGATATCGACCTTAGGAATAAAAATTTGCAATGCACTCAGGTGTATACGTTTGTATATATTAATTCACATACTTTCATTGGACTGTCTTTTCTATTCTTTCACCGAATATATTAAACGTGTCACTTATTTATAATAATAATAAGCAATGCATAAGTGGCATCTAATACTATCGAGTGTGACTTTTACTTGAAGTTGAATATCTTTAGAAACAAGAATTAAATTCATATCCCATAGTATGGGTTATACCGGAGATCTCCCACAGACACTGTCGCGTTAAAGAATATTCGATAAATGACAGCGATACGATTGAATCACATTGCGACACAAGAATTTCCATGGAGACCATAAATAATAAGATAGCCTTGATATACTTTGCATGATATCTATAAAATTGTAGCAATCTAATTGATAAGCCGAGTCGAATAATTAAAGGATAACGCACTCCCACGGGAAGTATTACAATAAAAGTTTTCTTGCAATCGGGAAAAGAGGATTATCTTGGTATATAAAGAAGAGAAATTTAAAGAAAATTTTTTATGTAAATATATGCATAAGATTATTGATCGGGAAATTATTTGTTTCGTGGTTGGTAACGTTGTATATTTTAACCATTGATATTTTCATTGACAGGTTATACGTTTATTTTGGATGGGATCGCAGAGAGTTTTGAAGGATACGAGGTGAGCGATATACGGAAGACCTTGAATTTTCTTGAAAAAGACAAACGGGCGAAGGGAAGGTAAAAAAGAGAAAAATATAAAGAAAGTCAAATATTTATGAGTCGAGTCTATCGAACGAATGTACCCGATGCAAAGATCCACATGGTATGCATAATATATCTATGTATGCTTAATATTTCCTTTTTCATTCGTTTACAGAACTTTTTACTCGACGTCTTTGAGAGAGTAAAGTTCCAGGAGACAATTTTATTTCTGGCTGGTCCGAAAAAACTCAGGATACTGTATACCCGAGTAAGCACACTTTTGTCCAGGTTCTGAGGCATGATTGGGATGCAGAATTGAAAAGAATTGGCCTGCATGAAAATTCAATTAACGAAATACATGAAGACCATACACCACGCCGTGGGACATTCGAAGGCGTGAAAGCAGTATCGAACAAGACAAACATCGATATACGTGACTTTAGGCGAAAGTGAAGTTAGGGATGAAAATTAGTGACACGAAATTAGAGGATACAGAGATCAAAGTTTACTCAACGCGTAATCAGATAATGAGGTTATCCCGGAGCTGATAACGATTCGTCCATGTTGAATTCCTATTTGCGGAATTATTCAATTAACAGCTGACTAGGAGGGTCGGTGGGCCAACACTTTCGTTTAGCCGAGTGGCAGTTCGTGAGAGCTCGGGTACTTTCGTGCCATTAATTAAGGAAGGTACTTGTCCACTGGTGTTTTCTACCCTTAGTCTCTTTACACTGTTAGGGGTGGGGAGGGGGCGGTTGTCTTTCTTTCCTACCCCCGCGCGCTCTTCTGACATGACTACTTCACTTCTGTACAGTCTCCAACACCCCCAATGCCCATCTGGTTAGCTTGCAGCTTCCACCCACGTATCAACCCTTTTCCTTTCTAGGCCGCTGCACTCTAACCCAACCTGACCTAACCTACCCCAAAGCACCGGTCGAGTTACCAACGAAAAACAGCACGCGACCTGCCTGCACACTTTAATCCCTTCCATCGGGTTGGTGAAAGTGAGATTCTTGACGCGTGGTTTCCCTGAGAGCTTTCGAGAGGGTTGCTACCCTTTCATCCTGTTTGCCAAGCGAATACGTTTGGCAAAAGTGTTTTGAGATGTCACATGGAAACTACAGGGTTGTAACAGTTGGTAACCCCTTGTCTGATCAAAGTGCCTGAAAGGGGATGATTTTCAAATTAATCGACAACCCTGTTTCTAGCTTTAAGCACGGATAAAAAATTTCTCTTGGTTATACAATTTTTTCATTAAACGACGTTACCTGGTGCATCTGGAGTAAACGAGACTCTTGCAGTATTTGCTTATGAGGGTGGAAAATGAATGAAAGTATCCTTGAGCTTTGGAGGTTAAAATTTTATTGCTGGCTGTGGCTGGGAATAATATTTAAGAGGAAAATCTACTGTTTAAATATTATCAGCCTGGATAGCAGAGTCCAGCACTTTATTGATATTTTCCATAAGTTTCCTACGCTTGTATTCGTGTTTACCGGCAAGGTTTTAAAGGCGATTGGACTTTCTACAAGAAACGTAAACTCGAGTATCCAATCGATGCATCAGGTAAAGTTTCGCAAAAGCTGGAAAAAGCTTGGAGAGGAGTTCTTTATAATACATGGAAATCAGCCCTGACGTATTTATATCGACTTATTGAATTTCCTTTTCTGCTTACATTTTCCATCGAGTATTTATTCTTGTGTAAACTTTCGAAACGAGTGAGCTCAGCGATATCTCACGGTGATATCGTGGACGTTTTAATGACTTTGGACTGACTTTATTTTACTTTGAATAATTTGTGCTTTCCTGTCTCAACGAATTCCTCGATAATGCTTCCATTTGGAGATTCCTTGTACCTTTCACAGTCAGATGGGTTGGCAATACATTTCTGTAATCTTCAGCAATATTTAATGCGTCTTACCAAGCAGATGCGAATTCACCTTATAAATATGAAGAATCATATCTTCCGTCTGATTTGCTTTTCAGATATTCATCGAAAGGGGTTGAGGGTGGCTGATTAAAATTTTTATAAGTATAATGTCACGTTGCGTGACCGCCAGACTTGCCACCCTAAGGAGGATCGTGAAACAAATAAAAGGCCGATATGCATATCGACCGGAGCCTGATGAGAAACCAAAAAAAAAGCAAATGAGCCGATAGAAGAGAAAGTAACGCAAGGAGTAATGGTAAGAGCGTGTCAGACTTACGTTCAGGGGTTGAATGGCCTGGCATTTCGTGATCCAGCCAGGGGTTGTCTGGTAGGTAAGGGAGAATTTTTTTTTCTTAAGGGTGCCCAGGTATATCCGATCCTACAGATATATAGAATCAGTAACCAGGGGTAGCGAACATGTAAGACTGACACAGAGCAAAGATAGGGGATGAAAAAAAAAAAGAAGAAGAATAACAATCCTTTTGATAAAATCGGTGGATCGCGAGCCAAGGGGTAATGGATCTTTCAGACGCGATAAATTATCTGCCGGCTGAAATTCATCGCGGATGCCCACCAGGTATCTCTAGGGGGTGGATGGGTAACGTCTGCTTGGGTATTAAATCGGCGCGACACGCCCCGGCAAAAAGAAGTCGCTACATGTATTCTCGATAAGGGAAACGATTTATTCGGTCGAAAAATTTCAATCAGGATTTACCCGTCTGATCCGCCATATTTAACTGAATGAACCAACAATTGTTTTTTTTAGGCTGGACTGGTCCGAGTATCCCCTGTGAACTGATAAGGGTGGTTTTTTTTATAGATGGCAGATCATGCAACATGGCGAAATGTCTCCAGAATTTTACAAACGAATGCAGACGGGGGTGCGGTCTTTGACGAGTGGCTCGCGTGTCCTTGCTATCTGATAAGAATTATTCTTGTCTCGCTACTTAACTAATTTGCCGTTTCGCAGGTATTTCCAAAAAAAAAACCCAGGCGCTCGTCTCTACGTGGATTTGCAAAATTTTTTCGAAAATTGATCCACCGGCAGCTGTTTAATTTCACATACGGAGATTGACATGGAAATCGAATGGAAGAGTCTAGTGGCTGTTATGAAGCATCCTTTTTAACAGAAATATACAAAAAGAACCTTCGGCCAGTGGATGCCAATTCTGCGATAGATTTTTGCACTAATTTTTTTTCTCTCTATTGTCAAAAAATCGTCGATATTATCAGATAGATGTCAAAAAGCGTGAAAAGTGTTGCGGCATAAAAACTGAAATGACTAGAGTGACGTTCGCGGTACAGGAGGAAAGCAGAAAACGAAAATCCAAGAAGAAAAAGTACACGAGGGAGTAAAAGGTCGAAAGGTCGATGGAAAAATGAATTTTCGCAGAAACGGATAAGCGCCGCTACGAGGGCTCGTTTAAAATTTGAGTGCAGGTCATCGCGAGACATTCGTTCGAATAACTGCAACCAATTGATTGCAGCGAAAGGGTGAGGGGGGTTGTGCCATTTTTTTATACCCCTTGAAAACCGCACATTTCGTTCGCTCGTTACCAAAGCAATCGGCCGTGATTTATTGGTAGTGTGCAGATTTTTTTTTTTCTTATCATCTTTTTTTCCACCCCGACGCCGAACACAGGGATGTGCAAAAAGATAAAAATGTATGAAGGGTTCCGATAGCACTTTAACGTTGGCACGTCGAAGTTAAGCCAATCCTGTTGGATCGCATTAATGTACAGCGCCAATAGGAAAGAGGGTGGGAGGGTGGGAATCGGTTCGATTGGTGCGAGTGAAGGTAAAATAAAGCCACTAAAAAGAATTTGGTGAGAGACAATTTGCCGAGGGGATGAAAAGTATAAGCGTAAGATAAAAAATGTCGGAATATTTGGTGAAAAGGTCGCCATTTTAATTTAACGTGTAACCCGATCAGATATCGTTCGTAATCATAGCTCGTTGGTTAATTTTCGTATCCCGCGCAATCGCGACCTCATACAATATTCATTCGCCTTTCTCCGGGTAACGAGCCACCTTGCTATCACGTGCGGCGTCCGGCCTCCTACGAAAAATGCACCTATCCATCTTGGGCGAGCGTCCTCGTGCTTCTCCGGCATTACGTTCGCCCAAGTTCTAACCTCCCATGGAATATCAGGAAAAGTTTTGAAAAAGGCTTTGACTTTCGGACGTTTATTGGCCAAGTTTTCCCATAGCAGTCTATACTGCTTACTGGTCGGTATCGGGAAAAGAAAAAAAAAACCGGACACCCTTAGAAGCAGCCACAAGGGTAACCCTAGTCCAGATGGACGATCCTGTCGAAGATTCACGAACAGGAGAAAAATACGTATCTAATCGGACAGGCATAAAAGGTGCGTCAGCGGGACGTCTGTTTGTAAAATTTTTTAATTAAATTTAAGAAAGCTTTTTGTATGATTCGTTCTGCTTTGTAGTAATTCTGGGAAATCCACAAGCACTCTACTTACGTGTATTGGATCTGACGTGTACATTCAGAATGGGGAAATGCGAGAAACTTGAGATCAACACGTTCCTCGTACTAACTACTGATAGATCTAGTTGTATGGATACTGGAGAAACTGTAGGAGGATCGTGGGAACTCGTCTGACTAGATTCTGCTATTTCTACTTGCTTCGTATATCATTGTGTAAATTTATAATGGATATAGTGGGGTGGGTGGCATATTCGTCAGACCTATTACATTACATGGCTTTACAGCTGGAAATTCAAACCTTCCTTAATATACTTCCCCGAAAGCTCTTAGTCGTTATTCAATCGCAACCTTATGTAATATTAATTTGCCTAATGCGCTCTTTGAAATTTAAACACGTAAGGTCGCGTTTTTCCCTGGTAAAAAAAAACTTTAAGGATAACTAACCCGTTTACCTGTTTATCGGAGAACCAGTCAGAAGTTATCGTATCTGACACTGTGAAGAGTTTGTACGATTTTATACATGAAATTTACGTACTCGTTTAATGTAGATACGAAGTCAGTTCATAAATCACAGAATAAAAAGATTGTATATGCGATAAATTTTTTTTTTCGTGTACAAATAAGTGATAACGAGATTTCTTGTAAGATTACTGAATTCATATATAATTCCTAAGAATAAAAAAAAACTGTGTAAGGAACCATACTGATCGAATACGATTACGATACTTTACAATGTCCTCGCTCCGTGTCATCAATTAAAAATTCGCGTGTTTTCTATCCTAACACAGATATCTGAATTATATAATAATACTCGGTAAAAGTTTATCACAAATTTTGATATGTATCGTTTTTCCCTCCCCGTGCACTTAACGATAAAGTATTTCTAGTTCGAGCGAGTACCTGGTTAATATATTAAAATACCAGATCATAAGAGCATATATAAATAAGCAACTGTCAATCGTAGTATTAAAATCTCGATTAAGTCCCCAGCGCATTAGAGTCCCAAGGATCTTCGAATTCGACAATGTAAATTGATTCTGGCGAGTTTCGGAGACCATCGCTGAGAGGGCGCCACGCGACTTATGACGAGTATCATTAATATTGATTAGTATAATTTCTCTTCCTTCGTTCACTCTTCTTCTTTAAAACAATATTAAAACAGTACAACCTCCCGTGTAAGACGACGTGTCGAGCCACGCGAGCCGTAGAGACAAAAGGCGCCTACTTTCATTCTCTCTCGTTCACCACAAACCCTGATATTTAAAATACCCCTTTTCACGTCGTCCTCTTACATCGCCATTACACAAAGAAAGATATACAGTGCAGTGTCGAGATACCATCCTAACCTCTTCCGTATAACATTATGCATACAGTACTCTAGCAGTCTTCGTACGTTGTGCATCACAGACGAGTTTTTTTTTTTCTTCAACTTCATCACCTTCATCTTCTCTTACATATTTCTTAACGTTTTAGCCTAGCAGTTCGTCTACGCCTACGCAATGGACTATAGGATGCAGAATGGACTAAAGGAAGTTTATCCGTGCTTCATCTATCGTCGTCCCTCTCAAAGGTAGCCGATATCTTTAATCGTCGATATTAATTAATTTTTGTCCTTCAATTTTTCCTAATGGTACCAGTGCCAAAGTACTACTTCATCTTCTTATCAAATTGATTTAACAAACACGAAACTATTCTCGAGCGTAGAATTGATATGACTATGCCGGAAGTCTCTCCGTATAAAACCGTGATAATTATTATTCGCGCGGAGCATTGGGTCTAGTACAGTTAAAGTGGTTGATACTTTCTTTTGTTTTTCCAGATATCCCAATTGCTACAGTACGCAACTACTCGTCTCTTGAGGCGGAAGGATGATTTCTAACGAAGCGATATCGTCGCGGCGCACGACTCTGCGATGGTCCGTCTTACTGTAATAGCTTAACGATCAATATAACAACTTCCAATGTGGATTATAAAAATATTAAATCTTTGCAATTTAACTATTAACCTATTATTATAGTACGTTTATAAACGGACCAATGTGATCCATGCGAACGCGGGACCGGGAGAGACTCGTGTTCACCCCTATTCCTCAACGCAGACCCGCATCCCTTATTTGGCCGGCGTTACTGGTGTGTTTTTCATGTGTGTATATATAAGTGTATACTTGTCCTCTGAATGTGTATTTGATATGTTAACGTTTCAATAAGGAATCCATACTGGCACACGTGAACCACAGGAAGTCACGGCTCGTTGGTTCACAATTGTCCCATCATCCAGAAAAATATACCAAGACCAGACTCATTCCGTGATCTACCAATAGGACCGATCGAATCATTTAATTTCACATATAAATAATGCGTGTAATTAAATTATTCAGATACCAACAGGACGAGTCGGGAGGATATATTCGCTTCAGGACACCCTTGCACTAGGATACGCTCGCTTTAGGATACGTGCGTCAGGAGAGGTGCCAATTGTGAGACTCCTAGTTGGTACCAGGTACTTCTAATTGAAGCCGTGACCGCCAGGTGGCTGAAGATTATACCGGAAGAGACCTACTCCTCGGGCCATCCTAGATCTTCGCCCACGAGCTCATAGAACCTTTGATTGTGCTCGTTGAAGAATCTACGCAATTTTGTCACCACGACAGGACTGACGCGCGGATGTCGTCGACCTTTGCTCTCGCGAAGACACTTGTCCGCAGTGTCGTTACGAAGACAATAGAAGCCCTTGGTGTGATTGAAGTAGAAATTGTGACGGCCGATCCGTGGCTCGAGACCAAGGAAGCTCTCGATCCTCCGTAGCTGCGGTACCGGATCCTCGATTAACTGATCACCGTTCACCACGAGTATTTGATTCCGATTGAATACCTCCAGCCAGCGATGCATATACGTATGATAGAGACTAATGGCGACCGGCCTGTAAGATTCGTTTATCGAGCCGTCAGTTCGCATTACGAGCTCCTCGAAGCTACGACCTGGAACTGTCGAACGTGGTGTTGCTATACTCGCTGACGCAGAGGATGCCGTCGCTGCGTGAGTCCTTAGCTGCGTGTAGTCTGAGATCGCTCTGGTCACTGGCTCTCGTACGATCAGCAGCAACTTCACGCTGGAGTTCATTGCACGTATCCGTTCTGGTACCTCATTAGCGAAAAGATATATTTATATATTTTTTGTTGACAAAATTTCTATCGCATTATCAGGACTTTAACTATCTCCGGATATCGACGCTACGCTCAATCGATTGACTGTTCTATTTGCCTTTAACGATCTGACCTAATTCTAATTTATACTTGAAAAAATTCTAATAATTAATTTTAATTAATTGCCATTCCAGAAATACGCATGAGGACTCACTTCAGGTGTCACAAAGTAACTTGGACTCTTCTCAATAGTGATTTGACCTTTGAACGAGTACGGCATCTTCCGTCTGTACCATTCCAGTCCCTTGCTGTAATTGTCATCTCTATCAAAGAAGTGTACTTCACCAGCAGCCTTCTGTATCTGCGGATGCAGGAAGAGCATCTCGAGCAAAGCCCGCGTGCCGCATTTCCTCACGCCGATTATAATGGCCTGGGGCAGGTGTCTGCTGGTGCGTGGAAAGTGGACCTTGTTCGAGAAGAGTAGAGGCGGCGTGGCACGAACCCTCGACACCAATTCCACAGTACGAGCCTCCACGCCGGACGCCGCATGAAGACTGTAGACAGCGCTGTCGTAGAGAACGTGAAACGTCAGGAACAGGGAGACCAGGGCGACCGATAAGAAAGCAGCAGCCATTTTGGGTCGTGATATTCCAACCACCAGGATACAATCCGATGTGTCGCCCTCGGCCGGCCTCATAGCAGAGCGGGGCATCCACCTGTGAAATTGCACAGAAACAAAAAAAAAAAAAAGAAGACAGAACTAAATAACCATCTAGACAAAATGGAAGCCAATTCAGCTTCCCAGGTCGATTCGTACTACAAGTCAAATTATCAACTATCCTGGAATCCCAGGCACATTCCTTGTTACGCCTACTTGTTATCCTCGTGCACAACGGGTGTATACGTAAATTCGTACGATCATACATTATTCCTCGTGTAGTACTACGTGGCTCAAGTTCGAAGTTTCAATTTACGTAAGGTATGAACATAGACGTAAATCGATCGCTTGGCTCAACTCCATACACCCATTCATGTATATACATATATACACATATATATCCAGTTAACAATTTAAACACTGCGTGAGACAGTTCTTAATCGCACATCAACAACGTCATTGTTATTCACTGACTTCATTCGGGACTCGTTAATATAACGTGAGGGCACCGGCTAGCGTGCACGAGGTCTGACTCCACGTCATTCCATCCAGTATCTACGCTGGCAATGCTATACAGTGTAGCAAGGGTATTATGTACCTATCTGCGAAACGTTAATAGGAATACTCGAGAGTAGCTACTAACTGTACTGGCTTTGGCTTGGCTGGCTTCAACCTGTAGGCTGGCGTCTATCAACTTTTACGAGCTACGAGTTGCATCACGAGTTGCATCGTGCCTCTCGACTTCCTGTGCCCGGACATCTTACACCACGCGAGACTTTTGCCCGCGTTGCTCTTGGAAGAACGATAACTCAGCCCGCATGTAGAAACCTCCCAGTCTCGAGATAAGACAATCCTCACGGAAGACGATCCCGCGTACGATCTTCGCCAGCGATCTACGCTCTCCTCAGCGAATTCTAACCTAAGAGATAGCACGTCGGTGGTTGGGATATACTTGAGTATTTTTTTTTCTTTTTCTTCTCTTTAACAATACTCCGGTGCCTTACGACTCTCCTTCGCGATAGCGAGGTTACGTTACGTTTGCTTTATACGTGCGCGCCGACCGTATTTTTGACGCTGAATATCTTTTGAATAATTCCAAATGTTTATGCGGTCTTTGAAAAGGTTTTGCCTCGATTTTACGGAGAAATGTAATTCCCAAACGGGTGCGTCTAGCGTCCTACTGGAATGATACATCTTGTTGGGGGGTTATGGAGTGGGTTCGCGAGTTTACGTACCTACAGTAGAGGGGGCTATGTAGGAACGTCCTGGGATGACATATATATGTAGTGTATAGGGGGTGCCAGAAGCGTATACCCAGGGTATTGGTTGCAGCTCGTTCGTGACCGGGCGCCATGTCTGCCACCGTGTTAAAATTGAAGACCTTATCTCGCAAACTAGTTCAATTAGGGAGCTCTGCGCGGAAAGCAACGATTTTACCCTCACGACGCTTCCACAGAAACTTTAATTAGTTAATTATACGTACCGCTGGTCGAGGTTTGATTAGCGTGAAGTGTAGCGTGGCACGGAATAATCAAAACAATCGGGCATTACGGGCGGTTAGCTTGCTTCCTGGATATATATGTATATAATATATTATCTATGTATGTATATGTACTGAGACGCTAGTTACTCGAGCGTATGTATCAAAGTAGGTAAGATTCTTCATTTGTCAAATCGAATCGGAAAATCATGGAAAGCTTTTCCTTTACTTAAGCATTAACACGTGGAACCGTCTATCCTGCTGCTTTCGATGATTTATCACAGACGCCGTAGTGATTAACGAGACCCGGTTCGTTACCGAATAAAAATATTATGAATGGCACTGCCTCACGAAAAGGCTAGTACCCTGTCGTTATGTAGCACTTCACTGACACCTACCACCCTTATAGGTTGCACTTATTCGTTACCCGGTACAGTGGGATCATTGAGAAATTCATTGAATGACACTCACAAGACATCTATGGGGGATTGGGGAGACCACTCTCGACGAGGCCGCGCCTTGTTGGGCATCTGCGATGTTTTGGATGTTCACATTCTTTGCGAGAATTCTGAAAGCAGACAAAATATCATGCCACGGTTATTACATGCAAGTATCGTGTGAATGATAATTAAAAGGATCAATTATTCATTGATTCAATCGATGACACCAGTGTGCCAGCCATTTTGTGCGGTTATCCCAAAATTCATTATTCAAAAGATCGATACGCTTGTCCCACTTTCCCTTTTTGTGCCAATAACAACAAATGTATTGACCAATGGGATAAAGTTTGTAGACTATTGTTCCCCGTGCAGTAATCGATCACAGCCAAATCGTTCAGAGATGGCAGAGAAACAATAAGTGGAAAAGGACGTTTACACGGGGAAAAGAAGCTGGATCAAGTCGACGTTTAACAGTTCATACTTCCCGCCGAGTATCGCCCTGGGCGTTGTTCCAGTACAAATTTCAAATACGCTCGATTCACTCCTACCGCTAACTTCACGGTATAGCACGTAGCGATAGTATCGAATTATCGATCGAGTGACCATTCTGGTTTGGCAGTCATTTCAGAGCCAGTTGGATGAATCCTATAAATATCTATACGCGTACACCGAATAAGGACAAGTGCAACCCTTGTGGTATTTCCGGGAGATTTAAGACTCAACGAAGCGTCTGTTATTCTTTCTCGTTTTTCAAATAATTGCGCCGCCCAGTAACCATTCCCGTCCGGCTACACTCTTCTAACCTCTTTAAAAGGCACTATGATATTTTTATCTAGAGGTGCTTGAGAAACGTCGGGAGCAGGGCCGTGGAATAACAAGGACGCTCGAGGATCGATATATCGAGTGGCTTTAATGATGCACAAGAGGAACAAGCCGGGCCGATCGTTCCGGATCTTCCGGCGTCTCTCGGCCGCTTGCATAGTCATCAGGTTAGTAATTCGAAGCCTCGCCACTCTCTTCCGCCTGATAGTAGATATCGTAGCTTCTATCTATCATCAATTAACATTATGAACCTTATTGGAGCTTATGAGAAATTAGAAGTACGTACTTATATATACGTATGCAACACGGTATATGTTTCACCAGGTTTACTTAAGTCATACTGTTTACTACTCTACTTGTGTTTGTCATACTGCTCTGTGCTAACAAGATTGCACATGACTTTGTACACGATACATACGCATATGAAATATTATCCGGCTCGATCAATTATACCTGTCGGCTGTGATAACAACTAACAGAAATTCTGACAATTGCTCAATTATTGTCGAAATAAGTTTTCATTGGTAAGTGAATAATTTTAACGAATCGCAGAAAAAGTGGGTTTGACATTTTGATATTTCCTATACCTACAGTGAGCGCGAGAGAGACGGACTTATGCGCACTCGCGTGCGTAAGAGAAGGACGCGCATAACGTAAACGCAATTTTGTCCATGGAGTTTCACTTAACCGTATCGTTTTTGTTATCTGTGCGATTACTGAAAAATTCGAGGTGGAGCAACCGTATACCTATAGAATACCTCCCTGCTGGTGGCCCAGATAAAAATGACTTTATTCGCCCTTACAAATGAGGGTTATCGATCTACCTGAAGTGTCGCTCATTGAACTGACCGCGGAAGGGCCAATATACGTGATAACACCAGGTAGACAAACAACGCGTCAGTTGTTATTTATGATTCTCACTGAAACGTAGACAGAAGCTCGTAAAACGATAACTCTCTGTTTGATTCTATACCTGAAAAGGAGAGATCGAAAAAGCGTTCGAACGAGAGAGAACGAGAAAAATGAGAAAGTTAAAGAGGAGAAAGCCGTTAGAACGTATTGGCAATTCGTTTTCGATTGGCGGACGCTTAAAAATGTTTTCCTATTACGTTGGAAAAAGAATCTCGCTAAGGAGAACCTTGCTAGAGGTATAGGTTAGGTTAGATCGAGTAAGTACAATCCGTATTTTCAGTATTTAATAGTGATCGAGCGAACGACAGCTTTTGGTCAGATTCAATTTACTTTTATTCCTTTCTTTCCTATTGGAAGTCCTCCCTCCCACCCCACCCCACCATCCTCCTCGCCTACTCCCACCCTTTCAATTTTTTTTTCACCATTATCACGGTATTATATAACCGAAAGCCTTCTTAGATTAGAAAATCCGAAGTACAATGAAATGGCGGGCTATTCAAAGTATAGTCAGCATTAAATGAATTACACGTAATGGATGTCGTATGAGATAGACGTTTGCCTCTGTTCCGAGTGGTTTACTTAATAAAAACGTGAAAATTGTATTTTTAACATGAAAATGTATTATTAATGCCTTGCAGACCCACATACGATTCTACGATACAATTTATAATGCCTGCATCCTTGCCGCCACAGGGAGGAAGGTGTATGTGCTCTATTGATTTCTCCGCGGGCTTAATAATCTACTCCAGTGCACTAAGGGCAAGTTTACACCGAAGTAAGTTAAGCGTTTCGAGCGATCGAATATATCACTCTTGAATTAATTTGTCATTTTCAGAAGATCGGCGAACCTTTTAATAAGCTACTAGAACATTTATCTAGTGTAGGTCATTGTCAAGAATAATGCCAGGAATTCTATTGTGTCTCTGGGACACAGAATCGCATGACTACAGGAACTGATGCCACCGTATACTATTATTATTGGTGACAATTTATACTGATTATATAATTTATACACCTACGTCATTACCTAGTACGATTGCAGACTGACGCTTTTCTTGATTTATTTTTACTAGGAGGCAGCATCGATACGCCAGCTCCGGAATTGCCATTCCAACTGTATTCATTAATCGGCTGCATAGGGGGTTGCCGTACACGTGGAATGGATGGTGTAGTAATAGTAGAGCGGTGGTAGTAAGAGTAAAGGACGCTGACGCCGATGCCGACGTCGACGCGTCTGCGCCGTCAGTACGGGCACTAAGTCAAGGTCTTGCCTGCTTGCCAGCGATCGACCTGACCTCGCGCTTCTCCTTAAAACTCACACGAACTCGTCTGCGACTCTTTCTGTCCTCTTTCTATATATATATATATATATTCTCCCTCCATTGCCATCCACCTAAAGAAAGACAGAGAGGGAGACGTCGGAGGACACAGGGGACCAACGAGAATGTACATAGAGAATACGTATGAAAAAAGCATCTACGTGGTGAGATTTCTCTAGGTATAATCAGACATATATATATATATATATATGTTTTTACATATACGTAAAACGGATAGATATTTATTCAATGCATTTCTCAGTGCTTGTCATTGTAATGATAACCATCTCGTACTCCAACTGGATATTCTACAAAATGGCCATGATGTTTTCTAGGTTTCAGAGAGATATATTATTAACGTTATTCTATAGTGTTTTCATTGGATTATATATATGCATACGGAAATGCATCCTTAAATTTGTACACTGGTGGAACGGTTTACGATTATTTTAATATTTTGTATGTATTTCCTCTTTTTTTTTTATCAGTACCAACGACGTGGGAATCTAACAGAAATTAGGGCTGATATTTATTTAGCGAATTTCCAGACGACCATTAGTACCGGCTCCTTACTCTTTGCGTATAGTGTAGATCGTTTGATTCGTTTTATTCATGCCGGCGAAGGAGTCTCGTGGTGCTTCTAAATATGTATAGCCATAGTGTGGTAAGATGGATTTATAGCAGTTCTTTTTTAAATTTTATTTACCACACGTCATTTTGCAAATTTTTTACTGTCTCGCGCATCGTGCATCTATGCCGCCATTGTCGTTTCTCCTGCACGGGTTGATGGAATATAAACAAAAAGTATGTAAAATTATGTCGCCCCGTTCGCCATACTCTTTGCTGCACCAGAGAGCTTAATGGATTTTTACAACCTTATGGCCTAGCTAACCACGAGCTTTACTACCCGTCTTACATGGATCTGAATAATTTAGTGAGCAATTTGCACCCTCACTCCATGGTAGGACGTGTGCTATCAGTCTGTCTGATAAGGAAATGATTTTCGAAAGGGTCCGTGCACTTTGAGACACGGCATACACGCATCTGGATAAGCGTGTAGAAGTTTGGTGCAATTTTCATTCAAGTATTCTTTCCCTCAATGCTTTCATTGGGTGGAATTTTGCTGATTGCGTCTGTTCCGTTAATTTATAAACTGCAAGGCTTTTTGGTGGAGATGTTTAAAGAATTTTATTAGACAAGAACGTATTCTCGATTCATGTATACTTTCATCTTAACATCCTACGGTTCTGCACCACTACTTTTTATTAGTTTGGGAAGCGCTTGTGGCAACAGTGCTCCTGCTTTCCCTTGAATAAGACAGGTAGGAGAAATGGATATGAAATAGGGAGATTTGTGACGCAAGTAAGAAGATCAAAGATCAACCTTGAATGGAGATGAGGATATCAAAGAGAGCCTAATGTATTACTGATCACGTATCAAAAACTGGATATCAGGGTATAGGAGATTTCAATGCTTCCTCTGATCTTTAGGCGAATCGAATGAAATTAGTATTGTTGGTTTTGCAAAATTTCAGCACGCAATAATAACCCGGCTATTAATTGGCTCAACAATAGCGGCTTTATTATGACGACTGCAAAGAGAATCTAGGTGATTTTATCCAATGGTTTATGTATCTAACCTTACTTTATTTTTTGGAGAAACACAATTTTTTTTTTCTATCAAAATCAAAAGAATTCGCTTTTAGCGTAAGATAAGGAGTTATCGTTCCAGCCTGATTATCATGTTTTAGGTCATTGTTTTCTTTTCATATTTTTCGCTCTTTCTCAACACACGATACGACTATTTTCATTAATTGGTCGACGAGCATTATCACCTTTCCGGGCGTAATGCTGTCGCGTTTAGAGAACAATGGCGGCACGACGGCAGCTCCCAGAAAACGATAAGCTCGACCGGGTCCGGGGCTGCTTAATGGATATTAATTTATCGCCAAGAAGTAATTAAAAGTCTTCCATTGTGTTGCCGCCACCTGATTTTTCGCTCTCTCATCCATCTGGACCCACCCTTTTGCCTGGTTCTCCCTCTACGAATATCATCTATCCAGCAATACAATACAAAACAAACGCGCACAATATGAAATATCATTTCTACTTTCACCTCGTCATGGAAATTTCATATCAGTGATAGCATTAAATATCAATCCCGTCGGTAAGTCTGATTATCAAAAATAAATTTCTATTATCGATCAGAGCCCCTTCAAGAACAACCACGTGCCATTAGCGCCGCGAATAAAGCTCCGGACAAAACTGTTGCCTCCACCACTGGCAAGTAGAGCAAGTGCGAAACTGATCAGACACATAACCAATCCTATTCCATTATACCATTTCAGGCACGATACGGTCTCAAATATCAAATCAAGGGTTAGTTGCGGGAAGCATCTCCCGAAAGTAATTATCGTCAGGGCTAGATAAGAAAAGTCTAGAGGGGGACTGAAGAAACCAAGAACGGTCTAATATTATTTTCTTTTTTATACCACGAAGACGTGGGGAATACAAATATGAGAATCTTTTCCCAACCGTTCCCTTATCGCTGAACACTAGGAAAATTTTATGACAACGCTTTGACCCAGAGCCCGTGCGTTTGGCACTCCGAGACGTGGAAATATATCTAGTGTACTTGGATTAAGTGATCGTGGGAGGTTCTCGAGTATCTTACTGAAAGGAAAGCTTGAATAGGGTGGTGAAAGAGTGTGAGTGTCAAACGGGGGAGGGGGGGGGGAGTAGGCAGCAAGAGGTAGAGGTAGGGAGGGAGGAAAAGGAGTGTTAACCGAAGATAATATAAGTGAGAGAATAAAGAGAAGTGAGGGAGAGAAAAAAGAGAGAGCATAAGAGAATGCCAGTAAAAAGAAAAAGAAAAGGTAAAGCCTAGTGCACGAGCCGACGGCGAGAAATAAAAGGGCAGAGTGTAATATCAGTTGGCCGGAATACATTATTCCTGGCAAATTACTACCCGGCTGATGAAAAGAGCGTGCCTCGATGAACTTTTAATAGAGCTTTCTTTTTCTTCTTTTTTCTTTTTCTTCGCGAGTACCAATGCCGTCTCTTGGACGGTGAACGTGACGAGGGAAACTAAAACGAGAGGTTAGGACGCGACAGACGAAAGACGTGAAGAAGTTTGAGTATATAAAAGAGTAAATGATCACTCGATATCTGCCTAAGAGGAAACAGTCTGATTTCTTAACTGTTTATTTTATAAATGGGACAAAGTGGAGTGGGCTACTTTCCATGTCCAGAAGCCACACAAAGCACGTGTCTCCGGCAGCAGAGACGCTCAAGAGGGAAATACTCTGTCGTAGCCTCGCTAATCCTGTCAGGATGCTGGATAATAAAAGATGGATTCCCGATGTAAAATTCACTGCTAGCCTTCCCCTCCTGCCTCGCTGCTTTTAATTCGAACCGTCAATCGCAGAATCTCCGGATATCCAGGTCACTGGTTGAGGAATGCAGAGTACTTCCAAAATACGTACTCGTTGAGAACCAAGAAAGAGGACTGGAAGGTAAAGGAAATCGTTAGGAGAACGTTAGGGTGGACATTTTGAGATAATATGATCGATTCCTTACTTGGCTTTCTACGGGGGGCTGCAATCGGTACTGGCTTCGATTAAACGGTCTAGGATATATCTGTGCTCAGCATGGCATGTACAGATAATGTATATATAGTATGTATACACCAGCTACATATATCCATATACTTTAAAGTACGCTCTCTCTTTTTATCTTATTTCGGGCGCACCAAGAATCCAACAGGACCATTGTAACTTCTCTGGAGTTATCTTACACAGTTTCTACTGCTTCATACAATTCCCTGTGTACTTGGCGAGCTACCCTTATATCAACCTAACCTTCCCTGGGTAGTAAGAGAGGCGGAGGATAGTGCACTGATATCCAAGCGGTGTCATGACTTTATGTAAATTTTTTGGTGATACTTTTTTCAACGTCCATCGTACCCTATCTCGCCACCGTTAAAATTCCCAGTACTATGAAGAAGATATATCTGTAGCAAAGCTGGAGCCGTTTTACTTCTGAAAATATATAATATATATATATATATATATATACAGATTATAGAAATTTAATGTTACAATAGATGCCTATAGGCTATATTAGCAGGTAATGTAGCTATTAAGAATATCGTTAACCGTTTAATTTCAACAAAGTCTTGTATACTCTTGTGGCTTTATGGCACGATTAAGGTTAAATTGAAAATGTAAATTCATCAGGAGTTTCTTACGGTAATAAGAAATTTTTTTAAGTCACGAAATGACAATTAAAGTGCTACTTGGAAGATTCAACGGGATTACCGTATTACCCTGGTTTTCATGGCTGAACGAGACTCGTTTGTCGAGGTAGCCAGCGCCATTACCGACCCCAGGACCATGGCCGACCCTTCGACGCCACTCAAGTATTTGGGTTTACGCAGAGGGGACCGAGAGAAAGGGTAGATGGGAAACGAAGGAATAGGGATGTACCTTACCTTACCATTTCCAAGTAAACGACCTTCCTCAAAGGACAATGTCGAGCTGATTTCTGAGTGGCGTGTCTTAACTCGATTTTCTTCTTGAAAATAAGGAAGTTTTCCGGGGGGTGGATATGGACGATGAGAGAGTGCAGGTGATCCGAAAGGGATCGAAAGAGAGCCCCTTATTTTCCCACCTACGCGAAGAGAAATTTTTTCGTCAACACGTGTTCTCTTTCGAGGAATTGGCAAACATGACGGCTAAGGAAACGATGACGTGACGAACATGGGCTCTGGATAGTCCTGGTGAAGGGCGACTTTTCGGGCGTCTACAAGAAGTTCATGGAAATCTGCCTTGAATTTTTTCGATTAATTTTGTTACGTCTATACAGAAAGTACAGTAACAATCTACGGCCTGTTGGTAGATTACTATTATCATTCACAGGGAACCAGTCAAATTGTTACCCTCTAAATGGATCCTAGTAATAAAAATAAATACCCTAGTATCCTGAACATTTTTTTCAGTAAAAATAAAAATAAAATAAATGTATAAAGTTACCAAGAAAATTTTCGCAGCACGTCTTCAAGTTTTATGACGACCAATGGAGGCACTCGCTATAAGGCAGATAATTAAAGGTGTTTCAGTGAAACTTTATACGACTAAAAGTCACTGAATACTCTTTTACCTGGATCTTGAAATAAGAAATTTTGATCGTTTCGAGTAACATCTTGTATTGAATATCCCCTGAATGTCAGAGATCACGATAAGTTGGCGTGACTACCGGCTACGGTATAGCAATCTCAGGATTTCCTGACTGGGAAAAAAAGGAAACGGCTTGCCTAAAAAAGACGTAGAGTGCGTAAAAAAAGGCAGAGAAACCAACAAAATCATTCCCACAATGAACGTAAACGATTCCACGACAAAGGAGCAATCGTGTCCCGTGGAGAAGCGCCTTTAAAAATCAGATAGGCGGATATATCGCACGGCCCTGCAGAAGCTTTCGTTACGTAATTATCACATTTCTCTATCCCCAGGAGCTAATGAGATTCTCTCGGACGATCCTTTCCGATTCATTTATTAAGCGAATTCCCATTAAATTTAACTATAACAGTCTCACTTCCGCTTAACCATAAAGACCCGTCATAAAAGATCTGAAATTCCGTAGAAAAAATGATTTCTCCCCAAGTGCTCATTAGGTTAGGATACTGCTGGAAAAAAAAAACGATGAATTTCTCACAATCCACGGAGAATTCAATGCCATTTAAAGTAATCCACTCTGCGAAGATCTTCGCTAATCGGATATGACGTAATCCGAGACACTTAGAAGTGTCTTCTTGGCGGTGTCGACATCCTTATTGTTCTCGGATAGAGAAAGAGTCTCGGAGTGCCGCGACATGCATTATTTATCGTCATTGCCTTTTGCAAGTAACGCGTTACATTATTTATAGGCGGATTTTGCATTGCGTCGTGACACGCCTACCGAACTTGCAGGTAACGAGAGAGATTCCTTCCAATGTATCTCCATCCATTTGGCGGAAGTGTAATGCACAAACCGGAAGAGTAAATGGGATCGCTAGAGCTGGGAGTGCTGTACGTATATACATACGTATAGCTGTTCACGGTATATGTGTGTATATACACGCACGTATGTACCTATATGGGGAGAGTATGTAGTTCTGCTGTTATTTCTGCAGTAAGAAGATACCGAAGGGAATTCTCTACGTACCGTGTATTCCAGTATGACCAACCTTTTACTTTTCATCCGCGAATAACTATTGTCATAACAGTTATTATCCTGGCGTCCCAATTCGAAAGAACCCAGTTGCCAGTTGCAGTTTGTCGAAACCCACCGTCCTCATATAAACGGAAGTGCCGTCGCGCGCCTATTTCGAGACCTTGCACGTTGAATGCTGCATGCGTGTATATGGGTCTCTACCATCTTATAACCTCCAAGCCCCGTTATAGGTTAGGTTTGCGGCTGCAAGAAGGAAGATAGTTGCAGGTGCAGTTCGTTCTACGTACCCGGAAAGCGCTAATTTCTCTCGGAGGCATGATTGGCCTGGATGGGAGCCACGATCTAGATGCTCGAGATACGGAAAGATTCTTCTCCTTGGAGGCAGAGATTGGCAAGAGCGACATTCGCGATAGCTAGAGCTTGGCAGTGAGACTGGGGAAACGTTCGCTTTTGGAATAGCCACTGACTACATATATCCGGTTGGAAATGGTTTGATTGAGACTATTCAATTGTATAGGTTAGCACTGGGTACCTGTAATTGTCGTGGCTCCTTTTGAATCTTCGAAGAAGTGCAGCTGATTGCGAGCGTTCGGTTGGAGAAATCTTGAGAGGGCACTTCGGATTTTCAAACATGGCCGCGGTAGGTAATTCAATAAGGTAGGACTACGATGGTAATAATGTATCGGGAAGAATTGACTCAAGAACGAGTAACTTACAGCAATACAAAATTCCCGACAGTTACTTCTGATATTAATGTCAATATATACCTAACCCCATCCAACAATTGTTCGTCTGTATGGAATCTACAGTACTTATAATTTTGTCTACGATTCGTACAAGTACATCGTACGTGTGCGGACGACAGGAACTGCCAACGACTGGTACGCGTGACGAGTAAAGCATAAAACTGAGCACGTATAACCAGCGATCACGACATTCGTGACGTAGTAACAATCTCGTGACTGGTCCGCGTAAAATACAGTGTCGTCGCGACGCCTGGCGTCAGGAAAACGGAAGCAGCTTGTCGACTCGTTTGGCAATGACTGATGGGCTGTTCTGTGGCCAATCAAAAGCAGGCGCAGTCTTGACAGTTGATTATGGGTGTAGACGTGAAGGAAGCAAAAAAAGAAACGGCAAAGAAATAAGAGAAAGAAGAGAACTATGAAAATGTTACAAAGCCAGTACCAGTTGAAATAGGAAATTTCTCTAGAGATATACTTGATCTAACCTCTGCGTTCCGTGTTCGGTCTGTATCCTCCGGGTGAATGAACGACGAGGCAGGAAACCTCCGGCAACGCGGAAGATTAAAGTGTCAGCATCACTCGGGGAAGCCAGATGAATTTTTCACGGTGCAATAAGTCCCGCGTCGTCTGCGGAGGCCACAAATGAAATGGCGAGAAACACGACTGGCTTTTTCCTGACTTTTGCCAGGTTCTTACACGGGCAAGCTAGATACATACGTAGAAAGGTGAGTGGTACGTGCCATGTTCCTTTTCTGTACACTCTTTTTTTCTCTCCTTTACAAAGTTCTTAGCCTTGATACCTTTTTTCACGAGTAAACTTTGATAGACCCCTTATTGTGAACTCGCGGCCTTATATCGTAGCACGCTATTTATATTGCTTGGTATACTTCGATTTTCTCGCGTACCCTGAACGCACCTTTGACCTAACCTATGTAACACGAGTAGTCCACCATCTTAATTAGACAACACGGCGGCGGCTTCCGGCTTAGAGTACTTAAGCACTTATATGTATTAAAGTGCGATACTCGAGGCGTTGCTCTTTTAATTACATGCATCCCATAACTGCCATAACTGGCACTCGACCCGAACACTGTTATGTGAATTCGAGTTTAGTGCGATCCCAGTAGAGACTGGTGGAGACTGAATAACGTTTTCCGCAGCCATTGCAAAGCGACATTTCTTCTTCCACATTTGCATAATTACTAAAGGAAAAAGAAAACCCCCGGAATCTCAGTTAATGCGTTTCTACGATATTTTTTAAATGATTATTTAAAGTAACGGGCCTGCGCAGTCACGATTCAATTAAAAATTAAAGTAAATCATTCATTTTAAATCATTTCGATTTCCATAAGACGATTTCATGTGTTATGTATTTTTTTCGTTGCGCTTCAATTTCTTTTAACAGTATAGCTTTGTTTCCCCTGATATTCGTTACTTCCACGCTATTTGTACATCAGTGCCCCAGCACTTACGCAGATGTGTCTTACCACCTTGAAACAATATTATAACGCAATTTTTTTCTACTTGGACGACGAGTGCCACGTGCGAGTAATTCGCCGACACAATCAGCCATCGTAGCGATCAAGTTATCAAATTAAACATAAAGACCTCACAGGATGAAATCCGTACTGCAAGTATCCAAGTGTTGTATACGATAGTGACAAAAGATAGGGCTAATAAAAAACTATCTATCGAATTTTTTTTTATTTTCTAGATTCGCCATATACTTATACATCAATTCAAACTACTAGTTCCAAGGCAAAGTCAGTCGCACATGATAGCTACTCCATATTGGAATCGATATCATGTCCATGATACTAGTTGACATTGATTCACAAATTTACTGATAATTGAAAAAATCAAGTAAAAGACATAAAGGCTGTACAATAAAACTTTTAAACCCAGCAGACACACTTAGCTCCTAAAATAAGGTCAAGGGTGATTAAGAAGTACTTGAACGAAGGAATAAGGATAAAATGAAGTTTCTTTTTTATGGATGGCACTTTTTTTGAAGGGGTCGATCTCTATCCGTCTTAAATATTTTTTTACCGTGGTTAATCCAGGGGTAGGAAAAATAAAAAATTCATGTTTTCTTTATGTTATGAGCTACTTTTATGGGGAACAAGGTTAGTTCATGGGGTTGGTTCAGGTGCGTGATGCAATTTCTATTCCCGATGCGATCTGATCGTCTGTAGGAAGTATCACGGTAATATATTGCCCATGGGACTTTCGCCAGTTTTCATCCCTTCTACGATTATCCCCCGCAGCATCCCTTCCAACTCGTTCCAGTCAACCGTTAGAACCATCATCCCTTTACTTGGCCTCTCCTTATCTCCCGTCATTCTACGCACCCTATTCTTCTTTTTTCCCACCCTCTGTCTCCCTAGCTTTTTCTCCCTCTCGCGCCAACGCGTTCTTACTTCAATTTGCTTAAGGATTTATCGTCCAGGACCCTCGCGTCCTTCACATATTCAAAGGGTCCAACCCCACAGACGTGAGACTGCCATCAAATTTATCAACGCTTTGATAACCTTTCTGTTTCAGATTTGATAAAAGGTCAAATTCCCGCTGGATATACTATAACGAATATATCGTGAATCGCAGGTTACTGCTGACTCGACGAAAGCTCCTTTTCGATACTGTCAAGGAATAATAACTCTCGGGGTATAATTAATCAAAGCAATTACCTCGGTATTTTCGGGCAAAATTAATTCCTAATAAAATACGCAGTTCACCTTTGACCCTGAAAAATAATCGATGGTCGAAAATGACGAAGCAGCGAAACATGTATGTATATACGTTACGTAGAAAAAACTTTTGATGGTGTCATCACGTATTTATAACTGTGAACGCGAATAACTTTGAAAGAACTTTTTTTTTGTAGGGTTCGGCTCAAATTCCTCTTGTGCCGTGGATAAACGTAACGTGGTATACAGTTGATACGTAATTACGTAAAAGGAAAATCCTGCATACGTGCACGTAAGACCAAGGCAAATTTCCATTTATTCTTTTTTTTTTAAACTTCAGAATTCATTAAAAAAATATCGCATGTCGTATAAATTTTGATTCTCGTTAAGGCATGACCTTAATGCGCGTAAATTACTTTTGTGACTTCCATTAATCATCTGGTTAATTTGTTACATGAAAACAGAACTCTACTACCTATAGATGAAACTGATGGAGAACCAGAACCCTATACGCATTCATTGTATACAATTTAACCAGTGTATGGATTAAAGACCGGACATAATAAAAGAAGGGATATTACCAGCAGAATTTGATAAGGAAACGCGTCGAAGGATATTCTTGTATTGTATCCCCATTTGGATAAGGGTTTCCCATTAATTTGAAATTTCACCAATATGATTTACTAAAGGCAATTACGAGCCCATCGTACGCTTAATTATGCAAGATAATCATCAGGATTACCTGAAACTTCATAAATTTTTACATATATATATATATATATATATATATATACTCTTGTATAGTAAAATCTTTGATCATTGGGACCATAAGTACTTACTAGGAAAATTGCATAGGATAACATATGGATAACGTTTTATCGTTTACCTAGAAAGTCAGAATAAAAATCTAGTTGCTGTAGGAACGGATAACGGTGCCTTGCGATTGTATTTATGTAAAACGGAAATAGAGTCGAGAAATATCGTCTAGTAAATTCGTTGGAATAATAAAGGAATATTCGATATGTCTTTCACGTAAATGCGCTACCTACTTCCGGTTCTCCTAAAGTTTATATATAAATTTCAGGAAACGGAATCGGACAATTGGCACGTATAGAGAGAAATGATAAAAGATGACAGAGAAAAAAAAAAAGAAGTTATTTGTAAAGTGGATCGAGTACCCAATTTTTCCTGAGAATTTCCAAACGACGTGGACGATGACACTTTCTATCTGGTACGGTCTCTCTGTCCCGACTTCCGTATTATGATGGGAAGAGCCTCTTGAGGAGGACCCGGGGCCACCTCTTCCAGCCAACCAAGATAACACGTCATATTTCACCCACAAATCCTTCCGTCTCTTACGCGTCTTGCCGTGAGAGAAAGGTTTTTTTTTTTATTTTATTTTATAAAGGCTACGATTCGGCCCTGCAAATAGCACCAACATCATCATACGCACCTATAAGTCTCCTTTATAGCATCTGATTTCTTATCACGATACACTTTACGTCTTGTAACTTGGAAAAGATAAGAATCCTTCGGTAGGAACTTTACTGTTCACGGTTATCTGAAAAGTCTTATATCAAGTTAAAAATGGTAAGTTCGAAATTTCTCGAGTCGCTCGAATAAGAATAATGTAAAGTTATAATGTTTCAGGCTAAGAATGAAAATCACTGACGTTTCAAGTACACAATTTTGTACAACAAGGTTTTGTAGAGCAATGTTAAATGAAGTAAAGTCGAGTTGAACGTTAACGAGGTATCCAGAAAGTCAAAACTCACGGGCAACGAGTTTCAAGCGTAAAAAGTGATTTGACTGGGACCTATCGAATCGATATTTTACATCGATAATTGGTATAACGGTCGTTCACGTGAAAACGGAACGACGGCAGCTGATATAAATACATAAAGGTATATTATATACTAGTATACGTACATCAATTATAATTTAAATTTACAGATACTATGCATATATACCTACCAATCATTATGCTTACCGGACTCTTATTCGACCTGGAGTAATTATTAAACAACATGGAAGACGATTGGCGAACCTGACTACGTGATTTGAAGTTCTAATGTCCGTTGCGAATTTAATTACTGGCAGTGAGTGTTGCCTGGCTACGTCGGCGCACGTTTGTAATTATTGACAGGAAATTGAAGCATATTACACCGCTGGCTGCTACGTTACGGGTCACATCGGAACGGCTCGTATGCGGAATCCATTTCCATTGGTTACTTATCCGGCGATTGGTAACGATTGAAATTTGTACTCCATTCTATGCCAATTTGGTTTAGTATCTCCTCTCGCGTATCGCACTGACAAGAGACGATCAAACTCAATTTCCACCAAGAATCTTCATAAAGTCGGATAAAGCATCAATGTTGATTATCAGTTAAGAGACCAAAGTATCGTTTTTATCACTTTTTTCCACAGATACGAAAGGAGAGAGAAAGCAAATGAAAACAAGTACACCCAGAGAGCGTAGATCAAGGGCAGATTGATTTTTCCTCCTTTTACGAGTTTTCCAGGTAATCGCCAGCACTCTACATATATGTATATACATCAGGGCATATCGGCGTAGATAAAAAAGGACGACTAATTTTCAAAATTGACGTCATGAATATACGGGACAACGAAGCTCGCGCAATTTGTTACATACTGGACAACGTTAATGTGTGTAGGTGTGCTTCGACCTTTATTTACAGTGTCAAAGTGCCTGGAAAATAGTGTTACACGCGTATATACTAATATGCTTTTTGCCACATAGGGTTTCACGAATTTAGGACGAATCGATAGGCAAACGAGTGTACGGTCGGACAAATGATATTTAATTAACGCCCTATTACGAGAAATTTGGACATGCTGGGCACGGTGATTCAAGAAAACCTTTATTTTCTCCTATCGTCAACGGATACGGGCACGAGTATAATAATAGGAACATAACACGTTTGAAGTTTATAACACGGATTTCGTCTTAAGCCGAAAGTTGAGCTTTTCGGCACATAGTACATGATCTTGAATGGACGCCAAAATTAATTTTCCACTTGGACGCCAAGCGTCGTTAATTTTCAAGAGTCGATACCTATAGCTGATTACTTATTAATTCTTATCATTAATAAAAAGTTACGTAAAGACAGTGAATTTACTATTTTGACAGTTGGCTGAAGCACGTTATTTCATTGTTATAATATATTTCTTATTCGTACTGTAGTATTAGTATTGCATATGATACTATTATATGTATATCGGAGGTATCATTATACTATCAAGTATCACAGTACGACTAGTAGCTCATATGGAAGTGGTAAAGTGTGCCATGAGTTTGACTCTTATCCCGTATAATGAAATGACAAGGCCACGTAGCCTCCGTTTACCTAGCGCGTAATGACACTGAGAGGGACCGTATAATTTCACGGGTCTCAATAAACCGGAAGTGTCCAATAACTCATAATAAACTCGACCTACACGCAGCTTAATTAACGAGCGGATTATCCGCCTCGCGAGAATCCTTAGCATCGCGCTGGGATTAGACAGGTTATTATCATATAGGAAAGGTAGGCAAGAATACTAGTTTGGATTAGTGTTTCCTTTTAATTTTTATTTTCCTTCTTTTTTCTTTCTTCATTTATTTCTTCGTCCTCTCCAGACTCGTACAGCATTAAAAATGCGACCCTCTCACGTGCTGATCGTACGGTTTTCTTGAGGAATTTAAAATTCGAAATTCCCGCGCTAACTTGTCTCACGAAAAGTTTTCTACCTACTGTTCCATACACCGTCAATATACATATATATATATAGACGTGGTATTTACACGGATATATAGGTGGATGATGGGGGGACGGGGCTCTGTAAGTCATGGCAAAGTACATATATGTATATGGTCACGTGTTCAAATATCTATATATATGCTCAAGACGTAGTAGACATTTTTTCGTTTTCTTGGGCAGCTGCTGCTCTATTTCCCAGTATCTTTTGAGGGCGAACCATCCCCCTACCAAACTACCACCTTCAGCCCCAGCAGCATCAAACCACCAGTTCCATCTTCTCACTCAGTGACTCGCCCTGCTCCGCCTCCTGCAGGATGGGATCCAAAAGGTAACCGTAACCTAACCTAACCACCCACGGTAGTTCCTTCCCTGAGAACCCCTCGCGCTCGCACCGTACGACCAATCTCAGGTTTCCTCTATTCCTGTTTCTACCCCTATAAAGAAAATGTTTCTCATCGCGAATCGGACCGATTTGAGATTCGCCGTTGGGCACGGGTCACGTTTCTTGGAATAGTCAAATTGCGGAGAAGGAAAAATCCAAACTCCCCCCCCCCCTCACCCACCCTACCACGCCCCGTGCCTCGAGGTATTCCCGAGGGATTTACTTCCTGACAGAGTGACGTAACGGATAGAGTCTATCGGTTGAGATATAAAAATTATTTCTTTCACGCTTCTCCATACGAATAAAAGGATCTAAAATCTTGTACTTCGGCCTAGTCGTACATAATTCGCCAATTACCTTTGAACTGGACTCCATTCATTTTTTTTCCTTTGTTCCTCTCTTTGACGTTAAACGATAATCGAATCGTGACCTTTTCTCTTCTCTTTCTAGTATCTCTCCGTGTGCCTCTTATAGAGTACGCAGATCCCGGAGCGACAGGCGTAGCCCGCTGCCGTTTTCGCGAGGGTTATTTCCGCGAAACCACTTCTATCTGACCCTGTAGCGTTTTGCGGTACATCCAGGGGCGTACTAAGATCTTGAACGGGAAGGGCGAAAGGTAGAATATTTCGTCGTGAACTCAGACGGAGAAAACGATGGCAGAAGTGAAAACGATAAACTCTATAACTACCCTCTTGACACTGGTACGAGTATATTTTACCTCTTTTATCCTGCCCTTCACTCCCTTTCTGCATCCCCACTGTTTTACCCCCCTCCCCCTCGACGCTCTTTCCAGGATGCCGTCTTTACGGTCTGTCGCTACACTCATAAACCGCCTTAGCGTCGAATCAAACGCGACAAGGGAGCCACGCCATTTACGACCAGCAACAATCACCCTCGGCAATTATTTCGCTACACTGTAAACCATTGACTTTTTAAACCAATATTTTTGCATTTTTATGAGAAAAAAAAATTGGCAATTTCAACAAAATTACGTGTCCTCGCGGTACCATCAATTATTCTCACGGCAATTCTCGGTCCGACAATGAAATAAGCCGTTGCCGGAAACGTGGGCGGATACAATTTGTCCCTCAAGTCAGTCGTTCGCAGTAGCATAAACGTCACCGTTAAACTTGACGCTACTAACGTTTCAACGTTGTAAAACAGACCCGGACACTGGCTTCGCCACCTGCGTCCTGATAATGAGCTTTTATTTCGCCAAGTAAACGCGACGTTTTCGTGCGAAGCTTCGTCCGCGTTATCAGTCGGAATAGAATTGAGGTTAGGTCAGGTTAGGTTGCTTGGCTGAAAACGAACAAGGTGGCGAGGGAAGGGGATAGCTTGGAAAATATTTTCTCGGGGAAATTCATAATGTCCGAAACATTTCGTACTCCTTTTACCTCATCCTCCCCCGAACCCCCTCTCTGGCACCCTCTTGATTATCCATCTCCTCGAGAGCGAAGTACCGGCAGTTACTTTACTGTAATCAACACGTGAAATACACGTGAACTAATTAGGAATAAGGAAGATTAACTCGCGTCTTCCCTCCCTCTTTTTGCCACTTCACCCCCTCCTTCTCAGAATCATCGCTACCCTTATAAAAATCCGACGCCATTGTGCTTGCTGGCGGATTTTCCTTAGTTCTTAATTGATGACGATTTTGCGAATTTACCTACCCCCGGACATTTTTACGACCGTCCCTCTTTTCTCCGGGGGTGCTTGGCCGCTACTGCCATCCGATGAGGATCATTAGTACGGCCCTGAATTTATTGCCGTTGACGTTGACGTTACGCCGATACCGATTTCATGGCCTTAAAATATCGGATAACGAGGGTCGGCTAATTTATCTAGCTTTTATCGATTGTCAAAAATCTTCGTGAATCCCTTTCCTCTTATTTCATCTTTTTCAATCTTTTTCTCACTAACCCCCCCGCGTTATTGGTATTTTCTGGTCCTTCGCGTCAACAACATTGTCGAGCGCTCGAGCGTCGGGACGGCTTGGAAATTGTCGAAGCTGCCAAGGAGTCGACGTTGCGAAACGTAATTGCTTCCAGAATGGCGCAAAGAGTGTTTCCCGTGACGAGTTTGTATCCTCCTCCTCGTACGTTACGGTGCACACGATTTAGTGTCGCGTATTTTGTATTTTTCAATAAAATCACGACTACCCGGTATTTCAATATTACCAAGAATTTTATTGCGATTTTAGGGTTAACTCAATTACTCTTTTTTTTATATATTAACAATCTTTGATCTTACCTCAGTTCATTATCCCGCTATACGTATGACGATTGAATTCGAAGTTTCCTACGTGCATTCGTAGGATAGGCCCAGTGCGCATAATTATAGATACACAAATTAGATACTACATTGACTCTCGTATTACACGAGTGACGTGCCTCGTACATTATTGATCGGTAAATTCCTGTCTAAACAAGTTAATCTTTCACTTCACAGATACACGTGGATGGCTTCACTCGGATGGCCAAGTTTACCCAAGCGTAGGCGTTTGTTCCTGTGGATGATATATAGAAGCACTGCTGCTTTACATCTGATAATTCGAAGCCAACGAAATTCATTGTGCCATTTAACGAGTATTTAAGGGTAAAGGTATTACACGAGGATATAAGGCTTATGATAAATCAAGGTACATTGTGTATAAATATACAAGTATATATCGCACGTATAATCCACTATAGAAATCTGTCGTTGAACTTTCGTGAATGCCGTACAAAGTTTACGGTCCTATTACAATAGACGACCCACGTCGTCAATCCGAAAACATTCAATCGGTTTACCTGAAGTACACCAGGATTTATTTGAGCGATAATTTTTAATTGGATATAACGAACCAAAGTACATTAAGATCATTGATCCACAATCGATCTCTGATAATCGTCAATGACAGGCGTCGATGCTGCGATTCGATTTCTATGAAACGGCCGGAAGGTCAAAGTCCCGTCGGAGACCGTTACGCCTTGCGAAATCGTCCCTATCCATAGAGAGGGTATCCCGACGCTGGGCGTCGACGTCGATGCTCCCCGACGGGGTCGTCGTATGTATTACCAGGGATTACATTAATCTTGTAAAGTTACCTAACCTTCGGTTCTCGACGTACCTTCGTCGTAATTGTTGCGACAGCAGCGCCATCTGCCGGTAACATTACGAATCTTACTTTCCTCGTCGTATCGTTATGGCTCTCGTATTGCGTCATATTTTTACCGGGAAAAGACATAGGCCGTTTATCGTACCTCGAATACTTCGGAAAAAGATTTACGCGTAGACGTAATATATCGATACTGTTTTTGAATTTTACTCGAAAAAACATAATTTACCTACCGAGAGCGAACCGGGCGCGTGTAAGAGTGACTTAGTTTCTGCGTCGATGCGATCTTTAGCCACGACGGTCATTTTATATCGGGAACTCGTTATGCGGGATAAACCGGATGAAAATAGACGTTTGGGCTAGTTTTCATTTTTAGATACTCGGATCACCTTGCTTATAGAGTTTCCTGTAGCGCGAGAAGATACTTATCATTGGTAACGTCAGACTTTTATTGCATAATTATTATTTTCATTGATTTCTAATATCACCCGTATAACGTATCTACCTTTCATTTGTACTCATAACTACATACATAGTCATATGAATTAGTCAAACATGCAATTTTCGCTAACGACGACGCTTATACCCCAACGTTCGCCAATATCGTAATTAATGCAGTTGTTAATCGACGAATCGCCGATTAATTTGAGATTTATTATTTTCGAAATAGCAAATTGTCCGTAAATTAATTATTATATATGAGGAAAATTATTTATATGAGGAAAAATTTAGGGGTTTCGTATTTTACACTTTCATGGGTATGCGAACAGCGTCCAATACAGTGAATTCAAGAGAGAGAGAGAGAGAAAGAGAGAGAGAGAGAGAGAGAGAGAGAGAGAGAGAGAGAGAGAGAGAGAGAGAGAGAGAGAGAGAGAGTATGTGTATAGAGAGCACAACTTAAGTTTGGTAGCTTGTACCAAGCACATTAACATGACTCTGGACCAACCGTTCCTCGAACTTTCGAGTAATACCACGTACGAACTTCCGGCACGCTGGAGAATTGGGTCGGATGCTCGTGAGATACAGAAGGTTCTAGAAATTTTCTCATTTTCCATCCCATACTCGGAGCATCGCGGAACCACTGTCGAGAAAACTCCGATGGATTATAACAGCGTGTCCGACCCTCGCGAGACCACGACCCCGATTAACGCATTGGACTTTTGTTAAGTGTCGTTAAAGCAATTTCTGGATATACGAGTATCCTGTTCCCCTGAGGATAACGAGTGGCGCCGCACTGGCGGATCGAGCGTGAAACTAAAACTGTACATTCACCCCAAAAAGTGATTAGACTTCATACCTTAATCAGCGCGAGCCGAGAGCACCGAGGAGTCTCTAGTGGCGTCGTGATTTTTTATTAGGGTAGAATATTTACATTTCATTTAAGTACAGGACGGCGGCGATAAGAGGGGGAGAGGGATGAGGGGAGGGGATGGCATTGGGGCGGGGGGGGGGGAGAGATTAAAACTTTTGACAAAACTTTTAGGAGTAAGACCAACGACAGTTTAAACGAAGCCGAGAAAATCAGAGGAATTATACATATATATATATATATACATATATATACACGGAAGGCAGGTGATCCCGTAGTAACCTAACCTAAACTTCCGAAATACAGCCACGATACAGGGTGGCTTTAAGTTAACCAGTGGATCTATATGGAAAAGGTGGTTCCGATAGGATATAAGAAATGCCAAGAATTTATAATTTTCGGCAAGATTCTTACGTTATCGGTGCCGATCCGAACCTACCTGACTTCCTTCTGCAGACACACCAGTCAATTATTCTATGTCCAATGAGAACCTGATAACGATGTGAGCTGAAGTTTCGGGATGGTGCGATTTTTTCATACAAATATTCTGTTTCACCCGTTACACGTAGTGCAATTTAAGCAGCCACGTACGTCAATGGGATACGTATCTACAAGTAAGAATCCAGGTGTACACGTGTACTCAAGGAGCCAACATGAGAATTCGATGGCTATCGCGACAATCTGGAAGGAAGCTTTGTATTCGGCCCCCAAGCCGTACCGCAAGTACCGACTCCATTGTTATATTAAATTGGCCCGCAGCTGTATTAGGCAAGTACGCGCGTGCCTCGTTGCGCCATCGAAGTTACGTGGAATCTTCGTGCGCCGTAACGTTAGGCCGCCAATGAGGCCGCGCTAGCCAGTTTAGCCAACCGCGTTATCCTCCGCAGATATACGAGGCAAGTGGGTCAAGTGCACAAGTGCCAGACACTTCGAGGTCGGCACACGAGGTTGCATTAACGTGGACATTAGAAAACGTTAAGAAGCTAACCATAAACGGCCTACCTACTACAAGTGGGTACGTAAACAAAAAAGTTGTCCGACATCAGTAAGCAATACGTCACGCAACGAGTTTCAGATATCCATCGTGTAATATCGATCTTGAGAAAGAAAAAATTATGCTCCCACTCGACCTACCTTGATGAACTAATAAGCCCAGTTCAGGACTAATTAAGGGTGGAAAAGTCAGGGGATGGATTAGAGGGGTAGTTGGGGTTGGGGGGGGGGAGGAGGAGGAGGTACCTCGACGAGGGTGTTATTACCGCTATCGTTCTGCCCGTTATTAAACGTTGCGACTGATAAGAACCATCCGGGTTGACCCCCTGCTAATACCCACCCCCTCCTTATTTCACCCCTCTCATTCACCCCTCGTTGATCTGCACTCTCGTCCCTGTACTTTTCTCATATTCGGAGGAGCGACTTATCTGCAGTCCATCTTACCACGAAAGTCACGGCAACCCTTCGTCTAACTCCCTCCATCCCCCTCCCAGTTCCGCTTTATCCTATATATATATATATATATATAGGTATTCTTAAGTACAATTTAATGGGAACCCTTGTATATACACCCTTCGCGCTTGAACTTTGCGACCCATCGGAAGCAACCCCACTGGCATACTCAGGCTCTGTAGTGAATAGGGGGTGGGAGGGTGGATGGGCGCGGGACGAGGTAGACCCTTGTGCGAACGATTATAATTTAAACCCTCCCCGTAAACTGCATCCGAAATTTCATGCAATTAGTAACGAGTGTCGCGCAATTAAATTTACTTCCGGTCGGGCTTACCTTGCCGATTGTAATGCGTTTCCGGTGCGTTGTCGCGCGAGCTCGTGGGGTCGCGACGTCCCGTCTACCGCAGGTGCTCGTTGTTAAACTTTGCCATTCACTGTTTTCGCGCTTCCGTATATTAAGCGCCGACTGTGTACGGGACGTTTTTGTGGGTAGAGGGGAGAGGGTGAGGGGGGGGGAGGGAGGGGATGATTACGAAGAGGGGGTCGAACGGCAAGAATTACTTGAAAGATTTTTTCACGTCACGAAAACGTTTAAGGGGATAGGTAAATTATGACGTCATAAGCGCTTACTAGTCAGCGAGCATAGTTTTTCTTCGGGCGAACAATACGTCTATTATGGAGGCCATCGCGCTAGGGGAATTACAACGCGCTACACCATGGTTACCTCTTCTCTTGCGGTGTAGCCATTTTGTATGTCCTGCTGTGTTGTACGGAGGGCTGCCGGTGTAGTAGGAGGGGGTGGCGAACGTACCCGCTGCCTTAGGGGGTGGCAGCACTCTCTCTCTATATGTATATGTATATATCGAATGTGTATATATATAGAGAGAGAGAAAGAGAGAGAGAGAGAGAGAGAGAGAAGTAAGAACGGCAGTACTTGAGTGAGTAAAACAGTATAGGGATACGCCGGTGAATATAAGGGATGAAAGAATGGGCAAAGAGGAGTCTTGGAGAAATGGTGAAACAGTGAATAGCACTTGTAGATTAAGTAAAGCGAAAAGGAGACGAAAGGCAGCGTTACTTTATATACGTTATACAGTTTATATAATATAGGTTAGGTATTTGCCGTGTGCATCAAGCCTGACATTTCTAGTCTGATATTCACACTCGTATATACATATATATGTATATGTATATTCGCTGGAAACACAACAACAGTACTTAAGCGACGTCACGATCTTTGTCACGTCGCATAATTAAGGAGTAATCTTCCTGACAGTTTCGTTGCTTTCTGTGAATTAAATTACGAAAAAAAAAAAAAAAAAAAAAAACCAGCAAAGCTGTGGTTCCTTGTTCCAGACGTAAAACGCATTTAGGATCTCTTGGTTAATAATTTCAAATTCATTAATCTCTGTTTCTGTGTGTCCAATACTTGCATCGGAGACCAAGCGGTCATCGACGGGTGAAAGTTCGAATTTTGTTTTAATTCATTGCCATACCCTCAGAAGCGACAGATAGCGTGCATCTTCGACAGGGATGATTTCAGATCGATGAGAATAAAAAAAAGATGGCTACGGGCGTCGTCGCAATTTCGCAGGCGACTTCGTGGTTCACCTCTGCTTATCTTTGTCTATGCCATTGCAGTTTAGGGGAGAAGAAGCTGAGCCCCGGCGACCCCCTTAGCAGCGGTATGGTGAATACTTTTAAGAACAGTCTCCGCCGTGCTGGACGATACACGTGGCTGTTTTTAACGGGCGCGATAAATAATACTGAACTCGGGAAACGTCATGAATATAAATAATACGAAACAACAGCAGTAACAACAAGAGTACTTTTCCCCTTAACCCCCTCCTCCCTCCCCCCATCACACAGCACCCTCTCCTTACCGCCTGCCAAGACGTTCACGGGCAAAAGGAATAACTCGTCGGGCGGATACTCACTGTATCGGTCGACGAAGCGTTCGCGAATTGAGATTGATGACGAGAGAGAGAGAGAGAGAAGAAAAAAATATACAAAAAGAGAGAAAAAAAGAGAGAGAAAGCCAATGGGGTGAATGGCAGGGATGGGAATAAAAAAAAGTGCCTTCCGGACTTCCGCCTGGACGAGTCGATGCTTCTTGCCCCTTCCGTCCTCCGACCCTACTGCTCAGGGGAGTGGGGGAGGGGGATTGTACGATTTTCGACAATTGAGATGACGCGTTCACAATCGCGGCTCTGAAAGGAACGTCTTAACGGGCGTTAACAATCGATCTCGGAGACGTTAGGTTAGAAATGGGATGTAGGGTGGCAAGGATGTTGGAAGAGGAGGGAAACGAAAGCAATTTAAAATTTAAACGTTTCCTTGCGTCCTGCTTTATTTGTTTGCTCTATTTTCCTTTTTTCGACCGTCCTGCGTATTTATCTTTTTTTCTTCCCTCGTATTATTTCTTGCCCGACTCGCTCAGAGCTATATCCGCTTTCCTCTCTTTAAGGATCTTTATTCGTTGCTGCGTGCCTCCACTCCTCTGCCGTCCAGTGGAATTTTTTTTTCTTTTTTTTTCTTTTTCAGTCATCCCATGACCGAAAGCAGACAATTTCTTTGTCGTCGTAGAGCAACGAGGTACCCTTGTCCTTGTTGCTCCTGACAGGTTAGACACGGCAGTGGAATTTCAGCGTGGAACCGTGAATTACGCTACCGCAAACCCGGAGCTCCTCTTTGACTTCAAGGTAAAATCCGACTGGTTGCATTAGGGTGATTTAAAAAAATTTTTCAAGCGAACCAAAAAACCGCTGATGTTATAGCTTGCACTACGGCATACATACGTGAGTGTATATATGCATATATTAATATGCAAAAGTATGCGTACACTTCCATATACGTTTTGCCTCGCTGTCTTTTATATGTCTTTTACCTAGTTTTACAACTAGCTTCATTTTTTATGCAGATTTTTTTTTCCTTCTTTCATTCAACGCGCCAGCACCGAGCGAAGAGGTTGGCTCTGCCGAAGGTTACCAAAACGTCTGAAACCCCGTCCTGGGAGTCCTCGCTGCCAAGGTAAAGCATTCGTTTTTGCAAACACTGCCGGCTGAACCGTTTTTTAAACTTATATCCTGCCTTTTTCCAGAATTCGTGAATTTTCAGCGGCTCCGATGCGTTGGATGGATGTAAATTCAACTGGTATGGTGGTTCTTGCGAATTCACCTGGTAACCCTATCCGCGATCCGCAACCTAACCTCTTGTACCGTTTCTATTGGATTGGCAAGCTTACTCGGATTTTCTCGACAGAATAAGGCAATACTCCGCAATACTCTCCGCGCTGAATTGTCAAATAAGTCGATAGAAAGGACCTGCTGGACAGAATTGAATTTCCCAAAATAATTTTTACTGTCTTGCGTCAGTCGTGCCAAAGTAACGTGTAACCTTAAAATTGTCATTTTACGCGACCAGGACCTTCTGCATTGTCGAGCGGGTAACCTTTAAGGTGAAAACTCTTTAAAGATCATGCGACGCGTACTTCCAAAGTATATAGGTAAGGGGCAGCCAATTTACTAGCGAGTAGGTAGGGTAAGTCGATACACACATAGGTGGACAGGGGCTTGGTACTAGAACAGGTAGCTAGTACCTGGATGAGTAGGTTGGTAGGTAGAGGTAGCTATGCCACATACGCTTTATTACCATGGTTAAATCGAAACTTATCGTGTCCCACATTGAGTTTACGTCTTGGGTATACCCGTCGATGAAATAGACGTTGAAATAGGCGAATAGATTTCTTCTCGTGAGGTTATTTCGAGTATGGGTAGCTTCGTTGAGCGTCCTTGAAAAAAAAAAAGCACCGTGAAGGTGGCGATAGAACGAGAGCGTGGGATATCGATTGCCCAATTGTCCTCCCCAGATTGACAAAGGAAATGGCCAGCTTTTCATGTAAATTCGACTGGAATGGCTGAGCTACTTTCACGGCACGTAACAGTGGATACCATTATCGTAACTATACAAACTATGAAAAAATAGGCTTTATGAAGAAATTAAGAAATCATCAACCTAGACTCCATTAATCAAAAGGTTTATCTGTCGAAAACGTGGCCTCAATCGTTTTCTTGCATGATTATACAAGGAGACTCGAGGTTCAGATCGCGTCTGCAAGTGAATGGACTTTGGTAATGAAAATTCAGTTTTGACATAAAAATAGCTAAAAGTTTCTGTAACGCGGACGGAGTTTAAAAAAAAAATTTAATTACTCTCTGGCATCGTCGCAGGCAAAATTTTGCAAAAATATTGCTATCGCGCAACAAAATGTTTGATATTAAAATGGCAAAAAATTCGCGAGTGTAATTCAATAACGTAGCTAAGTGAAAAATGGCCAGACAAAGCACGCACGGGGTTTTAAATAGAAAAATAAATGCTGTGCCAGGGACCTATCCACAGTGATATTTTCTCAGCGCACTGTACTACGATGATCCACAGTGATTTTTTCACAATACTGTAGCATAGGTATATTTTGACAAAGTATTGATAAAACAATGCTAGATTCGATACCGACAACCTTTTACATCCACCGGCTTGTTTTATCAAACTCTCTTGAAATTGCATTCCATTAAGCTAACAGCCAAATTGATCTTCTCCTGTATACCACAGTATCGTTATACTCGGATTACACGTCTCTCGCTCTCTCTTTACTGCCTATACTGCGGCTACCATGGAAATGCATCACAATGCACTTTTGTGCAATCGACTATTCAGGATCGCTTTCCTGAGAAACCACCCTCGGGTAACAGCCCTGCACTTTGGAGCCCTAGTGAAATTTCCCTAGGCTCAAACGGCAAGGTGCATCAGACTCTGTCCTAGGAGGCCATATAGCACTAGGCGAACGTGACGATAAACCTTACGGCGAATTCCCATGGTGCGATTGAGAGTCGCTGAGGCGAAGTACAAAGTTCAGCAGAGCATCCCTGACATCGTGTAACCCTTCCATTCTGCAACGTTACGATTCAATAGAACATAAAGTTTGACCCTATAGCGCGAACGAGTCCTTGCAAGGTGAAGCCATCGGCGTCGCGCATGACGTCACCAGTGTGAATCGCTTTGGAAATAGTGGATTGTGGATCGACCCGTACGTAGGGTCGTTCGCAATTGACGCTTCTAAATAATTTACGAAATTTCATCACCTGACCAGCACCCGACCCATGCCTCTGGGCACACAATGCAACTCTCGACCACAATGCACTTGGATGCACTCCGATGCACTTCGCTCCATAAGCCATGCTAAATAATTCAAATATAATGAATAATACATGCGAATTGCGAATTTTAATTATTATATATTATAGCGAAAATATTTAACGATACTTCGCATACGAAGAAACAAATTCTACTACGTGAATCGTAGAGTCCCGAGGTACATCGAAATGGCATACACGGGAAAGAAAAAGAAAAAAAAAAAAAAAAAAAAGAATCAGGCATCTCGTGTTTCACACACGCGAGATTTTTTCCTGATAAAAATACTCTAACCAGACCTCACTGCCGTTGAAAGTAAGGACTTTCACAAAGGCTTTCTAATCCCGACATTTTTAATGGCACTTCCCGAGGACGCTCTCTGCCTTTTCCACAGTGGTTCGTCGAGGTCGTCGTTTGACGTCGCGACGGATGAAAAGAGTGAGCGAGGGAACGCCAAGAGAGCACGGGTGCAACGAAGTACGAGAATACGTGAGATAAAGCGAAGTAACGCGAACGTTAGTGTTTCCCCTATCTCTTAGTTGGTTACCCTTTCTTTTTCTTTTTTCTTTCTCTTTCTTAAAGCTCCTCTCGACTTCGACTCTGCGTCTTCGAGCGGCATGCCACGTCAGCACGGTCTGTCGCCGTGCTTTAGCCAAGGGATCGTTTTTATGTCGCGACGCCCTCCCCTACCCCCCCCCCCCACCCCTACCTGACGCTTTTCCGATTTTTCCACGAGCGAAGGCGTCGCGACGCTTCCACGATGACCGTGGTCATAAACGTCGCTCGGGATTCGCCGCTACGTTCCACCGTGTCACGTAGCCGTAGCGGTTCGCCATCTCGCAGAGCCGAAAGGTCAAAGGTGGAAATGGACATGCACGTCCTGGACCAGTAGGAGGCTGCGAATATCCTAAATGGTAACACGTTCTGGATGGACTTAACGATCGGCTCTTGGGAAACCCAATGATTTTTCAAGCGACTCAACCCACCAGGATCAAGAGGGCTCGAAGACGGAGAATCTGAGAAGAGTCAAAGGGACAAGATTCGATTAGTAGCTGCGAGACGTTTCTTAGCTCTCAGCAGTTCCGTAGCCTGGCCTTGAATACGTTATCTTTCGTTCGATAACCGTGAAAACGTCGCGACGCTGGATTTAATGTCGTTCGACGATCTTGACGTCTGGACGTTCCCATGTACGATCGTGAAATCAATTTTCGTCTTTACGGCACTTTGCCCCGTATCTTTTACTTCATTTTTAGCGTATTCTCTTAGTTACTAAGACACCGTCTGACGTTTTACCATTTTTCACTGTCTCACCCGTTATATATTCGCTCTATGGATATATACCTGATAGGTACATATATAACGATTATCCCATAGGGACATTACACGCTGACTTTCTTTCACTTTACCACGTTTGAAAGACGCCTCCTTCTCCAGCTCTCTTACTAAGCTAGTATCAGTTTTCTTAACACCCACCGACACCTTCGCCTTCAGGATACCTAAGAAGATGACTGCTGGACCAGTGCTTCGAGGAAAATACAGGAATTCAATTCCACGATTACGCACGACTCAACGCGTAAATGAGATAACAAAAGGTAGTTGCAGCCCGGTTGGACTTTTGACTTTATCGTGGGGGGGGGTGGAATCTTTATCCATCCCTTGAATTATATTTTTCGTATTTTTTTTCTTGCAAAGTTTACTAAAAAAATTTTTACACGTGTAACACATATCACTGGACCGCGCACGAGAGAGGAATGATAATTGAAAGAGAATAACGTCGTTGACTCTCTGAGTGGACCTTTCATTTGCTGCATCTACATTCATAGAGTGTGACGAAGATAAGAGAGATAAGAAACTAGGACATCCGCATATGTAACACATGTACGAGAATCTATCCGTAATTCGAGTACAATACTCGTGAGATTGACGATAAAAATAAAACAGAGTAGCCATACAGCGTGCAGCAGGCTTTGTAAGTACTCGAGCCAAGTATCCATAGAAGAGTCCACAGATATTATTTCAGGCATTCGGACGATTTTCACGAGGCGATATCTACATACGTCCTGCCACTTTGCATTGAGAATCCAGTAATAGTTCATAAGGAGTATCGCGTGTGCACGTGGCAAATAAATAAGACAGAAGGAATACCGGTTTCTGGATAATGTCATATAGGTATACATGAAAGTCACGCGCACGAGAGCTACACTGAAATTCGTACCGCGACGATGAAAGCGTCTGTGAGAATTAACTTGAAAAGTATGAAAAAAAAAAAAAAAAGAATTTCCGTAAAAAGAAAACCCGACGAAAAATGACTATATGGATTTTCCATGGAATAACGTGAAGGTAAAAATTGAATTTCGCGCCGAGATACGAAACGAAATACGCAGACAGTCTCGTGAGAAGGATCTAGAGACAGGAAAACAATATTTTACGGCTTTAAAGATTTAAATTCGAATTTTCGGCTCTTCGGTGACTCAACCGGACTAATCGACCAGACAAATGCACTTTTTACTTTAATAAATGTACAGACAACACCAAGAGTAACAAACCGGTAGTTCCTCCCTCCCATCCCCTCCCCCCGTTATTGCACTTCTCTCTTCAAGTCAAAGAGGGTTAAAAAATCTCGACAAGCCTACCCTTATGTCTCGTTCAGTAGTCACGGCAAGTACCGAACGATGGCGCTTTAGCCTTGAGGAGATTTACGTGCCGCGATTGGTGTTCAATTCATCGAGACTCGACTCTTCTCGTGCAGAGACAACCGCCAGAGCTTTTACATCCCCATCCCTTAAAATCCCACCCCTCCTTGCCACTTATCCTTTGCCCCTTTTTTAATTCAAGCCTCGGCGTACCAAGCTACCCCATTTTTTTTACGAGCGCAGACAGGGTCCTTGACCTTCGTGAAATTTGCATGTAGATTTGAGTACACGTATATATGCCTTTCCAAGCGGCAAGTAGATACAGAGCCGAACTAGTCAGACGGGCCATCCTCGGATTTACGTGCTGCTGCGCGGGATTACCCGTGTCTGACTATACCGACGCTTTACCACTTCCCAGCTCACGGCAGCCCCTGGCGGAAGTCCTTTAAGGTACGACAGAGTCCTAATCTTTGAAATCGAAATATATATCGGTTGTCCGACACTAAGATAACTGTTTCCACTGTCAGTTTTTAAATATATCAGAAGCACGTTAAATTAAATCTCCCCGCGCACTGGTAAGCGGGTAAAGCTTCTGCTTTGCTCTTTAATTTTTTTTTTGCAACCCTCAGAGAAGCACAGACCGGTAGGATTTAAGGTACCGCGATCACTCGTCATTCTCTTTGAAGATTAAGCTAATGTTTTTCTCTCAGACCACGCTTATTCTTCGCGGCCCTCGATGCCGTCCAAGATGGGTGGTCGTTGCGCAACGTGAAATAGGGCATGAAAATCAAGGGAAATTGGTCCATCTTCTGTGAGAATGAAATGTTACGGGTAATACGTGTCGCTCGTCAGCGATGGCGTTAGTAACCTGAGGAGACATCAAAGGACCAAAAGATTCGTTCTAGCGTTCATAACGCCTACGCCCCGTGACCTTATCCCCCTCGACAAGGACAATTTTCCGTTCCAACGATGGTCGCAAAACTGGCGGTGATTATTCGACCTTTTTCACCCCTCCCCCCGCCCCTTCCCCAGTCCTTCCAACCGCCACAGCTAGATACCCCAAAATCTCAATCGGATGCTGGCTGCGACAATTTCCCAGATAGCGAAAACGATGAATATGGCTTACACGGGCAAAGCGCAGATTTTTCAAGGGGACGTTCGAAAAATGCTGTAATAATTTGACCCGAAATTTTCGTTCATTATTTCAGACACCCCGGAACATCCCCGTAGCTACTGGAGAACGTCGTTCGAATTTACGTAACAAAAATCCAAAAAATCATCCATATGTCTCTGACGGGAAAATATTAATTTCTCAAACGATACAGAGAGATCAATGGAGCTCGACCGTACGCGTATTCTGGACGAAAAATGAAAATTTCTATTTTATTTTAATGTGCCCTTCGGGCAACGTCAGAGTTCAAGTGACGGCGAAATTTTAATTTCATTTTACATTTTCCTTATCGGCAAATTCTCAGACGCCTCCTTGCGACACTCGCGCATTGCTTGGCTTGGCTGGTGGGAATCGCGAGAACTAGGAAAATTGTGATTGATGAGAAGTCGCGGCATCGTTCCGCGAGACGATAGTGACAAAGTAACGGAATGGCCGGTCCGGATGCTGGGTACGGATTTTTACGTTCGCGCAGACAAATCCTTGGTGGATCCTATATTTCCCTATTCCCTATTCCTTATTCTCCGAGGATTTCATCCACTGTGTATTTCACTTTCTACCGTCGTCTATAATGTATATATACATATACACACTGTACCCAAGTGCCATCCTCGATTCCGTTTTCCTCCACGTTTTTATCTCGCTATTCCTCGTAACGCCTGTCCGGATGACAAATCGCAGCGACTGTCCGTTAGCGGCCGAACGCCATCTATCGCCTGTAAAAGACTCGGCTTTGGTATTCTTGTTTTCTCGTTGAGAACCGAACCTGAAAAACCCTAGATACGGGCGCACGTAATATATATATATATATATATATATATATATAAACAGCTATGTAGATAGAAGGATACTTGTTGCCAGACTAGGGTTTTTCCTCCTTAGTCACGCATGTACATATAAATACATATATATACACATATCGAACACAGAGCAATGTTTTTATCCCTAACTAAACAGCAATCCCGATAAAGAACAGCTTGTTATAGATTTATATTGGAAGATACATTTTTTTAAGTACTACCTTTCCAGGAGTGACGTTTTCTCGAGGAATAGAGGGGGGGAAACAAAAGGGATAAAATAAAGTAAGAAAAATGATTCCACCTTAGAGAAGCAATCCTTCGAGATATCGAGAGCATTGCAGGCGATGCAAAGAAAAGCAAGAAATACGAGATTGGGGGGAGAAGGAGGGGGAGGGAGGAGGGAGGGTGAGAGAGAGGGCGGTCGAAAAAAAAAAAACGTTTGATAAGAGAAGTAAATTAAAATCTAAAAAAAGCTCCACCCACGTAATTGAAATACATTATTTCTACGATTTCTATCTCACGTGAATAATGCCAAATCCCGATAAACAAATACAATAACGACTGACAGCTGTCAGATCTGACACGTGACTGAAGTTTGAGGTTATATAGGACAGTGGATTCGTATACCGTGTATAAGTTATACGTAGAGTATGTGGAACGCACGTGTCTCCGGATACCCAGGTTCGAGGTAGGTGGATTAGAGGTAAGGGGAAGGAAGGCGGGGGTGGGGTGGGGTGGGGGGGGGGTTGAGGCAGTCGGAGAAATACACAGGAAAATATGACGAGCATTATTTACTCCGCAAAGCTGCGACTCCGAATAGAGATTTGCCGCCGCGAGTTTGTCCAGCACATGGTGCACATACGTGACGTTTGTATGGAGTATGACGTACGTGGATGCGAGCTGTTACGGACCTGCACGTATATTAGTAGTTTTCATGACGAGCGATGCGACAGGCGACATGAGAGGATCGAGAAAAATTATAGCGGTAACCTTTGACCGTTAGCGACGTTATTATAATCGCTTTTTGCCCGACGGAATTTCTATTGTCTGACTACGTAAGAATTGAAGGATCCATGGACCATTTTGTTGCGCGTCCTGTATCGAGACAAGGGTGTCAAATTAATTGCTACTTGGATTTTTTAACTTGTAGTTCGGCTAAGGGGGACCAACGACCTGGAGGAATGCTGGGATATTGTAAAGTATTTTTTTTGAAAATTCTTTTCGTCATTGCACTACTTTTCGTTTCCATACGCAATGTCTTGCTGCTCTTTTTTTTCCTTTCGCTTTTAACTTTGATCGACTATTCCTTTTTTTGGAAATTTTTTTTTTCGATAATATTACGCGACCGCGATATAAGGAGGAGAGGGAAGAAGTCGTTATCGAGTTACGACTCTGCGTTTCTTCTTTTCTTTATCTACTGAGCGATACAGTCTCGAGTGACTACTTGAGGTAAAGCCCATTGCATGCAATGGCTGCTTAAGTATCGGGTCCTTATTTTCCGTCTAGAGTTTATCGGGTAATTAGACGTCGTCAGTGTCGGGATAGAAGATGGGATTTATCTTGGGAAAATGTTATTGGGGGGGGGTGGCAAATCTTATTACTGTGGTACAAATATTCTTGTAATAATTGAATTTCAGTACTTTTGACTTTCGAGATTAGAATCGTTGAAGGATACGAAAAAAGGGGGAGGTTGGTCGTGGATGAGAAATGGTGAAAATTGTTGACTTAGTTCCTCGAGAATTGTCAAAATTTTTTGTAACTTTTTTTTACGTTCACGCGTTCCTGCCTTTATCCAGGATTGCTTAACGTTACGCGTGACATCTATGATTATTTATACGAACTGTATTTAGAGCGTTTGAAAATTCATTTCAAGGTCAATCTAAACGGGAACCTATTTTCAAAGTTGACACGACTCAAAAAGCATACAGTAATTTTGACCGTAAATTTTCAATTTAAACATTTTCTTTACCAAGCGTGACGAGGTACCAAAGACAGAGAGAGAGAGAGAGAGAGAGAGAGAGAGAGAGAGAGAGAGAGAGAGAGAGAGAGAGAGAGAGAGAGAGA